>CM047806.1:45792613-46303346 GCA_026214975.1 Gentiana macrophylla | reverse complement strand
CTAGATTTCTATTCACACATCTATTGCACTAAAGGCTAGTTTTATCCATGCACTGTTAACAAAGACTAAATATAAGTCAAAGATTGACTTATATTCATTGAGCTTAATCTGAACTCCATGCAAGTTAAGTGGACAGGAACAAAATCGAATCGAATATCAATTTGAGTTTCAGAGAAACTCGCCTCTGGGCTTTTCCACTCGGGATTAGTTTTTGGTGACAAGTTTATTCAACCCCCTAAACTTGTGTTAGCCTTTCCAAGGGACCAACAAAGAGTTCCTCAAAAATAGGTACAAATGCCTCGTTGAGGTTCAAAGATCTATAGGTTCTTCCTCGTGCACTTGAAACTCCTCATCATGTAATCATAGTCCCGCAAATTGCTCATCCGATCAACAACAACACCATCGACTACCATTACCCTCGGTGATCTTTCCTCCAAAGAGCTCTACTACAAAGACCTATTCTCCAACAAAGAAGCAGGGTTTCCTCCAAACCCATTTTCGGGTTCCAACATGTGTTCAAAGTCTGTCGATCCTCAAGAGACCTCAACAAGCAATGGTGATCCTTCAAATCCCATCACCATATCCAATTTTTGTGCTACCACCGTTTGTTCCTCGATGATCAAGACACTCTCAGCACAAGAATTGCAGGAATTCAGCCATATTATCTCTTTGAAATTTCTAACATCAAAGAATCCTTCATAGAAAATTGGCGCTTTTGGATGAGTGTCATGAGTATCAATCCAGTCTTGATATTGAGTGAATCCTCGAATCGATATCAGTTCACTATGATCAGTAACCCTTTCTTCATCCAAATCTTCAGTCTGCTGATCATCAGTATGTGCAGCAGATTCATTAACGAAGACAGTATCTAACTCACCAAACAGCCTGTTTCCTCCAAGATTTATCCCATCATTTATTAAGGCTTCCAAACCATCTATGGTTAAATCTTCCAAATCTTCATCCATATGTTCAGTTTGTTGCCTCTCTGGATCGCCCAAGACGTAGATCGCTCTACTCTTGGTTCATTTATCAATGCAAGTGCCACCGGGTCTCCTTGATGATGTGGGGATGACCATCATCGAGTCGATGATGAAGAATCACCGTCTGATCCATCTCTTGGATCCTCGAATTTGATACCTCTTCTTTCTTTTGCTCATCAATAAGATCCATCAATCTTGCTTCCAACAAAGAGGTATCAACCAGATCAAGTAAATTCTCCACTCCCAACTTCTCAAAAGCCCATTCCTCAAAATCTGTCATTTGTTCTGCAGCTGGATTTTGTCTTTTATAAAACCCAAACTTCCATTGAAAGTAGTTTGCAACCAGTAGGAGTTTAGGATCAACATATCCTTCTTTCTTCTTCAACTCCTTCCTTTCAAATGGCATGGTTGGCCTTCTGAGAGAAGTTTGAGAACCTTGCTAACCTCCAAAGGTCTCAACAAGTAAGTTAAGAGTTTCTTCAACAGATGCTTCTAGGTCAGTAGGTTGCTCAGATTGTAAATTTGTACCTACCACCTCCATCTGCTCCACACTTAGTTCTCCCTGACTTACATGCTCATCAGTAGGGTTAGCAACAAGTTGCTCTTCCCCCTGAACTATTGCAGAACTTGCAAGGTCTTGTACCAACTTTTCAACTTCTACAGCAGGTGCAGACTCAGTAGATTGATGTGGTTCTTCAGGAAGTTTCTCAACAACTTGCAGGCTTGATGAGAGCTCAAAGCGGCCTTTACTTTCGGGAGGATTCAACAACTTCTACAAAGAGCTCAGTTCAAGCATTCTTGTGAGTTTCTCCAAAGAGGTTGCTCAATAACAACCTGTTTTTTCTCAGTAGGCTTGATAATTGTTAGGGGCTCAGCCTCAATAGCCTCTTCTTCCCTCTGAGCCTCCAGAATCCTTAACTGTTTTCCTTTGCCATGTTTCTTTTTCTTGGCAATTTCCTTCATTCTCTTAGAAAGTTGCTTTGATTCAACTTCAGCAGCTTTCCTCTTTCTACTATCTTTCTTTTGTTGCTCTCTTAAAATTTCAGTAGAAGACTTCTTCTTTGCAACTACAGCAGGGTCAGTAACTTCAATTTCAGCTGGACCCTCAGCAGACTCAGCAGTCTCTGCTGTTTACTTCTTTGTCTTTCTAGGCTTTAACATTTCTGTAATCTTTCTTGTGTCAGCAGCCTTTCTCTTCTCAACAACCTTTTTAGGTGCAGCAGACTTAGGAACTTTCTTAATCTGCTCACCACCAGCATCATCATCTCCACCATCATTATCACTTTGTGTAGCCTCAGCATCCACATCTTCATTATCATCCAACCCAGGGATGAGATAGTCGATCTCTTTCTTGTATCTGGATTTATTTAACTTTTCAGGTGCAATATCAGCAATTCCCAAATGATTCAGCAGGGCCTGAACCAACAATCCCAAAGGTAAAGCCTTGGATTTCCTTGTCCCTTCTCTTTCTTCTGTTATCACTTTCTTCATGTAGTGGACAAAGAATCCAGCCCAATCAAACTTCATGCTTCTGCAGATGATCATCAACAGTTCTATTTTGGGTCCTGATAAGGTATCCAGGCTTCCACTGAGTCCTAAGATGTTCTTTGCAATAATCTTGCTCAGCAGGTTGTACTCCATCCTATATACTTCACATTGATGCCCATTGTTAATTTGATGGCATCATTAGTCTTGATTCTGTCAACAAAATCCAGTTTTGACAGTCCCATTTCCTCAGGATTGGTTGGAGCATCGATTACTAGTGCAAAACCAAAAGCTTCCCTTAACAGGTTTGAGGAAACTTCAATCTCCTGGCCATTCACCGTTGTAGTAAATGCCTCTCTATTGTCTCTTATCACAATGTTTCTCCAGAAACTAACAACATTTGTATATTATATTCTTTCCAAACTTATATTGAGCACATTTTCCAAACCTTCATATCTTCTGATTCTACGACCAAGATATATACCTAATTCTGTTTTGTTAGCATCAACAACAAAGCCTCGCACACTTTGACTTGTTCCGATGTGAACATCATCCTTATCCGCCATTGATTAAGAAAAAGATGAAGAAGATAGCTTACAAATATGTGTTCACACGGTGTATACGCAGAGGAAATCAATCTGAGTGTTTGAAAGTAACTTCTGTGTATAGGTATGTATATATAACAGAGAGTAGTGGTTGGAAACTGTCAGATCGTGTACTGTAGCATTAACCACGATTAATTTTGAATAAATGAGATTTTGACATGTGGCCCATAACTTATCCATAAAGATTTGTAACCGCTCGATCGTGTAACCGCAGTTATAAAGATAAGATAAATATCCCGCTATTTTGCTTTTTGACTTTAGTAAAGTTTGACTGTAACGTGTCCTTCAACAGCCTTGTCATCAGTAGATTTGGCTCAGCAGTTTGCTGACATAATGTCTCAGCAGCCTGCTGATAAAGTTACTTTGTTGATCTTCAATTTTCCTTGTTTTGTCCAACTGATAATACAAGATGAAGTTTAATATCAATGACTGATCTGTCAAGTGAGCTCACCCAACATGACAAAGACCAATCCCCTTGGCAACTTCATTTGCTCAATTGTCCAAACATAAGTATATGGAATTGTTGATACCAATGACTAATCTGCTAAGTGAGCTCACCCAACATAGCAAAGACTAATCCCCTTGGTGAATTCCAATACATTGCTGATCATAGGTGTATCAGTCAACTTTTATAATTCCAAGTTCAGTCCTTAACTTAGCAAATCTTTCATTGTCCAATGGTTTTGTGAAAATAACAGCAAGTTGATCTTCAGTAGGGATGTAAAGAACCACCACATCCTTCTTCTCAACATGATCTCTTATAAAATGATGTCTCAAATCAATGTGCTTGGTTCTTGAGTGCAAAACAGGATTTTCTGTGATTGCAATTGCACTTGTGTTATCACACATTATAGGAATTTCTCTTTCTTCAATCCCACAATCCCTTAATCGTTGTCTTAACTACGATTTGTGCACAAGCAGACTTCCAACAAAGAATATATTCAAATTCAAAGAAGGAAGGTGATATTGAATTCTGTTTCTTACTAAACCAGGAAACCAGTCTATTTCCCATTAACTGATAGGTCCTTGTGGTGCTTTTTCTATCAATCTTGCATCCATCATAATCAGAATCTGAGTAGGATATAACTTTGAAGGTTCCATCTTTTGAATACCAAATCCTACATCCAAAGTCTCGTTAGCGATTACACTTGAAGAGTTTGAAAGCGGTGAGCTTGAAAGCAGATTACACTTCAAGTCTCGCAATGAGACTTTGGATGTAGGATTTGGTATTCAAAAGAGTTTTATCGATCAAGAGCTTGAAAGAAAGCATTACACACTTGAAGAGTTTTACTGGATCAGTAGCTTTATGCTCAGTAGGGTCAGCAGGGTGTTTGATCGATTTAAATCTGATAGCTCAAGATAGATCAATGTTCATCACTTTTAATCACTTGTATCTGAATTTGGAGTCCTCTATTTATAGGTAAGAATCCTTGTGACTTATGTTTGAAATTCAAACATAGCCGTTTTAGATTTGTCCCATTTGACTTGCTTTCTGTCACTGTTCATAGTAATCGACATCGCGTAATGCTTTTTGACGATTCTACAATCATTCACCCTTTGACTTGTATCCATTTTATAAAGCTCTGTTTCTTTCCAACGTCCCTTTAATCTTAACCATTGATTTGTTTGATAAAATCAGAGGTTGTTAGCTGTCCCTTTCTTTGTAATTTTCCAATGTATCCTTTGATTAATTCGAAATATACATCAGCAGGTTCCTGTGAATGTAAGTCTGCTGAAATGCATATCAGTAAGCTGTTCCAATGTTGTTGTGTTTGTAAAAACACTTCAGCTGACTTCTCTTATATCTAACTTTTTATTATGAAGTAGGATTACACCATTTTGAATATAACTAAGTTCCAATCACCACTTAACTTGAGAAACTTAGACTTTGTACACAAGGTATATGTAATCGTTTAGGTCATCTGCACTTCCCAAATTTCGATTCCATATCCTTGACTTTAAATACTAAGTTTGATCCCTCACCTTCAAGAATCGAAGTTTGAGCCCTCACCTTGATCTCAAGCAGGTTCCTAAACTAGTCACTCGACCTAGGTATTCTATCGATAAAGACAAGTCTGCTAATGTAAGTCAGCTGACCTTTTACAATGCTTGTTTGATCAAACCTATACAAGATCAAACTCTAATAAGCCTATACATTTGATCTAGAACATCTTTTGCCTTTGCTCTATAACACGGCTAGTCCGCACTCATCACTAAAACTTGAAAATAAGTCCAACAGCTTAAGTTTGTGTTTGGATGGCATACTTCTATTGTATTTAAGAGCCGAGCCTGGCGCGACGCAAATTTGAGTTCATCGTCATCGTTTCTCGTTAGGTTTTCGTGAGCTTTGTCGAACCGACTTCTTGCGTAAAAAGTTGTATGAATGGGGCCAAAGCTAGGTGACTTTGTTTTTAGTTTACAATGTAGTGGGCCAAGTTGACTGACTTCTCACGTGAAAAAGTTGTACGAGCAGGTCCAGGCTAGGCTGACTTCTCGTTTTTAGTTTACGGAGAGCTCGGCCTGGTCGGACTGACTTCTCGTGTGAAAAAGTTGTACGACCTGGACAGGCTAGGCTGACTTCTCGTTTTTAGTTTACAAAATGAGTTGGGCCAGTCGGATCGACTTATAGTGTGAAAAAGTTGTACGAGCGGGGCCAGGCTAGGCTGACTTCTCATTTTTAGTTTACGGCGAGCTGGGCCAAGTCGGACTGACCTCTCGCGTGAAAAAGATGACGAGCGGGGCCAGGCTAGGCTGACTTCTCGTTTTTAGTTTACGGCGAGCTGGGCCTGGTCAGACTGACTTCTCGCGTGAAAAAGTTGTACGAGCAGGGCCAGGCTAAGCTGACTTCTCATTTTTAGTTTGCGGCGAGTTGGGCCAGGTCGTACTTACTTCTTGCATGAAAAATTTGTACGTGCGGGGCCAGGCTAGGCTGACTTCTCGTGTTTAGTTTACGGCGAGCTGGGATAGGTCGAATTGACTTCTCACGTGAAAAAGTTGTACGAGCGGGGCCAGGCTAGCTGACTTCTCGTCATTAGTTTGAGGCGAGCTGGGTCAGGTCTGACTGATTTCTCGCATGTTTGTATGAAGCGCCAATAAAACATTGTAATTATACTTAAAATTACCGGTGGGATCAAAATATTTTTATTTAGAGCTATAGAGTTGGCAAAGAAAAAATCAACATAATAATAACAAACAAGGTGCGTTCTTGGAACCTGGTTCGAGGATAAAATTTCGCGCAGTTGTTGGCATGCCCGGCTCTCCAGGACGGTCTTGCAATTGGAGTCGGCCAACTGATACATGCCCTTTACGTGCACCTTGACTAGTTTGTAGGGAACTTTCCAGTTTGGGTCATGTTTACCATGTGGGCCCCGCCTGCTGACCTCGCTTCTTCTGAGCACCAGATCCCCTTCTCTAAAGTAAGTGTGTTTTACTTTGTTATTGTAGTACTGGGAGATCTTTTTTTTATACCTGACCATTCGGATGAAGGCCACCTCTTGGGCTTCTTCTAGATTGTCTTTTGAATGTCTGAGCTTGGTTTCCCTATCTGCTTCTTCGTACAGCTCGGATCTTGTTGAAGGCAGCCCGATTTCAGCAGCTATGACTAACTCGCTTCCATATGCCAGGGAGAAAGGTGTTTCTCCGGTTGCCGAGTTCGGCGTTGTCCGATATGCCTACAGGATGTTGGGCAGATGTTCTACCCGAATCTCTCCTTCTTCTTCAAGTCTTTTCTTTAGGCCAACTTTGATTTGTCGATTAGTTTGTTCCACCTGCCCGTTTTCTTGCGGGTGACCAACTGACGTGAAGGGTTGGGATATCCCTAGCTCGGCACACCATGACCAGACTTCTTTGTCTTCGAATTACGTGCCGTTGTCGGAAATCAGTGTTTTGGGTATCCCATATCGGCACACTATATTCTTCCAGAGAAACTTCTGGATGGTTTTATCCGTGATCGTGGTAAGGGCCTCGTCTTCAATCCACTTGGTGAAGCAATCTACTGCAACAACCATAAACCGAGGTTTCGAAGCTCGTGGTAAGCGGCCCGATCAAAGTTGACCCCACTAATCAAAAGGCCATGCCGCAACTATAAGGACCATATGTTGAGAAGCTTGATGTGATATGTTATCGTGTACTTGGCATGGTTTACATATGCGGACAAGATCTTCGACATCTTGCTACATGGTCGGCCAGTAGTAGCCGAACAAGCAATATTTCCGAGCTAACGTCGGAGCCCCGACGTGATTTCCGCATATCTCTAAGTGAATTTCTCAGAGTAGATAGTTCCCTTCGTCTTCTGATGCACACCTAAGACAATGTACCAAAAAGGACTTTTTATAAAGTATATTGTCAAAAAAAGAGTACCTGGTCGTTCTGAACTTCAATTTTCTGGCCAGTGTTCTATCCTCGGGTAGCATCCAATTTCTAAGGTATGATACTATAGGATCCATCCAAGTGTCTTTCTGTGTGACGGGTTGAACTTCCTTAGTCTCGTAGCTTCTTTCTTGCAGTAGCTCTACCAGCACTTTTTTGTTGGAGACAAAGTTAGATGCAAACTTAGAAAGAGCATCGGCTTCCCGGTTCTGAGATCGGGAGACTTGCTTGATATGCACGGTTTTTAAGGACTGTATCCGGGCACGAGCTACAGACATATACTTTTTCATTGGCTCTTCTTTGACCTCGTATTCTCCTTTAATATGGTTGACGATCAGCTGAGAGTCACTATAGACCTGCAAATTTTGTGCTCCTAGCCTAGCTGTTAAATTGAGCCTGGTGAATAACACTTCATACTCGGCTTCATTGTTGGTGGCCTGGAAACTAAATCGAAGAGCATATGGGTGCCTCGCCCTTAGGGCTGACAAGTAGGAGTCCTGCTCTGGCACCGTCTTTGTTCGAGGCTTTATCGACGTACAAGGTCCATTGTTCGGCTTCACAGCTTGGCTGACTCTGGTCGACGGTTATAGCCATTTTTTCTGCCAAGAAATCCGCTAATGCCTGAGCTTTTACTACAGTTCGAGGGCAGAAGTCCAAATCATACTCCGCTAGCTCAACTATCCATTTTTCTAATCGGCCAGATGTTTCTGGTTGGGCTAATATCTGCCAAAGTGGCTGATCTGTAATCACGACTATCGGATAAGCTTGAAATAAGGTCTTAACTTTCGAGAGGCGTGGGCTAAGGCAAGTGCTAATTTTTCAAAGATTAGAATATCTCGACCTCCGGACCGTAGAGTGCTTTGTCGACATGTAAGATCAGCCTCTGTACATTATCTTGCTCTCTGACGAGGACAACGCTAATGGCTTCATCACATATCGATAAATAAGCCAAAGAACGATCTTCTTCCTGCGGAGAAGTGAGCGTAGGTGGCTCGGCCAGGTAGGTTTTTAGGTCTTTGAAGGCCTGTTGGCATTCCGCATCCTATTTGAACGGATGGGATTGCCTTAGAATTTTGAAAAAATGGGAGAGCTCATTGTGCCGATCTAGATAAAAACCGGCCGAGGGCAGCCATCCTGTCCGTCAACCATTGAAATTCTTTAATACTCCTTGGTGGAGGTATAGTCCTCAATGCTTCGATTTTATCTGGATTGGCCCTGATGCCTTCCTTGGAGATCATGTATCCTACGAACTTTCCGGTCCTGATTCCCAACATATACTTCTTGGGATTAAGCTTCATATGTGTCTTACTAAGTACTTCAAAGATTTTCGTTACATCGATCAAGTATTGTTCTAGAGACTTACTCTTGATTAAGAGATCATCCACGTATACTCCCATACACCTTCCGATCTGATCTTTAAAGATTGCGTTAACCGCCCTTTGGTAGGTCGTCCCAGCGTTCTTGAGGCCAAATGGCATGGTTTTATAGCAGTATGTGCCGAACTCAGTGATGAACAAGGTCTTCTCTGCGTCCTAAGGGTCCATGGCTATTTGATGATAGCCTTTGTAGGCGTCCAAGAAGCCGAACACCTCGAAGCCTATTGTTGATTCCACCATACGGTCTATCTTGGGCAATAGATAACTGTTAAGGGTGAATTTACACGATTTATATTGATATATTTTATGATAATTTCCCTCATATTTGTATAATTTGCATAAGAAACGAGTGTTTAATGGAATTATTGAGTAAATGAGGTTTTTAATGAGTTATTCACAAAATAGGTTAATTTTGGTGTTTTAATTTTGATTTTATGATTATTTGGATGATATTACGTTTTGCGATGTTTTAATGTGTTATAGGTACATGTTTGATGCTCAAATGATGATCAAAAAGAGATAAGATTCGAATTACATTGATGATAGAAGAGATAATGATGATTTGAATTGAAGAAAAAGAGATAAGTATGGAAAAATCAAGATTAAGTCGATCCTGGATCAAGCGCCCGAAGCTTGAAGCCTGAGTCCGAGTGGACGACGGCGTCCGAAGATATGGACGAGCGTCCAGGAGGAGAAATTTGGTTCAGATGTTCGATTTTCAGCAGTAACGAGCGCCCAATTTTGTGTGAAGGACGGGCGTCGATGAAGACTCACCGACTCAAGTTTTTGTCGAAGACCGAACGAGCGCCCAGAGATGGACGGGCGCCCTTCCACCGCCTCAAAGACACGGCCGACTTTATTTTCTATAAATACCAGCGCTATTTTCAACCCTAGGACATATTATTACACAAACGCATACACGTAAAACCCTAAATTCGAGTTAACCTCGGCCGGCTAAGCCTTGGTGCTTGGCCGGCCGAGGGTTGTTCTTTTATTTAGATTTCGTTTGCTTTTGGCTTTGGATGATTGGAGGCTAAACAATTTGTCAAGTTATTTAAATCCGCTTCATCAGTTCTTTCTTTTCAATCTTAAGTTTGTTTTGTGATTTTTGATTAAAGTTGTTATCTTTTCTATATGCTTATTGTTTATGCAATCGATATCGAGAGATGTATTGCTATTTGATGTTTACCATGTGACGAGAGTCGGTGTAAACCTAGATCACCATAGGAAAGATTGGATTTTTAATCTTGACATAACGAGAGTTGATAGGTTGAATATCTAGGTTGCTAGATTGAGAGATCTTACACCTTGTTTTGATAACGTCAATCTTTAAGATCGAGAGATAAAAGATTGATAGGTGAATTATCTACTTAGAGTAGAAATTCATACCTTTGATAGTGAACCACAATTTTAGTTGACTCATCACAAGACAACTTGTAGAGGAAATTAATGGTTGCGGGATCGGTGGATAATTACTTGTTCGATTGTTTAATCACCATGATCATCGTTGTTTAAATTCATAATGTTTATTGTTTTCTTTTTAGTTTATATTTTAGATTTAAGTTCGCAATTATCGTTTCTGGCTTTGGACTGACAATCCTCATCGCTTTTCTTTTCGTTTTTAGTTTTAGGTTTAGAAATAATTGGTATCAATCTTAGGAAAATTAAGAACTAGACCAACCTCGATTCCCTGTGATTCGACTCCGGTTGTAATCGCTATACTACGATCCCTGCACTTGGGGCAAACCGGATTATTTTTATTACTTGTTTATTTTTCATTAGATAAAATCCGAGACAATAATGATCCTTGAGGCGAGGCTCGGTTGAGGTCGGAAGCTATGAAGCACGGACACGGACACGGAACGGCGCGCACCTACACGACACGGACACGGCGACACGGTTACTTTGTAATTTGAGGAACGACACGCCGCCGACACGCTTTTATATATATATATATGTATATTAATATATATATTATTAAAAACATAGACGTAGGTTGATGCCAATTCACAGGACGGATTGCATTCCTTGCGTGTCCCTTACGTGTCCCCAACGTGTCCCGCCGTGTCCCTTGCGTGTCCCCGCCGTGTCCCGCCGTGTCCCTTGCGTGTCCCCGCCGTGTCCCCAACGTGTCCCGCCGTGTCCCCAACGTGTCCCCAACGTGTCGGGCCGTGTCCCCAACGTGTCCCCAGCGTGTCGGGCCGTGTCCCCAGCGTGTCGGGCCGTGTCGGAATTCAAAATTTGAATTTAACATTATTTTAATCGAGCGACACGTTTCCGACACGTGTCGGGAGCGTGTCGGGCGCGTGTCGGGCTGAAAATGTGTCGGACACAGCGCACGGCGACCTAATTGAAGTGTCGGTGCTTCGTAGTCGGGAAGTCTACGCACATCCTCCAACAGCCGTCCGGTTTTTTGACTAAGTCCGGATCGCCAACCAGTCAGGATAGTTTACTTCACGGATAATGTCGGCATGGAGCAGTTTTGCTACTTCTTTCTCGATAGCGTCCATTCGTTCCTTGGTGAAATGTCTCTTCTTTTGCTGAACAGGTTTCCGGCTCGGGTCGACATTCAGCTTATGCAAAGCCAGCGTAGGGGACAGGCCAGGCATTTCTTCTGTCTTCCAAGCGAACACGTCCCTAAACTCTTTTAATACATCCACCAGATGTCTCTTGCATCGATCGGGGATCCAAGAACCTATCCTTACGGTCGGATCCACTTGAATTTCCCATAGGCGCACCTCCATTGCCGTGTCATCGGAGGACTGTGTTTCTTCATCCTCGGGATCAATTCCTCGATGATAACCAAAGTGTTGATGTGGTGTCCTTATTTGCGTTAGACGCATAGCAAATTCTAACCATATCAGTTCACCTCTGATTTCTACGGGGCCTTCGGTGGTAGGGAACCTTAAGCTGTTATGTGCGGGTGAGACCACAACTCGTAAGTTGATCAAGGGAGGTCGGCCTATAATGAAATTATAGGGGGATGAAGCCTTGACCACTACATACTTGACTGAGAGAGTTCGGCCCTTGGGTGGTCGGCCGAATGTAGTGGCAAGGACAATCGTATTCTTCGAGAATGGATGGAGGCCAGGCGGCCGAACAGAGAGGTCTCTATTGGCGCCATCTTAGAGTTTTCTAGATGTATCAATTGGAATATAGAGTAGTATAGGACACTAACCGTGCTTCCTGTGTCGATGCAAATTCATCTTACCAAACTCTTGCCCACCACGGCTACAATCACCAGACCATCGTTGTTAACCGCCAAGGGGATGGGATCCCTGGCACTGTAAGCTACTTCTTCAAAAAAATCACCGTCTTTTGTAAGGCTTTGAGTCTTGCGGCACGTGTGTCATATTCTTCTTCCAGGATCCGGTTTCCAGATCCTCCGGAGATAATGTTTATGCTCTAGATTTGATTGCTTGCCATTGTGATATCCTTGAACAAATTGCCAATGAAAGGGCCCTCCTTTTAGCGCCAATTGACGATGGTGGAAATCGTCTTAACAAATCTGGGGCTTTTTCTTCCTTATGACAATTGGCCAAATCTTAAAGGACAACAAGAAACCAAAACAATAAAAGAGGGGTGGTTTGTGTGAGATTTAGATCGCACTTGAGATGTTATTTCTCAAGTCGCCACGTATCCAATATGTGAATTGGAATCAAGTCTTCGTAGCTCTCAGGGATTGTTTATATAGAGGGGCTTGTGCCCTAGCAGTTACGTGTGGCGTGTCCTTGATGGATTCCAGTTTCGTGTTCCCTAAGGAATAGATAATGATGATTTGATCCCCGTGATTTTAGGGGATAATTATGGATGTATTTGAATGATAGGATTAGTGTAGTTATGAATTGGGATTCTTTCCATGTTTATTTGATTTTAATGAGTACGCAGGGAATTTGGTTCGATGAGGACATAGGTCGACCTGTAGGGTCGGGATTCGAGTAGGCTGATCTTGTACGTTGGTCGTCCCCGCAGGGTCGGGAGAAAGTGGCGAGCCCGCCTGGCTCGGGTTCCGAGATTCTGGCTCGTAAGGTGGATTTTATCTATCTTCATTTATAGTTAGATTATTATGGGGATGACACGTAGCGATGTGCTAATCCGACCACTGTCAATTATAATTTGAAAACTTGGCAATAGTAAAAATTCATTGGCAAAATTGTTTTTTATTTATTTCATATTAGACCTGAGGTGTATAGGTAGAATGTGGGGCCTGAAACATAATAGGTGTGGTGTATCAAAAAAAAATCCAATACATGGGGTGTATAAGTAGAATTGCCGGGGTGTAAATAAAGGGCTCAAAAAAAGGAAGGAGTATATTTTATCTATTCAAATATTTGTGTACAATTGGAGAATCATTATTCTATAAATTTATGAGGGAGTTGGGTTCAAAAGTACCAAATAAGTCTATAAATGGGAGAATATGAATCTAAAAAAATGAATGGGAGGATAGGACAATATCATTTTTTTCCACCGAAGACGAAAGTTTTATTACCACCGAAAAATTTACAACAAAAAACTAGCCAAAGCTAGACTACAACGCCGTCTAATGCCGCACTACAAACGCAGCCTAATGCCGCACTACAAACCGGCCAAAATCCGTACAGAACAAACCTACACAGATCGGGAAAATAATAGAACGAAGTCAAATAATAGGTGCGTAAGAGGGTGTTGAACAAAGAGAAACAGTTCTCAAGATCACTGAGAGAAATGACGTTCAGACACATAGATCCTCTTGTGCAATCTATTACTCAACAAACACTGAAGAAACCAAAAAAAAACCAGAAACATGCTAATACAGCAAAATTATATTTTTTATTTTAAAATTCTTCTTCTTCCATGGCACCACCGCCGGAAAACTACCACGCCACCTACGTGCGGCGCAAGCCATCCTTTGGATTGTAAAGAGCCGAAGTAAAGCTTTCCTTCCAACCAAATAAAAGACTAGAAAGCAACGAAGGTAGAACGGACATGGGCGCTTTAGCCGCCGCCGGAGACACCGAGCTAAAGAATCGACGATCCACTCGGATCCATACAGGGCGACTACAAATATGGCCACCACCACCGCATGCAAGCCAAGCTTGCATATAAAGGTTTAGGGTAAGCTAATCCTCGGATGGGTTGAAGTGAAACCCTCGATCCGCGCCCAAAATTGAAAGAAGAAATAGATCAAGAGAAAATGAGCTCATCCACACCCACCATCAGAGCCCCAGAACCTCGCCGGAAAAGCCGACTACGGCCAGTAGCGCACCGCAAAAGCATCGGATCTCGCTCGAAAGGTCCCAGCAAAAGCATCAAATCTCGCAGAAAGGCCCCAAAGCAAAAGCTCGAACCTCGCCGGAGAATCCGTCTCGGCCAAAAAAAAAAAAAAGTGGTGCGAAGAGCGCAGCAAGTAGCACAAAATAAACATAAAGATCTACGAGAGATTTTATGGTGCAACGGTTGTAGGAAGGTTATACGAAGTGACATACATTAGAGCCTCTCATTTTTACTCTCTTTCATATAATACACTTTTATCGTGTGTGAGAGGTTAGAAATGAATGATTGTAATATATGTCATTTGGTAAAACCTTCCTACAACGGTTGTATTTTAAAATTTCACGGTGAAAGGAGTGGGAAAAGGGCAACCAAGGCTGAGAGACTTTTTAGAGCGAGAGACTTTTTAGAGCGAGAGAGTTTTAGAGTCAGAGTGAGAGGGTTTATATGGACGATATTCATTTTAATGTACCAGAATACCCTTTGATACTCTAAATTCATAAATTAAAAAACAAAAGAAAAACACTACCGAAAATTAGCATCCGATTCACACGCTTGCTTCACTCACCAAAAATAAATAAATTATCTTCAAACTGTCAAACCAAAAAATTAAAAGAATATCTTTCAAAAAAGTTAAATCAAAAGAAAATCAAATCAGATCACATCCAAAAAAAAATAGTGAGTAAATGTATCTCACTATATGATTACAATATAAATATTTTTTATTTTTTTTCTGAAATCCAATATCAATATAATTATATATCACTACAATATCATTATCATTAAATTTCTTACAGTGACATTACGGATTACAATGTCACTCATGTCACTACTGAGCATCACAACAAATGACACTGTGGAAACTTTACCTTATTTCTTACGGTGACAATACACGATATGATTATAATATCACTCATGTCACTACATCGGTGACATGGACGAAATTTTACATTACATTCACACCCAAACAAGAATCGCTTTCTTGGTGTCACTATTTCATTACGTTGTCATCGTCCTTAAAATTTCTTACGATGATATTAAGCAACATGGTTTTTATAATGTTGTCAGTGTCACTACAACATTACAATGTCATTGTTACAATATTTAACAAGTATTATTTTTACCAATGTCACTATATCACTACAATGTCATTGTTATAATTTTTAACAAGTATCATTTTGTTCCTTAAAAAAAAAGAAAAAAAACAAGTATCATTTTATCAATGTCACTATATCAACGATATAATTACAATGTCACCGTTGGAAAGGTGAACAATATATTCCAACGATAAGAAGGAAAAGATAGCCGGAAAAATATTCAAACAAAAGTTTTAAATATTCAAGTAAGAGATAATGTCAGCAAGCCTACAGTACGTGTTTGAAAAATATTTGAATTTATTAGGAAGTTGTAAACATAAAAAAAATTTGGATAAACTTTATCTTGTTATGAAATAATATCATTGATGGATTATCTATTATTCTGATTGATTTAAGTAGATTTGTGATTAATTCAGATTATTGTGTTCATATTGTAATCTCTACTATAAATACCATCTTATATCATTGGAATAATACACAAGCAATTTTGCCTTCTTCTAGACTTGCATTTCCTCTTGTTCTTCCTCCATTATCTTCTTAGTTTTATAACACGTTATCAGCACGAGTCTCTAACCACGTCTCAAATCATCAAAATTGTTTTGATGAAGTTTGGCAACCTTCGGAAAAGAAAAAGAAAAAAAAAACCCCACAAGAATCACCATTCATAGATTGCCAGAAGGACTCAAGTCGATCAATTGATATATTTTATATCTACACATCCCGATACAGGTAAAGATTAATGTAAAAATTTGATTTATTTAAATTATTTATCGTGATCAATTCTATTATTTTATAGATATATATAATATTGATACTAGTGGTATTCATCATCAAATCATGATGGATCAAGTCAATTCCACGTAAGAAAAAGATATGAGTAATACTCATCGGTGATATGAAGCCTTGATGACTATATTCCTTAGTCAAAGAGTTCGTCTTTTGTGCAAATTGGAAAAGGAGGTATGATCACATGAAGTTGATCAATGTTTGAAACGAGCATATAATGGATCAGAGTTCCATATAAAAATAGAAAGCTTGTAAAAGTGAATATAAAATTCACATAAGTGGGCATGTCAAAAACTGATGAAAGTGAATATTAAATTCACATAAATGAATTTCAGACGTGTCAAAAATTAGTGAAAGTGAATTTGAAATTCACAGAGAAAAAAAAGTACAAACATGTCATTCATATAAATAAAAATTAGGACCCGATGTCCATAGAGAAAGACATGTTGCACGAGTGATCTGAAATTCAGAGATAAGAAATCTACTGAATATATCATGAGATTTCATGACCATAATCGATGAAAAATTAAATCACTTTTTATCATGATGATATGCTCCTGAAGTAGCAATATCGATCAAAGTAATTTATGATGTATATGAAATTGATTATGATTTAGTATCATGAATGAAAAATAATAATCCACTGAATGTGGAATTATATATGAAAGTAAATAACGAGTCACCATTGATATGACTAATGATTCCCGACCGAATTATGAGAGTTCATACTTTATAAATAACGTGACTCAATTTATAAATATTTGGTTACGGTAGTGGAGGAGGACATGGTTGATACAGTCCTCACAAAATTATTTTTATATGATTAAAACATTAATCATGACAAGAAACAAAGTAATCTTTTAGAAGATTACGCCACATGTCAGAGTTAGTGGCGATTTACAGAAATTGTTTATACGATGCATTTAAACTTAAGCATCGTTTATTAATAAATAAATTGTTTCTTGTCTTGGCCTTATTTTGATACGGCTAAAGTATTTTGTGATATATATAGTAGCTTTGGAATTTTATTTTATCGATTGTGTATAATTGATACAGGTGGCTAGTTTTCTTCTAAAAGAAAAAAGCAAAAAAATTGTATCATCATGTATTTTTGGTAAGTAAATCTTGTTATTTGACCACAATAATAATATATGATTCTCAATCGCTGGATTAATCAACGTGTATATTACTTTTTCAATCATATTCATATTAATTAAAGTCATTTTAAATAGTTAAAATTAAATAGATTATATTTCACATGATTGTGTACGTAGTTGTGTTAATCACTTACGTTGTGCGCATATATGATCTTTATTTGATACGACGTGAGAATGTTTTATACGTTGCTTTATAATTTAGTAATATATTTCTCACTATAAAGTTGATATGATATGAAAAATAAGAACATGATGTTGTCATATCATTTAGCTAATTTGATTTATATTACCTATAACCTTACAATAATTGCATGATCATTGAGGCAATTAATGCATTCATTGAAATTTTTTGGCAAAAGTGCTTGCATTGATTTTAATAAATAAAATCATATTTGGTTATTCAATGAAAAGATTTTATTTTGCATGATTATTGTAAGAGTAGTGATAATCATTAATGTGATTATTTATACTTATCTTTATTACAAAATATTCAACCTGCGTTTTTAAAAATGAATACCATCTATATGGTCTTTGATTGTAAGGCACATTTGCTCTATGATATTATCATATTCAAAATTTGTTGTCTAGTTGTGATAAGAAAGAATATGACAACATATTATGGTGCTTTATTGGTGAGTGAAATTATTCATAATGATTGATTTGGGAATTGTAATACTGGATAATTGTCTCTCGGATCCACTAGCATTTACAATATCGATTTGATTTGCTTGAATTGATACATAATATAATTTTCTATTTAAAATAATTAATCATTGTAATTCATTTATATTATGTGACAATTGTTATATTTTGGAAAAATTAATTGCTCATTTCGTTCTAAGGAAGAAATGGAGTCGGAACATGAGAGCAATTAAATTGCCTCATCAATAGTGCGACACGCGCGTTATATTGAGAAACAAGTTCTCAAAAGAATTAATGAAATATGCAAATGATAATGCAATATGCAAGTGCTATATTGAAACAAAATTGTTTGAAATAAAGCATTATGCTCTCTCAAGTCTTGATTTTTTTGAGTAATATGGGTGTTATATCGAGATTGAAATATTTGCTTTATATACTATTTCCCGATGAAATGTGTATAAACAATGTGTTTGAAAATAATGAGATGTGTCCATTCCATGAAGAGAATGTGACTGATACTACATGCATCATTTAAAACAATGATATATGTATCATATTATATGGGATGCACCACAATCATTCTGTGAAATGAATGCGACAAAATTAAATATTTAAGATGCATATAGTGATTATGAATATTGTGGTTATAAACATTCTTTATGTGAGAATCCCCCTAGAATTGGGATGGTGATTCAAGAACATTGGTATAACTCGATATACTGTATCCATAATTGTGAACAGATATAATATTTCTATATGAGATAAAATTTCTCCACAAATCGAAAAATATAGAAGAAATTTGTTGATATCCGTATAAGAGGATCTCACATTAAAATGTTGAATCCGTCGCGGGTTATTGCAAATTTTCAACATATCGATTATGAAAAAATTTTGTCCGGGAATGACGGGAGGAAAACCCAATATGAATTATATCTCGTGACAAACTTCGACATAAATGAACTATGAGTTCACATATCATTCATTGATATCAAACCCATGAATGGTAGATTTTATGCACATTTTGCGTACATCAAATATTTTCTGAGCAAAATGGAGAAATGAACCAAGAGTTCAATGTCTCGTTCGAGTGATTTCTCTACATATGATGTATAATTTAAATGATTCTTGAAGAATCAGAAATCACATAGTGGTATATAAAGCGCAAGAGAGAAAATATTTTCAACAATCTCATGAAACGAGATATTTAATGAAACCACTATATTTTAAATGTGTAAATCGCTTGAAGTGAATAAAAGAGCATCAAGTTATAGCTCGGTGCAACATGTTTGATGAAGATCGATTCTCGGCATTAGGGGGGATAAAGAAAACCCCATGTTAGAATAAAAGAATGCCGATAAACTTTAACAACATAAACGATCTTCCACGCATCAGTTTAAGTGAATTGCGAAAATAATTTACTTGTAGTATTTAACAAGTAATCCGCCAGATGCCGTTATTGAAATTAAATGAGTGACTATTTATAAAGGCACCAACAATATGACTGATGATATTTCTCTATGCCAGAAGCGTAGAATACCGATCGGTGTAAAAGATAAATATCCGTGAAAAATAAATTCATATTCAGCCACTCATGAAATCTCTTAAAGAGATCCGTCTTCAAGACGAAAACCCCAAAAAAATAAAATTGCACGCGTCACGACGTGATGATTAAATATTGGGGTTATGGAACAACCAATCCATACATTGATAAGGATTTGGTTTATGCTAATATCAAACTAGAAATGAGTTTATGGGAAAATTTTATAATAAAATATAATAGTCGTTGATTGACATATTCGCCTCTTTAATTGCTATTATAATATACGGATCCGAGACACAAGTCATCACAGAGTGTCGAAACACTCAGACTAGGTAAAAATAAAATAAGCAATTGAGGTTGAGTTTGAATTGGAAATATTTGTTTGTTAATGATCAAATATATGCTCTCATTATAGATAATATTATGTTCCGATAATTAATATATTTGGCAGTAAATTTGAATTTCCATATGTCATGACCGCATATTTATGGGTCGTTGGACAAGAATATTGATATAAAAATCCTTGATGGATTTCAAAAATGAATTAATATGACAATCGCAACATGCATATGGCTAAGGTCGTTAACATTCATGTTGAATGTAGTATGACCAGTTGAGTAGATTCCTATTGAGAAAGGAATATATATAAGTAATGCATGGTTAATGTCATAAATTTTAAGGAATTACGATGCATGATAGTGGAAATATATGCATGCAAATTTCGATTATATTACTTTCCCCATTATTTAGCTGATTACAGTGTTGATTACTTGATTGTGTTGTATGTGTTGCACAAGTGAGTAGTGGAATGACATTTATTAGCCCCTACATTCGACTATCCAATAAACTCTAAAAGAGAGTGATATGCAAAAGTACGCTCTAGTGACAATCTAATAGATTTGTTCACTAAGATTATTCCTACATCGGTTTTGGATAATAAGTATTTATAATAATGGAATGCGTACATTTGAAAGATTGTTGTCGTCATGAAGAGCGACAACTTCAAAACTTTTGTGTGGATTTGGTCTTAAAACCAATGATTGTACTCTTTTTCCCTTTAACCAAGTTTTTCCCAAATGATTTTCTTAGTTAAAGGTTTCTAATGAGGCAGTCAGTGCAACAACATATGGCATGAACTATTTACCTTGTCTAGTTTTTTTTCCCAGTGGGTTTTTATAACAAAGTTAATAGTACATGACATATATGTTATGCAATTACGATCGAGACAATCAATTCTACCATTTATTCATTGAGACATTGTCTAAATGAGAATGAAAATCATTTAACTGCACTATATGAAGACAATGCATCTTGCATATCTCAATTGAATTGGGCTATATTAATGGGGATAGAACAAAACATATTTCACCCAAGTTCTTCTTTACTCATGATTTGCAAAAGAATGGGGAGATTGATGTGCAACAGATCCGGTCAATCGATAATCTGGCAGAATTATTTATAAAGACATTGTCGACTACAACATTTGAAAGACTAGTAAAGAGCATTGGGATGCGGAAATTGAAATATCTAAATTGATGCTTAGTTCAGGGGGAGTAAATCAAACAGATAAATATGTACTATTTTCCTTAACTAAGTTTTTTTCCCACTGGGTTTTCTCTTAGTAAGGTTTTAATGAGGCATATCATATCTGTTGTATTTTAAATAATAAATATCTAAGGGGGAGTGTTATGAAATAATATCATTGATGAATTATCTATTATTCTGATTGATTTAAGTAGATTTGTGATTAATTCAGATTATTGTGTTCACATTGTAATCTCTACTATAAATACCCTCTTATATCATTGAAATAATACACAAGAAATTTTCCCTTCTTCTATACTTGCATTTCCTCTTGTTCTTCCTCCATTATCTTCTTAGTTTTATAACATATCTATTTTAATTTGTATTCTATATGTATATATTTTCCTTGTATATACTTCCATTTAAATTAAGAGGAAGGACACAAACATTTCATCAATTAAGATGAAGGACAATTTTTTGAAACTTTTGCATAAAGACAAAACTATTTTTTTTTAATTTATATCCAGGCGCGTGTTTTTCCCAAAAAAAAAAAAAAAAAAAAAAAACCCAATATACTTTCTTTCTCAACCATATTTTTTAAACACTTATATCTCTCAATCTAAAACTCTAAATTTGAAAAAAAAATTCACCAAATATTTTATTTTTCATGCTCTTTATTTTGATACCACATTCAACATATTCCGACGTGATTTCAGAAAATCATTTGTTAAATTCACTATTGTACGAAATTCACTGTCGATATTCACTGATTTTCAGGAATCACTGGGAAGATCCACTAAGTGAATTTCAACAATGAATCTCACGAAAAACGATGTAATTATATCGAACCAAGTCTCAAAAGCATCAAAAATAAAAATTCGATTGAAATTTGTATCGCGTTTGGATCTCTAGATCAAAAGATATAATCGTTCGAAAATCATAGAAGAAAGAGAAGAAAAATTTTAATAAAAAGGTTCCCAGGAAAAAACAAGTCCTGGATCTCGGGCGATGATTTTTTTTAATTTTATTTTAAATTTCTATTTTTGGTTTTGTCATTTAGGCGATTAAAAATATAAAAAGTTGATCTTCTCCCTATAAAAAAATGTCCTATTTGTCATATTCTTTCAAAAATATTCTAAAAGCTGTCGTTATCCCTAATCTCCATTAAATTAATGCGCATGTCCTGTTGATGCTTGTATCATGTCCGCGTTAATTGCTTCCTCAATTCTCGCTGTGTTTTTATTTTTTCCTTTCTAAATAAATAGAGTATTACCGGATCATCATCTTAATTTTGTCTTTATAAACCCTTGTCTTTTTACTAGGTCATTTTTACCATATTAAGTACTAAATTGATCATTATCAACCTTAATCCAATTTTTTTAAAACTTGTTACCCACAATGAGTCATCATAAATGGTAATTTTGTGATTTATTAATCCATAAATGATCATATTGTGACTTATTAAGATTTCTCAATCATGAAATTATATGAGAAATGCATATTAAATCGGTCATAGTTTTATATGATTATGTCATATATAAATGTTACACTTAGATAACCAATATTGACATTCCGGATAAGCGGTCACGTCATAAAATGTTTCGAGCACATTAATGGTAGATTAATCAATAGTAATCCTACACTTTAACTAAATTCACCATGGACTAAACAATTCAAGTGTGTTACCATAAACTTAAACATTGTGACACACACTAAGTTATATGGTTATATAGATACGACTAAGGATTTTGAGTAGTGTATTACTTATACGCAGGGGCGGACCTAGCCTTATGGGGGGTAGTCGCCATCTTCGGATCCAGAAAATACACTACTATACATGTTATGAATTTTTTTTTGCCCCCTTAAAATTTATATTCGCCCATATAATTTATAACAATTGGATAAAATACACAGACATTACAAAAGCAATATGAACAAATATGATAGCATTCTACTTATAAAAATTAAAAATATTAATGTGTGAAATGTTTTTTTCTTCTGAAAAACATTGTTTTTAATGTGCAAATATTTATTTTGGAAGTATAATAGTTGATGTGTTCGGATAATGCGATATATAGTAGTGTTTTATTCAATATATATCGCAACATGCAGTGGTGTTTATTTTCATCATTTAGTAGCGTTTCTCCTCGAATATAAATGGACATAAAAAATCACTAATATACAATTTGCTGATTGCGAAAAATTTGTACTATTATCGCCTCCTGTCATGCAAGATCCCGCGTCCGCCCCTGCTTATAAGCACAAAGTAAATAATAAGATGATATATAAATGTGTCATTTATTAATAATAAAAACAATTACCATAAATTGTCTTTCGGACACTACACCTGACAATCTCTCACTTGCTTGTAAGGACAACTACAATTGGTTTTAGAGCACACCGTTATCCTATGTACAACATTCTCTCACTTGCTTTAAAACAGATAAGACATATCTCTCAATATCATACCCTTCAAGTTCTTGTCAATGACATTAGATGCCATCGTCTTGGTAAATGGGTCAACAAGATTGTCGATTGAAGCGATCCCCAGGACCGACACGCCGCTCTTTGATCATGGGGTATTTCTCTCTCTATATGCTTTGACCTATTATGGTTGTGAGGATCCTTGGACTTCAACACTGCTCCTTTGTTGTCACAATAAAGAGGTATCGGCTTATCTAGATTTGGGCTTCCAGATCACCAAAGAACTTCTTAAGCCATACCGTCTCTTTAGTTGTTATGTATTCGGCTTCCACAGTTGTATCGGCGATGCTGGATTGCTCAATGCTTCTCCAGACTATAGCTCTACAACCAAGAGTAAACACTTAGCCCAAGATTGACTTACGATCATCTTTATCCGACTGAAAGTCAAAATCAGTATAGCCAACGATATTCAGGTCTGCACCCGAATACACAAGCATATAATCCCCCGTTCTCTTAACATACTTGAGGAGATTCTTCGCTGCTGTCTAGTGCTCTATGCCTGAATTCGACTGAAATCGACCGACCAATCCAATGCCATAGCATATGTTTAGAATTGGTTATTGAGTGAGATTTTCAACTTAAGTTTAACGTTTCTAAGAGATTAAATGCATGTTTGGTTAGCTAGATCCTTATGGTTGGACCGTTGAATCAAACATAGGACGCTATATTGCAGTATCAGTGGCTTGTTAGCCATAACTGGAAATCACACCCATAATCATAGCAAGAACAAGAATGGTAGGTTGGTGGTTTCATTCACTTCCGATTATTGACTGGGGCAATAAAATTATTAGTTGGATAATAACTTCGGTTATATTCTCCATATTAGTGTTTTTATATACTTTATCTTGTTACCGTTTTTAGTAATAACAAACCACAGTTCTTAACTATTGATGGACCGTATTAAGATCTAAAAGGACTTACTTAATCACGGGCTTATGGGAACATCTTGTACTCTTCGAAATACTTCGATGGACCTAGTGCATTTGCTAGTAAAATTGTGGTAGGTAAGTGACCATCATCACAATAAGCTACCAGTCCTTGTAGTTTAAATTGGTGCAGTCTCGACAGACTATCGATGTAACGACAAATCCATATATTTTCAAGTCCATATTTTTTCAACTGATGCGATGATGTAATAATGTTTTAAGTTTTATATGTCAAAAGATAACTATTAGACGGTATGCTTTTAAACAAATGATCCAAATTTTTGATCAAAATAATATAACATTTGATTTAATAAAATGACATTTTATGATAATGAAATACATTATCGTCTTTAATTTAAGATAATACATTTTTATTACGCGTAATATATTAGAAATGAATCGTTGTATTTTTTATTTAGTTTTGGGAAACGAAAGTTATGTTTTAAGTTTTGTATGTCAAAAGCTAACTATTAGACGGTATGCTTTTACGCAAATGACTCAAATTTCTGAACGAAATAGTATAACATTTGATTTAATAAAGTGAGATTTTACGATAATATGGTCTTTAATTTAACATAATATATTTTTATTACGTGTAATGTATTAAAAATGAATTTGTTGTTTTTTTTCTTTTCGGTAACAAAAGATTCATAGTGATAACCATTAGGGCTAATATCTTGTTGGTTAATAAATCGTTGTAATAATGCTAATTGATACAATTTTTAAAAAATATTGTATTCATAAGAATTTTTATTTAATTATTACCACAAATCATACGCAATCCTATAGATAGACCCAAAATTGAGGACCTTTGAACGTAATATCGACAAAGCTCGTTTTCAGTTAATGGCGGGAGATAATTAAAGAAGGATTAATCAAAAACTACTTTAATCTCCTTCTAATGACGTCTTCAAAACTTCAAACTTCAAATTGATAACTTCCTTCTCCCCTCTTCCCAACGACAACTCAAGAACCTTTACAATGATAAAGTTATTGCGATTATATCCTGTCTCTTTATTAAATTTTTGGAAAATGACACGTACACTACATATTTATGTGATGCACATACCATAAGAAATTGTGATTGATTTTCAAAATATTAAAAATTATAAAAAAACATATAAACTTGATACAACGTGTCGTATCGTGTTTTGTGTCGGACACAAGTCGGTGCATCGTAGCATGTAACGAATATAATTGATTTGAATAAAATATATCTTTATCAACTACTACTTGATAGTACACATAAGTAATAAATAACAAAATAAAGACTAGACGGCATTCGATACACTTCTCTGTCATAAAATTGGTGCCGAGTTAACTCGTTCACCTCATTCAAACATAGAAGATCATCATCAGAAAGGAAAACGCAGCAGCAGTAAATAATTTCTCACATCAATTTCCACTTTCAATGTCGGATCCACGGAGACCAGATGGACGTTCTGTATACCAACCGGTGCCGGAACCGGAAGATATGAGTGTTTTTCTCCACAACCTTTTACATGCTTCTCCGGCTGGATTGACGACTACCGGTGGTTCTTCGACAGTTCTCGAGTACCGAGGCTCCGGTGCTAGTTTGAATTTCTCGGATCCTGGCTGTTTTTTCGAGAGCGAGGCGGGAGAGAGAGTCGACAAGGCATTTTATTCAGCTGCCAGTGGAGACTGTGATGCAGGAACCTCTTCTTCTAAGAGAGAAGAGCGTATAAGCACGAATAAGGTTTGATTTTCTGTTATTGAATATATATGTATTTATGCTTTTTATTTCTTTTCTCCTTTGATTACGCTCTCAGACTTCTTCCCCGTGGGTCATGGGACCTAAGTCTGAGAGAACAAGAATTGGGCTACATAAGAAGTTTTATTGGTGAATCTACCTCTGCAAGATGAAATTTTGGAGCTCAAAGCAAGATGGAGAATCGAACTAACAACCTGCCATCGGACATGGTTGCCAGAGGAGTTGATCTAGATAGGCAATAATTGATTTAACTAACGGAAGATTACTACCATACTTTAATTTGCTTCGTATTGTTAGTAAACTGATTCTAGCAGGATTAAGGCATTTTGGGTTTTATTTTGCAGTTTATATTTGCTAGCTGTGGACTTGTTAGTTTATGTGGTCTTTGTTTGAATTTCCAATTGGTCGGTTGATGTATCAGCAACTGAAAAGCTTTATACAGTTTATCTGGTGGTCGGTTTCTGTCTGTTTGGGATGATTTTTCTTTGTTTGATTCATAGGATGATGTTTAATAGTTTTCACTGATGTTACTTCGATAATACGAGTTCTTGGTGCTTCGTTTGTGATTGTAAGCCGGATATACTGTGATGGTTATTTCATAAGTTCTTCACTTGAACAGGAAAAGCTTGAATCTTTTACCATGTAGTAAGCATCCTTATTTTGTGAATTATGATTTGCTACCATGATATTTCATTTTCCTTTTGTTTTGTTTTTTTCTTCGATTCAAGGCATTTGAAGCTTCAGAGGACACAAGAAACCGGGTTCATCCAAGTTCCTCAAAGAGGATTAGATCTGCGGAGGTGCATAATATGTCTGAAAAGGTTTGCCTCTACTAGTAGTTTGGAATTTTTTTCAGTCAAAGTAACTTGGTCTTCGTTTGAGCTTGAGTCATTTGGCTAACACTAGCGTTCCTGACAGAGGAGGCGGAGTAAAATCAATGAGAAATTGAAGGCTTTGCAGAATCTTGTCCCTAATTCCAATAAGGTGGTGCATGTTTGAACTTTTTTCCTTATCAGTGCCTTGCACATTATGTCTAAATGCTAGGAGGTAGTGTGTGGTGTTTGTGAACCTTAACAGTGTATCTTGTGTGCTTTTATTGAATAGACGGACAAGGCATCAATGCTGGATGAAGCCATTGAATATCTTAAACAGCTTCAACTACATGTCCAGGTGTCCAATTATTCCCATGCTCCCTTTTGGTGTTTTTTTTACCAGTCATTATTTCTGGAATTCGGTATTTCAGATGATTCTAGTTCTTTCATTATGCATCATTGTTCCCTTCTTTCGGGATGAGCTTGCGATGTTCTGAACAAGAGAGGGGGTAAAAATGAAGCATATTTAAAGCCATAGTTAATTCTTCAACAATCTATCAAGAATGCTATTACTGTTCATATTCATTCTTCAATCATATGGATGCTAGATCCTCAAATCACCTCATTTTCTCTACTTCAATTGTTGTCAATTTTGAAAAACACCACAGAAAACCGAGGTTTGGGGATTATCAAAGGAGCTTTATTTGTGATCTGTAGGGTGGTAAACAAGGGCTCTTAGATGAAGAATGCTGGGCTAACGCTTCCGATTGATTAACTTTGAGGAGTTTTTCTTCAATCTTCAGCATGTGGAATTTAAGACCGTACTTGCAGTTTCTCTGCTTTGTGTCCCTTAAGTTGTTGAATCTGCAGTTTTAGGCATTTATGCCTGCCGCATGCTGGATAGCATGTACATCCGTTCATGCTTAGGTGCTGTATAACTGCATTTCATCCTGCCTATGTCCATTTATTTGCCACTGAATCGTTCTTGCTTCTTGGGTTTCGTATGAAAATTCATTGTCTTGGATGGGGGGTGTGTGTGTGTGTGTGTGTGTGTGTGTGTGTGTGCGAGTATCCCGATTCTGTGAATATTAATTTATTTTCTGAAGTTATGTTTTGTTTTATCACAAGGTTATAGTCTTTTAGCAATTTGGCTGGGAACAGATTTAATCGCACATGCTATCTACCACGGAAGCTATGATATGTTTTGAAGTACTGTCAATTGCAATAAGCGATTTTTATTACTTAACTTTCGGTCATTGTCCTTCAGGTGAATATGATCCTTCTTTTTTCAAGAACAGTTCATAAAAATGCAGACCAATATTTAAAGCACTTCATTCCAGCTATTTGATTTAAATGGTCCAGCACATCACTCTAAAGCTAAAACAGTGGTCTTTTACTTTATTTATTCCTACCATGATTGTCAGTTTGGCTTCATAGATCTTCTTTAAGAAATGAACGGTAGGTTAGGAGTCGTGGAACAGTGTCCTCTCAGTGCTTCCTTCCCCTCATTCCATTGGATGCATTCTATGGTCTGATCGATGGTTCCTACATTTTAGCTGTGATTCTGGATTTTATTATGAACAGTAAAAAGAAGTTGGCTTTTATTTTTATTTATCATGTAGCGGATTTTCTTGCTTTCAGATGTTGACAATTAGAAATGGACTTAGTCTGCACCCAAATTATGTCCCGGGGGGATGTTTGCCGTCAATGCAACTGCCTGTAGACTTTGATGCTGGGATTGTATTGGCTAATACTAGCAGAGGAGTAGAGGCACTACCGGGAAATCAACAACCCGTCATGCAATCTGTATTTGGTACTCACAACCCCAAAATGCCTGGACATCAACTTGCTGTACCTTCAATGATAAATAACAGCAGTTCAGGGATGTCATTTGGAGCCGAATCATCATTGCCTAGTCATTTTGGACTCTTTAATCATTTGCCATCATCTTCTAAGGTACATCTCCTTTGAAAGAATTACATTAAACTTCCAGCTACAATACCAAATAAGTCACATTTGTGAAACGACGACCCCAAACCATTTATATCTGCCAAAAAACGATCTCTTATCTATTTGAATCTGTAATATACTAAATCCTTAAATTATGCGCTACTTGTGGTGCAAAACAACATAATCATCTAAATTATGATGGTAGAGGATTCGATGCCTTTCACCCGCAATAGAGATTTTGTAGAAAAATGGTGTGTGAGTCTTAAAAGTAACGAATTTGTTAAAAGGTATTAATGCAAGTGTTCTTACCCTTAAATGTACAGGATCTATGCCGAGAGGAGACACAGCCAAACTTTACTTTAGACGCGAGCTGCTCGAGGAACAAGTCGACATCCGGTGTGTCGTCATAACAACAATGTGTATGCCAATTGTACTAGTGATCATGTCTACTACTTCCTATCTTTTCAAAGTTGTATTGATCAGAAAATAAGCGGGAAGATGAACACGGAAGTGCTAACACCTATCTAATTGGAATGGCTGAACCACCATGGGCAAATTGCTTAACTTACCTGTAACATTATGGAAACTCTGCTGATTTCGTGTTTTAAGTTTCGACTCGGTCTTAATTCACCAGTGTTTGTAGTGAATATTGTAGATGTGACTGGAAACATTCGCTTAAAGAAATACGATAGCAGTAAATCCTTGAATCTCAATAAAAACTTGCTGTGAATTTTCTTCCTGCAATTTTTTGATTGCATTCTAATTTATGTATGTATGAAAAGCTATTCTTTTTTCTTTTTCTTTTTCCCAACCGTTTATCATGCTAGATCTCATTTGTTTGCGCTTTGCATACTAATTTAGCATCTTTGGCTCATCAAATTTTCTTTACGCCTAAGTACATAGTGGAGGTATAAATGAGACGAGCCGAACTGAATATATAATGTTTGAGTTTGTGTTTGTTTAAGACACGAACGAGCTCGGGTTTGTTTGTTTAATAAACAAATTTTGTTTTATGTTTGAGTTCTGTTTGTTAATTTATTGCTCGAGCTCGAGCTTGAGCCCAGCTCAAACGAGCTCATTTCCCTCTTTACAACTTATGCTAATGTTTTTCAACTCCCGCTTTCGTGTGAAACGACAAACAAGTTGAACACCATATTGCATTATTTAAGGAATATTGATGTAAAGATTGATGATGAGGTTGCAACTCGATCTTCTTTGGTAACACCTGCCAAAGATCATATGAGAAGTTTTTGCAATCGTTCATCATTGGGAAGGATATGGTGTCGTTGGAAGATGTTAGGTCATCTCTCCATACTCGAGAGTTACGCCATAAAGCAGCAGGTACATGTACAAAAAATCAGGTTGCTGGATTAATTGCCAGTGGCAGCAACAAAGGACAATGAAACCCTGGAAAGAAGAAATCCAAGAAGGGTGGTTCTAAAGGTCTAAAATAAAAAGATGTCTGTAATTACTGTAAGGAGTATGGACATTGGAAAATCGAATGTCCAAAGAAGAAGCAGCAGTATGAAGAGAAATCTGGCACTGCTTCCATAATAGAACATGGCACCAATTCTGAGGAAGATATTGCTCTAGTGGCTCAAGAATCAATACATCACATTGATGTGTGGATTTTGGATTCTGGAACATCTTACCATATTTGTCCAAGTAGGGAATGGTTCACAACTTATGATCAGATAGATGGAGGACATATTTCTATAGCAAACATCAATGTCTACAAGATAGTTGGAATTGGCTCAATTCAGATCATGACACATGAAGGTAAATTCTGTACACTTAATGATGTGAGGCATGCTCCACTTATAACAAAGAACTTGTTATCATTAAGTCTGCTGGACAGCAAGGGTTTCAATTCAGGGGTGAAGGTGGAGTTTTGAATGTCTACAAGAGTTCAGATGTGATTCTGATAGCTGTCAAGAAAATGACTTTGTATTTTATACAAGGTTCCACTGTATCAGGTTCTGCTGCTGTTGCATCATCAGAAGTTCACCAGAAGGATATAACTAAGTTATGGCATATGAGACTTGGCCATACGTGTGAGAGATGCAAATTCTGTCTAAAAGTGATCTTCTCGAGGGACATAAGGTCAAGAATATGGACTTTTGTGAACAATGTGTGTTTGAGAATCTACATAGAAGCAAGTTCTCAAAAGCAATTCACATCAGAAAATAGACACTTGATTATGTTCATTTTGATTGATGGGGCCTTCTAGGGAGGAATCATTATGTGGTCACATATACTTTATGTCACTGATTGATGACTATTCATGGATGACATGGGTGGTCGTAAGCATAAAAGTCAAGCATTTATGAAGTTCAAGTAGTGGACGTCATTGGTTGAGAATCGGACAGGCAAGGCTCCGAACAAATAATGGTCTGAAATTTTGTTTGTCTGGATTTGATGAGTTATGTATCATGTATTTATATATGCATTAAATCATCACACACACGAGCACACGTACACAAGCCACCCACACGACCGCACGCACACCGCACAAGCATAAAAGTCGAGCATTTTAAGAATTTCAAGTAGTGGAAGGCATTGGTTGAGAATCGGACAGGCAAAGCTCCGAATAAATATTGGTCTGAAATTCTGTTTGTCTGAATTTGATGAGTTATGTATCATGTATTTTTATCTGCATTACTAGTGGTTATGATTACGCCGTGCAAGGCACGGCGTGCCCATTAAAGTCGTAAACATAGAAATGAATGATATTTTTACAATCATAGAGATGATACAATCATGAATTTTTATTAACATGAAGTCATATAATTCAAAAAAACATTAGTTTGGCTATCATAAGTTACAAAAGATAGTGGAATACAATCATTGTAAGCACTCCTAGTTATGTATATCACTACACCATTAAACATTATTGATGACAAAAGATAATGGTGGTAATATACTAACTATGTTCTCCACTACATCAAAGTTTTGCTTTTAAAAAGCTTACAAAACAACCATTATTGCATTATTAGTACATAAACATACACCAACTCTTAACGTGCCTTTTCCTTCACCATGTATCTCATTTTAGGTTTCGTGGGGTTGCCCAACCCCACGAGTTGGCGCCGACCGGCGGTCGAACCCGCTTCGTTGCGATAACATTAATTCGTACGACAACTTGTATGCAAACGATTATAAAAATATTTATTTTATGAAAAAATATCTAACAACTTTTATTTCAATAAATCGATATCATAAAAGAACAACACAACACGAATCAATTAACAATTTGCAATCTCTAACTCTATGTTATCTTTGCTTTCTCAAGACCTGAGACGACACATCAATATATTTCTAATATATGCCCAAAATAGTTACATGCATTTCATCTATCTCACCGACTTACGGGAAATAATACGTTGATATTTCTCCTTGAAACTCATTGAAATACTATTTTGTCTTAAGTACGTTGTTATTTTTCTATGTTAATTATTCAATGTTATAGTTGGTAGTTTTTTAAGGAAGATGTTAGCTCGATATTAATAATGTGTCGGTGTTAAATGTTCATTGGTGAATTGAAATGAGAAAAATACGATTAGTTATTATCTTGACTAAGCCTACTTAAGAAATTCGGTGATAGGTAACGCATGTGTTAATTTGATGATGGATGATGGATGATGGTTGAGAGTGGGGGGTGTTTTGATTTTGGGATCCAATTTTAGGATTAGTATGAATTAGTTCAATATTGATAATTTTTTATATCATCTATTCGGGTTCAATCACATAGTAGTATTGATGTAGCACCTATATTACCATATTTTTATTTTGGATAAGTAGTCATTTTTAATCGATAATTTTATTTGTTCATGAAAAACCGAACAAAGTCATACCAAACCGGACCGAACAAATGGTTTTAGTCTAACGATGTATTTTTTTTTTTGATAAGTAGTCATTTTAAATCGATAATTTTATTTGTGAATGAAAACCGTGAAAAATCGAAACAATGTGGAACCAAACCGGACCGAACAAATAGTTTTAGCCTAACGATGTTTTTTTGGATAAGTAGTCATTTTAAATCGATAATTTTATTTGTTAATGAAAACCGTGAAAAATCGATCCAAATTCGAACCAAACCGAACCGAACAAATGGTTTTAACCTAAAACCCGATTCATTTTGGGTTGAAAATAAAGAAAAGAATGGAAAAAAGCGGCCAAACCGAATTATATTCACCTCCAGACGCTAGAACACTGAAAATGTTTTTGTTTAACTATATATATATATATAATACGGTAGATTTTTTTTAAACATTAAAACCACTTTTCAAAAAAAAAAAAAAAAAAAATTACGTCGCGTCAAGCTCGCATTGCACACGTGTGATCTGAGAGCAAGCCAAAAGTTGAAGAAAGGGGAGACGTGGAAGCCTTTGGTGCTACATTTTCTCATCTTATAAGATAAGATATAGAAATCATCACACACACGAGCACATGAACGCACACCGCACGCCACCCACACGACCGCACACACACCACACAACTAGGGCCGTCCCTACCATTAGGCAGCCTAAACTCCAGTCATAGGCCCACCTAGACATGGGCGGTTCCGGTTCCAAATCCGGTTCGGACGCCGGTTCGGTCCAACCCGCTGTTTCCATCGGTCCACGGCCCACTGAGCCGCGATGTTCTACCGATTTTAGGTTCCAACTGACCTGGCCCGCCCGAACCGCGGTTCGGCCGAATCCATTAAAACCATGGTTGAACCGGCCGAACAGGAGGTTTTTTATTATTTATTATTATTTTTTTGGTTTGAATTTTTGTTTTTTTTTTTTCCCTTTTTCATTTTCTTTTTCCTTCAAAATTTGCCCAAGATTCCAATTTCCAATTTGACCAACGGTTGGCAAGGAATATATATTCAAAAAGTTTTATTTTATTTTAATATACCATAAAATGTTGTTTGTCATATTATGTTTGAATATTCAGTGTATTAGTAGTGTGTTTGTATTTTTAATATGAAGTGTATTAGACTATTAGTATGGTGTTAAGTAATGTGTATCAACTATCAAGTGATTCAAGTGTTGCGTATTTGCGATCGTCGCTATTGATGTATTGTTCAATTATGTAATGATGCCGCTTAATAAAACAACTTTTATATACATTTTGCCTCGATTCATTAAGATATAATATCAACTTATATACATAATATTATAAGTATAAATCATCGTGAATCACTATATGAAATATAAGTTTAATTTACTTACAAATCAATCATAAAAATAAACAATTAGAAAACTATAATCTTTAATTTACTTACAAATTATCTAGAATATAAGTTATGAAATTAAATATTATATATAGATTGGTTGAAATTAAATATTATACATGCCTGGTTTTTTTTTAAAAAACATACTTATGAAATTAAATATTATATATAATTTAATAACCAATTAGAATTTATTATTAATTTTAACGTAAGTTATAAAAATTTTGTAAAAAAATTGATTTTTTGGAACCGGATTGGAACCGTGATTGGAACCGTGAATCGGAACCGTGATCTCGAACCGTCGACCGGGAACCGCCGAGACCGGACCCGACCCGGACCGGGGAACGCCAAACCCGCCTGTTCTTCGAGAACCGGCGGAACCTGGCTAGAAAATGCATGCCTTGATTCATTTTGACCGAACCGGGAGCCGGAGACGTCATGTGTAGACTTAACCGGCCACGCCTAGGCCCACCCAACTAGAAGGCCCCCAAATACTTGTTTTATTATAAAAATTCTAATAGGTCCAACCCAATCATCCCAATGTCTTTATGTATTAAAAAATTCTAATACGCCCAATTAGCCCAATATCTATGTATTAAAAAAAATACCAAACCATATTCTTATGTCCTAAAAGTTAATTTTGATTTTGCATCTAAATATGCTAGAAAAAAAGCTGTTAGTACTACTTTATAGGTATATTTTGTAGGTACCAATGAATTTGAATTTTATATCGATATATGTTATAAATGCGATGTTGAAGTACTATTTCATAAGTGTGTTTTCGAAAAAAGCCTTCGAACTATGAAGGCCCCGTCACACAAACTTGTCTAGGGCCCAAAAACCTTAGAGCCGACCTGCATGCACATGGCAGAGACGCACGATACTCGACGCCGCTCAGACGTAGCACACACACCCGCATGCACGGTGCCCACTATGTTATGTGTGTCTTTATCTAAAGCCCTATTCCCGGTCCCTAGGTCCACTGGGGCCATTTAAGGAGGGGATGTGATGCTTTAGCCGCGGCTTTAATAACAAGACTAAAAATCCCAAATAATTAAATAATTTCACCATTACATATATGCTTATTCCTTAATATTTCCATTGAAAAATAAATACCAAAAAAGGATACATTAACCCAAACTTAATATCCATAGCACAATCTAAATCTTTATCCATGATATCGCTCATACTATCCTTTCTGCCCATTGATCAATCACCTACGTTAATTTATATAGAGAAAACAAACGAAGAAAAGTGAGGCCTCAGTAAAAATGCTGGTATGGGCTGTGTGTGAGTGTGTTGTATTATATACTTATTTTTATATGTTTATTGCACCAAAAATCAATTTAAACATGACTTTGTAGAAAAAATCATTTTACACATGACCTCGAGTTTAGGGCCAACATAAACAAAAAGTTGATGCTGATGTATAAAAAAATTGCTAAGAGATACTACAGAAGCTACTCCCCTTACGACTTTAATACGAGTCTCTATGTGGTAGTTAAGTATGTTACCGTAAAAACAATGCCAAACACGGCCATGTCCACAAGGACAATCAACTTCTATCGTTTTTTTTTTGTCAACATGAAATAGAAATATAGAACTAATAGAATTAAAAAGGAAATTACTAAGACTCATGCATGAATAGGTTAAATTTTAAATAGAAAATGATTGATGGATCAATGTAAAATCATGTTGATCCATAGTGATTATCACATATGCAGATTTTTTCAGAATATGCATATTCTAAATATTAAAATTATGGTAAGATATATAAAATCTATACATATGAATGTTTGGTCACATACCTTGCTCGCATTTGGAGCGTATATTAAGTAGATGAAGACCCAAATAATCTCAATAAGGCGTCCTGATGAGTTGACCGATATCATCAGGATGTTGTGGACTAGGGCAGAGTAGTAAATCAAAAACATGACATTATATGTCGCCATCATATGCATAATTTCGTGGACGGACCTAGCTTGTAAAAGGGGGGGATGCATGGCCTCCATTGAGATCCGAAAATCGACGTGTTTTTATAGCGAAAAATGTAAAAACACTATTGACGCCTCACTCGCGCTTTAGAATTTGTTTCGTGTCTCATGTGAGATTTTTTCTGGTCCACATCAGATGTCATTGTCGATATTCATTCCTCGTGATCCCTCCCAATATATATTTATGCCAATTGGTTTGCATCATTTCAAATGCAGTTTGCACTACAATATTATACTCTATTACTTGTTGATCACATACTCTTACACATAGACATTGTGAAAATGCATTGACAAATGAAGAAAAAGTAAGGTAAGAATATTGGAAACTATTGTACCTGAAAGATTGAACAACTAATTGTTTTCGCAACACTATTATCTGAAAAGAAATATCAAACTGTCCTTAATGCCATAAATATATAAAGTTGGACTATGTATTTGTGTATTTATATCTGCATTAAAACACACACTCATGAGCACAAGTGCGCACGCCGCACGCCACCTACATGACTGTTCGTATGCCGCACACTGCACGCACAATACTCGCCCGTACGCCGCACACCCTCCGCTTGCATGGTGCCCACTATGTTTTTTGTGTCTTTATGTAAAACCCTGCTCCCGACCCCTAGGCCCACTGAGGCCATTTTAGAAGGGGCTACGAAGCTCTCACCGCGGCTTCAATAACAAGATTAAAAATCCCAAATAATCTCAATAAGACATCTTGATGAGTTGACCGATATCACCAGGATGATGTGGACTAAGGCAAAATAGTAAATCCAAAGCATGGTATTAAATATCGCCATCACAAGCATTGTCGATTTTAATTCTCTCGTGGATCCCTCCCTATATATGTATGTCGCTTGGTCTCGATCATTTCAAAAGCGATTTTCATTTCTATAAAATACTCAATTAGTTGTTGATCACATACTCCTATACCTAGACATTATGAAAATGCATCGAGAAATGAAGAAAATGTAAGGAAAGAAAATTCTCACATTGGTGTGAGATATAGGATAATGGAAACTATTGTACCTGAATTTTGAACACAAGGCAAACTCCGTAAAGACTATTTGTTTTTGCAACATTGTATAAAGAAATAGTAGGGGAAAACTTACCCAAATGATATACTACCAGACGCTGTCAATGGAAGTGGGAAGCAACTTGTAATCCATTCATGTTATAAATATTTAACTTTGGTTTGTCGAATCGTTTGGTAGCCTTTCGATGGTGCTTTATTTCTTGGCCCCTATTTGGATATAAGGAAGTGGATAAAATTTATAAGAGAATAATATGATAAAATTGACTAAAGTGACATAAAGAAAGAGAAGAGATGGAAATCTCAGGATAGATTTTATCGTCTTGATTGAATACAAAACACGAAGAGAGCAAAAGATAATACATAAATACCAATACTAAGGAATCTTATCCTAACTACGTGACACATGTCACACACATACACAAACCACTTGTCACTACCATGTGACACATGTCACACACATACCACGACCACTTGTCACTACCATACTCTTACACATCATCTAACACCCTCTCAGGCGAGGGTAGGTGAAACACATTCGGCTTTGTTTTATATTGTTGGAACCGAGAGTTTGGAAGAGCCTTTGTCAATGTGTCTCGCTATTTGATCACTGGATGGTATGTCTTTGGACCTTCAATTTGCCTTTCAACACTTGGTCCTCGATGAAATGGACATCTATGTCAACATGTTTGGTTTTAGAGTGATGAGCAGGATTGGATGCCAAAGTCGTAGCCCTGTGTTGTCACACCACAAAGATCGGTGTCTTCATCAGCGATAGTTGCATCTCCTTCATTAATTGAGTCAACCACAAAACTTCAAAGAAATTTGATTAGCAACACACGATTCGGACTACGTGGCTCGATCTAGAGATACAACATGTTGTTTTCGGAGCTCCAAGACACCAAGCACTCTCCGAGAAAAACACAGAGCCACCCACTGGACTTTCTATCATACCAGTGCAGCCCGATCAAGATCTCGAATAACCATTTATGTGCAAAGAGTGGATCGGCCCTAAAATGTAAACCATAGCCGAGAGTTCCTTTGATATACCTCGCACTCTTCTTGTTGCTTTCCAATGCTCATCTGTGGGCCTTTGCATAAACTGGCTCAAGTGATTGACAACAAAACTCAGATCTGGCCTGGTGAGAGTAAGGTATTGGAGGGCTCCAATAATACTTCTATAGATAGTAGGATTTGCCATAGGTGTCCCCTGATCTGGTGACAAGTGAGTTCCAGTAGGCATGGGTGTAGGACATGCCTTCAGATTTCTCAGGTTCACTTTGTGAAGAAGTTGAGCTGCATACTATTTTTGAGTTAGATACATGCCAGTGTCATCCTTCAAAACTTCTAACCCCAGAAAATGTGAAACATCTCCCAGATCCTTCAAAGCAAATCTGCTATCCAATTGCTGAACAAACTTGCCTATTAACTGTGTGTTATTGCCTGTCACTAAGATATCATCAACATACACTAATACATACAGAATGTCAGCACCAATTTTAAGCACAAATAAGGAAGAATCACACACAGACTGCTTGAATCCCCAAACATTCATCTGTTTACTTAGGGCATGAAACCAGGCCCTTGGTGCCTGTTTTAGACCATATAGGACCTTTTTAAGCCTGCACACATAATTAGGTTTCTGGGGATCAATGAAGCCTAGAGGCTGTGGCATATAGACAGTTTCTTGAAGAGGACCATTCAAGAAGGCATTATTTATGTCAACCTGTCTAATTTTCTAGTTAAAAGACACAGCAAGGGTAAGTAAAATTCTGATAGTTGCAGCCTTAGCCACTGGACTGAAAGTTTCAGTAAAATCCACTCCATAGTTTTGCAGGAAACCCTTAGCAACTAATCTAGCTTTGTGCTCTAAGACAGAGCCATCTGGCTTCAATTTGAGCTTAAAAATCCATCTATTGTCCACCAAGTGACACTTACCTGATGGAAGCACCAACTCCCAAGTATCATTTCTACACAGAGCTGCATATTCTTCTTCCATTGCCTTCCTCCATTCTGGAATAGCCAGTGGCTTTGGATGCTCTGAAGGCTGTAAGGGACCGATGGAGTGGCTTCAACAGAGTAGGTTTTGGGCTTGAAGATGCGATTTTGACCTGGTCGCATTGGATGAGGTTGTGTTTGCATTGGTAGTGATTTTGAGATTGGTGGTGGGCGGCAGTGATGGACTACCTTCAGTTTCAATGATGGTGTCCTGGCTATTGAAAGTAGGATTCTGACCACTGGAAATTGTGTCTGGGGTGTTTTGTGTGTTGGAGTTAGGTGAGGAGACTGGTGATGTTTGGTCGAATGAAGCAGAATCATTCTGATCAGAATTTATGAGAGGTGAATTTATGAAGGGTGATTTGTCACATGAAGAGTTGGATATGGTAGCACTTCCACTGGCAGGTACACGAGGATCATCTTTATCAAATGCTGTCTAGATGATGGCATCAGATTCAGAACTTTGGGAGATACTGGACCAAGTAACATAGTTAGGATCAGACATGACATTCACTATCTCCCTATGGGGCCCTAGTTTAAATCCTTCTTTAAAGGGAAAGTCACATTCATTGAATATCACATCTTTGGACACATATATCCTACCAGAGTCATCAAGACATTTGTACCCTTTATGATCAGGACTAATACCTAGATAGACACACTTCTTGGAATGATACTGGAATTTGGTTGTGTGATAGGGTCTTAGATGAGGGAAACCAGCACAGCCAAAAACATGTCTCATGTTATAGTTAGGTTTTCTTTTAAACAGCACCTCAAAGGGACTACAATTGTTGAGAACTCTATTAGGAAGTACATTGATAATACTCACAGCTTCTAGGAAACTGTGCCACCATAATTCTAAAGGGGCAGTAGATTGAGCCAGGAGAGTCAAACCAAGTTCAGTAATATGCCTATGTTTCCTCTCTACCATGCCATTTTGTGAGTGTGTGTGAGGGCAAGGGTGTCTGAAAACTATGCCATTTTGTCTGAGAAGATCAGTGAAAGGTCTGTATTCCCCCCCAGTCTGACTGAACACACTTGATTTTTTTTGAAAACTGATTTTCAACAAGATTTTTAAACTGAGTGAAAACAGCAAGTGCTTCTGATTTTTGTTTGAGAGGGTATATCCAGGTGAACCTGGAATGATCATCAATAAAGTGCATATAATAGCGAAAACCTTCAGGTGTGTGTATGGGTGCAGGGCCCCAAAGGTCAGTATGAATCAAATCAAGAACATCAGCAGCATTAGAGGTAGATACAATAGAAGACAACACATGGTTTTTTGCCAAGTTGACAGGCATCACAGAATTTCAAACTTTCATTAACAAAGGAAACATTACAACTGTTTAGGATTTTCTTCAAGACATCACTAGAAGGGTGGCCAAGTCTCCTATGCCACACATTAGGATCTAAATTAAACTTAACAATAGAACCTACAAGGCACCTAGGACTGTGGATTCCAGAATTAGCAGATTTGGAGTGAAGGCAGCTCTCACTTGCTTCTAGCATTCGATAAAGACCATCACCGAGTGTACCCTTCAGCAGATTGCTCCTGTTTTCTTGTCCTTCACAACACAACAAGAGGAGTTAAATTCAACAATAACATCATTGTCACTAGTCAAAGAAGAAACACTAAGAAGATTTTTTGTTATACTGGGGACATGTAACAAGGCATTCATGTGAAGTGGTTCTGTGCTAGTATGTAAAGTTTTGTATCCAATATGTCTTATAGGAAGACACTCACCATTCCCTACAGCAAGACCATCTGAGCATGCAAAACCAGAACTAAGGTGCAAGTTATTCAAATCAGAAGTAACATGATTAGTGGCACCAGAATCTAAATACCAAGACTGATCACCAACAGTCTGAGGTCCTGCAAGATAAGCTGAGGGATGTCTAGGAGGAGGTGGACCAGTGACATTGTTGTTGAAATTTTGATCAAACCTATACCAGCAGGAAGTCACTGTGTGTCCTGTTCTGCTGCACAGTTGACATACCATCTTGGCCTGATTTCCTTGTCCTTGATTTGGGGTTCTTCCACCCCTACCCCTGCCTTGATTTCCAGACCTTCCACCTCCTCTTCCTCTGTAACCTCCATTGCCTCTGCCTCTGTTAGAACCAGATCCTTGAGTGTCCTGAGTGAAAACTTTGTTCCCAGCAAGCATAGCTACAGGTTGGTGATTATCGACTCACGATCGTCCATTCAACGGCAATCAACCGCTCATGTGTAATGAGTTGTGACTGCACTTCATGCCAACTTAAAGATCCGACCCTAGAGGTAATATTGACAATTGCAGACTCATATTCCCGATCTAATCCTCCAAGAGTGGCCAAAATCAGCTCTGATTTGCCAATTGGATACCTAGCTGCTGCTAATTTGTCTGAGTATCCTTTCATTTATACCAGATAATCAGCCATTGTCTTAGCCCCTTTCCTGGATTTGGTTAGGGCATCCTTGTATTCCAAAGATCTTGGCTTCGGCTGACTATTAAACAACGCTTTTAACGCTTTCTAGATTTCCTTGCAGATTACAACCAACAACTTCTAGCAAGGCTTGTTCGGTCATGGATCCAAGAAGCCAACCAACAAGCAGATTATCAACTGTATCCCAATTATCAGAAGTGGTATGAAGAGACATACCTCCTATCATTGTTGATCTGGGCCGATTACCAGTAATGTGGTCTTCCAGCTTGTGACCTTTGATGACTGGAAGCACCGTGTACTGCCACAACAGGTAGTTGTTCCGATCAAGCTTAACCGAGCAAGTCCGAGTCAAGTGACCGGTGAAAGGAGTATTTTGTCCAGGAGATAATACAATCGGTGGTAAAACGATCCCGGAGTTTCGGGTGAGAAATTTTGACCTCCAAAACCCACTGAAAGCAATGGTGCTGCGATTCCCGTGCTCTCCGACAAGGATGGGAAGAACGGAGGTAGAGATCCATAGCTAAAGGGATTGGTGACCGGAATGCCGATAGTGGGGACGACGGTGGTTGCTCCTCCACTCGGAGTGGTGATACTTGAGCCTTCAGCTATACTCATAATCCGATCGTTGCTACCGTTGTAGCGGCCCGTTCTGGTGGTCCGGTGGACGCGGAGGAAGGTGGTGCACTCATGTCTCGATACCAACATAAAGAAAGAGAAGAGATGGAAATCTCGGATAGATTTTATCGGTCTTGATTGAATACAAAAACCACGAGAGCAAAGATAATACATAAATACCAATACTAAGGAATCTTATCCTAACAACTGTGACACATGTCACACACATACTGTGACCACTTGTCACTACCATACTCTTACACATCATCTAACAAAGTGTAAAGAGAATGACTATAGATATTTATAGTGTATTATATTAAACTGGATAGAAAAGAATAGTATATATATAAGTGTGTAATGATTTTCCATTTTATAATTTAGATAACGCAACAAAGGAATAACTAAGAAATGTCAAACAAATTTGTTTTGGGTGAACAAAATGTTTGATTGTGAAAAATTAATTCAAACGTTAAAATTTGTCCGCTGCATAAGTATGCCATATTAAAACAACTCTGGTGTTCATAATAACTTCATAGACATTAGCTACTCCACCTATATCCGTGGAAAATGTAGAGTTACAAGACGGAGGTCGGATCGCACTCGCCACGTGTCACCCTCACATCGACCAAGCATTAAATCAAAATATAAAATTAAGGGCCGTGGAGCCCTACTCTAAGCCTAAGGGGCGATTTAAACCCCAGTGTGGGGATCGCCTGACTCACTTCTTAGTCCACCGCAGTCGGTCGAGTGCAACGGAGTTGGGTCAAGATAGTTCAAAGCCATAACGGCCTCGAGGCTCGACGCAGGTTGGCCAGAGCTCTCCCAATAATTTTCCACGTGCATAATATAAAAGATAACTATAAAAAGAATCCTCAACCATAAAGGGCTCTGATCCTATTATTCAAATACCTTGATTATCTCTTAGAATCAAGGAGATTAACACGGGCAAATCCAATCCTTGAAGGATATGAAATAGAGTCCATAATGGACACGGCACAAGCAGACAAAGGACAAAGCGTCCTCTGTATAAACGATCCCAAGAAACACGAAAAGACTTTATTCCTGACTAATATACAGGATACGCAGGCAACTTGGAATTCATAATCTCAGGCTCAATTTATAACACTTAAACACCACCCCATTTCATCTTTTTCTAAGGTTTTTTGGTCTTGAATAGATTGTAATGAGCATTTATATCCAAAGATCGTCATACATTTTCAAGCTACTCCACCTATATATTACAAAGATAAAGGCAAATGTAGAGCTACATTTTCAAGACAAAGACAACAACATCAAGCATCTTAGAGAACTACATCAAACATTGTGTTTGATGGTAGTTATAGTTAGTTAGCTAGTTATAAATTTTAAGGTCAAGATCTTAAATTTTGGACTTAGGCATTAAGCATCTTAGAGAGCTTATGGTTTTAAATTTTGGACTCAATCACTCCTCAATTAATCACTCCTCAATATAAAGATGACACGTATGACGCTTTTATATACAATCTCCTGGTATATTTTATTGATTATATTCTCTCGAATAGAAATTTTACAATATTGTCTTTAGATACGACAATGGAAACGTTGGGAGGATTCGCTTGCAAATGAAATCTCCAAAGTACCGAAGAAGGTGTGTGCTAATTGTCTTGTGCTACTTTGTTGTTTTATATGTATTTTTTTATGATGTTGTGTTCTGTATATCGTAAAACCAAGAGGTGAGAAATAATGTTGTAATCTATTAGATATAAAGGGCAATGGCCTTGAAATCTTGGTCGACGTGTAGAATGATCTCGCTTTTCACGCTTGACAAATATCTATCTTTTGGGACCAAAGATCACGCTTATTCGGTATCATGATTTCATCAAGCGTCGATTTTCTCGGGATTGAAAAGTATTCCACCTTCACATGTTTTATCTTATTTGCATTTTCTTGTTACTGAGATACATTATAGGAAAATCTAAAATTTAATTTTAACAAGTACATGCTGCATGCGTTGGAAGATGATTTTGAGACAGCTTGTTGGCATAAGGCAAGTTCAATTCTTGTTTCTAAATAAACCCTTTTATTTTGTATTTGTGTTACTAAAACTCGTAATGAATCATGACATTGTTTTTCTTGGTGCAATTGGTATTTGTAGGTGATTGTGGTCATATTTTTGTTGCTTAATATTTAAAGTATATGCCTTTCATTTATAATTTTACATTATATTTATCATATCCCATAACCATCAAAATGTTATTCTTTTTATTTATTTTATAGACCTTAAAAACTACGCCTGCTTTTACATTTGTTGTGTGTGCGTGTGCGAGTTGGCACACTTATGTTTGGATAGCTTTTATTCCTTTCATTGTAAGTGGGACTTATATGTGTGTCTCGGTGCATACATTTATGTGGTTAGTTGTTAGTTACTCACTGACGGGAAGTTTGAACGATTTGGTTAGCCTCTGGTAGCCGTAGGCACGAAATTGGAGCATGTAATCACACGGTTGGCTCATGGTGTGGCGGAGAGACATATAGTTATAGAAGGTGAATTGGGGGTAAAGCCTTATGATGATCACTTTTGGTTTTATCGGCCTCAAATTATCCGTTTCTTGATCCACTTCATTCTCTTTCCAAATGCATTCAAGATTACATATTTATTTTGGTATCTCATTCAACTGTATCGACTCGTGCAATATAATGCATCCAGTTCATTTCATTGTCGCTTATCATTGGGTAAGACCAAAGAGTCTCTAGTTTTATCCATTTGCTTATTTTTATCGGGGTGTTTTTCTAAAATGCGGTTAATTTCAGGTGATTCTTGGCTTCTTTGTAGTTATAGCACTTTGCCTCTGTATGCTCTTGTCACTCAGGTAATTAATTTCCAATCTATATGTTTTTGTTTTTCCTTAGAAAACCATATTGAATTTATTTGGTGTGAACTTACTAAAATTAACAATAAAACAGATGGCTACCCACTTCAAGAAATCAATATTCGATAAACATGTGCAAGGTGAGATTGTTGGTGATGGTTCAACCGTTGGTTTATCTCTTGAAGAATTACAGATGAGAGATATAGGTAGATCCAACCTTGACGGAGGAAACACACCACCCGAGATTGTTGAAGCTGATTGATTTTGTATTTGATAATTTAATCATTTATTGTGTTGTTATCTGTAATAAGATTATAAATAATCATACACTTTTTTTTGAGTGGATCATACACTTTCTTAAATAATCAAATATTAGCAATATCATTTCTTTTCATTTTTTCCTTCTCTTCTTTCCTACTTATTATTATTATTATTATTATTATTATTATTATTATTATTATTATTTTACAGTTTTACAAAGCGTTATAACCCCAAACCCTATTTCCTACAACTTCTAATATTCATATTTTCTAGGAGTGAACAAAAAATGAATACCCTTCTTTTCATTTTCACAGTTACAAGAAACCTCAGCAATCAAATTCAATTCAATTAGGCAAGGCCGCCCTGATGTAAGGCGGGTTAGGCACGCCAAAGCCTAACTGTCAGGGGTGCCCAAATTACATGTCTTGCAAAAAAAAATCGTGTAAATCCGCAATCTGCTCGGTAGGGGTGTTTAGCTTTGGGCGTTGCCTGAGCCTCTCATGAGATGGCTCGCCCCATCGATCTCTGTGTGTGTATGTGGGCATGAGCGGAAGGACGGGCGGGCCGGAATGCGTGCGTGCATCGGACGGACGGGCAAGTATCGTGCGTGTTGTGTGCGCCGTGCGTGCGGTCGTCGTGCGTATTTGTGTGTGAGTTTTTTTAACGAAGATATAAATACTACATATATACATACATACATAGATAGATACCTATATTCAGGTCGATCCCCGTTTTGTTACAGCAACCCAAATGTAAACGATAACAATATATGAAAACATATCTAACATCAATGAATTTGAATTTTATATCTACAAATTTTAGAAACGCGATGTTGAAATGACGTTTTGTAAACATATTCTTACAAAAAAAAGCCTAATTCGGCGACTTCGCCGAAGGCCCAAAAATTTCCAGAGCTCTCCGCAAATCACTCCTCAATTAATCTCCTGGTATAAAATGCCTAAGTCCAAAATTTAAGCATCTTAGAGAGCTTATAAAAAACGGTTAAACCCTAACCGAAAGGGTCCCCACTCCCCTATCCCACGGAATGAGTGGAGATGTTAATCGGGTAACCTAGTGGCTTAGAGTCAAGGGCTGTCATTATACCATGATACTGGAAAGAAGTCGTTCCATAGGGGAATCGAACCTCCAACCTCCAACCTCGATCCCGATCCGGGTCATTACTATAACACCCAAACCCTTTACCACTAGGCCATGACACGGGAGCTTATATAACTAATGCCTAAGAGAGCTTATGCAATCTTTAAGCATCTTAGAGATATGGTTTTAAATTTTTGGACTTAGGCATTAAGTCTCGACTTTAAGGTCAAGATCTTAAACACCATTAGTTGTTGTCGTCAATATATATATATATATATATATATATATATATATATATATATATATATATATTCAAACTGAGTATTATTTTGGTGAATTATTTAACCGTTAAAAAATATATATTTTTGAAAATACCCGAAAAGACGTAAATACCCTTAATTATAGAAACGGGTCTTTACACATGTTATGGAAGTTATCACTTAATATGAGAATAAAGAAAACAAAAGAGAGATGAATATTAGGAAACAATGTTTTTGTATTCTTGGTTAAAGAGTGAATGAATAAATATATGAGGCTTCTATCGGCACCACGATTACTTCTGGCACATTATAAATTCCTTTTGGACCACGTACACTGAATATTTTTATTATTTATGTACTCCAAGCACCACCAAAAAAATGAAAACTTCTCATACAACAAATCTTATAAAATACAATTTAGTTTTTTGATAATTAAAATGAAACATTATAATCCCCAAGTTATTTTCACCCAAATCATCATCAAGATCCACAAATTCATCTTCATCTTCATCATTAAAATATCATCATCACCATCAAAAAATCATCTTCATCTTCATCTTCATCTTCTTCAACCTTGTTCTTCATCATCTTCAACCTTCTTTTTCAACATCAAAAAATCTTCTTCAGCTGTTAAGATCAAGCGCTTACCGTTGTACTAAAACCAATTGGTAGATCAAGCGCTTACCGTTGTACTAAAACCAATTGGTGGTAGTAAATGTGATACTATATTTCTTTATACATTAAGAGTGTGAGCAAACTGCCTCACCCCCCCCCCCCCCCCTCCCAAGTGTTGACGATCTGTGCAACACTTGTACAAATTTTTTTCAAGAGTGTGGGCAATATATCCCAACACCCCCCTCAAGTGTAGACAATCTGTCCACACACTTGCATAATTTTTTATTTCTTAAAATAATGTTCCAACCAGGATTCGATCTCGTGACCTCTAGCTCTGATACCATGTTAAGATCAAGCGCTTACCGTTGTACTAAAACCAATTGGTGGTAGTAAATGTGCTACTATATTTCTTTATACATTAAGAGTGTGAGAAATCTGTCTCAACACCCCCCCTCAAGTATTGACAATCTGTGCAACACTTGTACAATTTTTTTTTTCAAGAGTGTGGGCAATATCTCCCAACATCAACCTTCTTCTTCTTCATCAAAATCCTTCCTCATCAAAAGTCTTCTTCATCTTCTTCATCTTGGATTTTCATAAGATAACACTGAAACACATGCTCAATGAGTTGAAACACCATCAATTACGGAAAAAATAAAGTTTTTTTTAGGGTTGAGCTTGGGTTGGGTTGGGTTCGCTTGGGTTGGGTTTTGCATAGTATTAGTCGGGTTGGTTTAAAAAAATACTAACCCAAACCAAACCAAATTATTAGAAAACCCAATGGTTTGGTTCGGGTTGGTTGGGTTGGGTTTCCGGTTTTACGCCATAAGCAATGTATTTATAATCAAACTTTGATGTAATAAATTCCATACATGTATTCCATCGAAATTCAAATTTTTTACCACATGTCCATAGAGAACAATAATTAAACAAAATTTTTTGTGGACATCGTATTACAAATCCAATAATCTATGACACAAACAACAACGTATAGAGATAGTAACAAAGAACAATAGTTAAATATTAATGATAATCATACATGAAAATTTAAAAGTTAAAGAAACGATCCATGATTAATTCGAAAAATACTAATATTCATCAATTAGTCATTTTAGTCTAATTCTGCAATCCTACAGATGTTTCTTCATTTTTCAATTATCACCACAAGAATAAATGTTGATCGAAAATGAATAGCAATAACATTTTTCGGGTTGGGTTGGGTCGAACCAAGAAAAAAATAAAACCCCAAACCAACCCAATAGCATTCGGGTTGGGTCAAAAACCAACCCAAAATTTTTGGTTTCAATCAAGGTTAATTTGGGTTGGTTCGGTTTGGGTTTTGGGTTGGTTCGGGTTTATTGGGTTTTTGCTCGCCCTAGTTTTTTTGAGTTTTCCGACCGGCTACTGGATTTTCCGGCCGGCAACCCACCAAACGTCAGCAGGACTGACGTTTGTTTACATTAACAACGTCAGATCCCGTGACGTTTTGGACACCAGAACTGAATATCTTTCGTTTCCAAAATGCCTACGAAACTGACGTTGTTATTAGAATTAGACGTCAGATACGGTGACGTTTTGGATAGCAGAACATAATCTCCTTTGTTTAAAAAACGTCAACAAATCTGATGTTTTTTAAGTAAACCAAACGTCAAGCGTGATGACGTTACGCAGTCCAGGACTAAATGAGTTTTTGTTTACGACACGACAACCATTTCGACATTGGTTTTGTAAACTAACGTCATGTATGTTGACGTTTGTGTTTGACATCAGCGTGCCTGGATAGGTCTTGCTATATAAACGTCAGATATAGTGACGTTCTGGATCCCAGTACTGAAAATATTTGTGTTGGTGTTTTTGCGTTATCCAAACATGGTACAAACTATCATGCAAACAAAATACAATGGTTCAAAACGATAAATAAAACGTAATTCAAACAACGCCATTCAAACGGTTTAAAATTATCAAAACAAAAATGATGATAAAAAATCCAAACGTTAAAAATCCAATAATTCAACGTCCCTAAATAAACGTTCTTCAATGTTTAGTATTCACCACATTAAACACGACATGATTTTCTCTAGGCTGATCAACGACTTCAAAGATGCATTCATCTCCAACATTTAGGTCATTGTCCGTAACGAAATCATTCAAACCGCTTAAACGAACAGCAACGGAAGCTACAATTCTAGCAGGCCATGAATACGAAGAAGCACTTCGCAGTTCTACAGTCTTGTTTTACAACATGTCGTATGTTCTAGCAAATAGCATTGGAATATTCTACCAATCACAAACAAATTTAAATAGTGTAGAAACTACAATGATGAAAAAAGATAAAACAAGAAAACAACTAAAAAGATTTTAACATATCTCACCACATAACCATGTGAAAATGCCCAGTTTGCCAGCGTCGTCACAAAACGGGGTTTTTGGTTACCGTTTTTCTCCTCCTGCATCATCATCTGCATCCTCTTCTTCACTCTCGGACTCAAAAAAATTCTTCTGAAAGGAATTGTGACCCAACACAATAGTGTCAAAAATGAAATCCCCTATGTGTTCAAACATTACGAACTCCCCTACATTCAAGTGATGAGCAGCCACATAAGCTACCAACCTTCCCTAAAGAAATGAAGAATTCCATTGTTTGTCGGTCCAACCCTCACTTCCCATGTCCCTATTCGGCTATTGAGAACAACCCTATCTAGGTTCCGCAGCGCGTCGTTCAAATTATCAACGTATATTTGTGGTAGTGTCTATGAAGAAAGAAGCATATCACATTAGTTCAATCATAATATAAGAAATAAAATTGTAAGTTAATTAATAATTACATACCAAACTTGTTGCGAAACCACCCATAAGAACTTTGAAGAAACGATCAATATCCATTTCATCACTGTAGATTAAAAAGGAATGATGAATCATAATTTGAATCATAATCGGTCATGTATGCCATTCCAAAACAAGACAACATAAATACTCAAGCCAAACATAACCAACCACAAAGGACGGGACTAGTGCCTCAATCCATACTACATACATGAAGTTTTGTATGCGATCAACAATTGTTGTTTTAATACTCAAGTTCTTCTATCGTGAGTTCTTTTAATTGTTCGTCGATAGACTCCGGTTTTCAAAGTGAGGGGACATCAGGCCTCTTTACTTAGATAATGGCTAGCCTCAATCATCCATTAAGAAATGGATATCCTTGGCATTTCAATTTATGGGAGATATTAACAAATGGATATCATTGGTTTAATGGGATGATCTACAAAAACAAACAAATGGATCTTAGGGTTTGTAAGAGATCCCAATCATTAAAGCAAAGAGATCTCATGGCTAATATTATCGGGTCTACACAACACACATAATGGGCAAATCACATCTAAGTATACTTTTAACTAACACACTTACTTTGCAATGACATCTAAGTATGCTTTTTATGAGAGGTATCTAAGTATGCTTTTAACTAACAAACTTTTCATAGTTGGGAGTACACTAATTCATTGGTGGAAAATTGTTTACAAAGTTGTTTACAATGTCAAGAAACTCACTAATTCAAAGTTGATATATGCACATTAATTATGTCATTATAACAAAATTCAGAATATAACGTCAGCGTTTGTGACGTTACATTAAAACAGTAACATCAATATCACTGTCGTTCCTTGAAATGTCTGCCATGTCAACGTTCTGAAGCAATCTAAACGTCACCCACACCGACGGATAACTGGGTAACCCTAATGGACTTTTATGATCTAAACGTCATCCTAACTGACGTAATATTTTAACAAAAACGTCCATATAGCCGACGTTTCAAGCACCAGTCATCTTCCCCAACCCTCCGATCGGAAAACGGCCGGGTTATCAAAAAAAGGCCAAAAAACCCCTCCGATTTCAACCCTATTTCCATCCGATTTCAACCAAAAACGAATACACATTACAATGAAACAAACATTCGATCAAAACCTTCGATTTCTAGGAGCATTTCATTCAAAAAAACATTGAATCTACCATTAAAACTAGATTGACGTTTCCGGCAATTTTATTCGAAAAAACGTTGAATATACCATTCGATTTCTACCAATTTACAACCGAAATGCACACAAAGTAGATACTTACATGATTTGGATCAAAGTGGTGTTTAATCTTGTGGTTTCGGGCAATGTTTTATCTTCTCCGGCGAGACCTCCGGCGAATTTCTTAGCTTGTTGAATCTACCGTGTCAAATGAAAATTAAGGAGAGAAGTAATGAATTAGTGTTAGGGTTAAAGGTTTTTTAAAAAGTGAAGGGGTAGAAGTTGAAAAGCGAGGGACTAAAGTGTTTAATTCTTAAACTTGATGGACTAAAGCGTATAGTTTTGAAAAGTTATTAAATGAATTATTTTCAAGTAGTGCCTTGAGTGATTAGGTGGTGTAGTAAAGTAAATGAAATAATAAACTAAAAAATTATTAACCGAGAGATTTTAGTGGTGTCGATGATAAGTTCAGCGCAAATATAGGGATGTAATAAAAGTTTTGTGTATATAGACACTATGACAAATAACGTGATAAGAAAATTAGAAAAGTTTTATCAAACTATTTTAATAAGATAATGAGAAATATAAATTACAAACACTAGAAAAGAAAAACATGAATAAGGAAGTAAAAAAGGTTAGGAAGAATTTTGTTGCCGGGTTTTGATTCAAGGACCATGAGACCAATGATAAGGAATTTCACCCAATGAAATAAAAGGAACAATTTCATCAAAAAATATTTGGAATAATATGCATACACAATTTTTTAATATTATTAGAAAAATATATTAGTTATTTCGTATAGAAATTTATCGGGGCTATGGCCTCCTGGCCCTATGTGAGTCCGCCTTGGAGGGACTATAAGCCGTATATTTAATCATGTGCCTTCTTCGCTTGGGTTGAGATAAGGGCGGCGCCATCTTATGCAATATGGGTAAATAAATTTATATTTATTTTTTTCACTATTTAAAAATTTTATGTAATAATATCTATTAAGGGATACACTAAAATTTTCAAATATTCCTTGATCTATAATTATACATATATTTCGTATGTATATAATACATTAAACTCAGAATACAACGTATCGATTTCGATTCCGGCGTATGTCACACGATTCTTCACGCCCGGTCGCAGGCTGAGATTGGCAATATAGTTCCGGTTGGAGCTTTTCGCTTTAAAGGCTAGTTCTCTTGGGGATATTTCTTTTGGGTAGAAAAGTTTCTTGCGTTCTGAAGTTTTCCTGTTGGGAAGGCATTTTATTTGGTTATAGCAAATGAATGGATACTTTTGGATGCTAAATATTAGAAAATATTAAGGAAAACTCTCTGGACGGGTTATCTATAAGAACCTAGCTAGATGATCGAACGATGCATGTTCTTGGATAAATCCATGGTCTCCGAGCTAGCTAGGTCAGGCAACCGATAATATGTCTCAAAGGAAAATATACAAAAGTCAACTTGTGTAAGAGATCGATTGAGCAATTGGCTGATTTCAAGGCGGTAGTAATTTTGTTGGTGCATATATGTTAGATCAACTTGTCTTTGGGTGCATGAGTTTTATTTTGAGTGCATGATGTCTTCTTTCTTGTGATCGATGGTTCTAGTACTTGGGGGTCATATGTTATGAGGTGGTGTTCTGGACTTCACTCAAACCGTGCAAATTTTGTTGGGTGTGATAATCATAATGTTTCGGTGCATTGCTGTTTTTATAATAAATTTAACTTTGATGTTGAAAAAAAAAAATTTACTCTAAATGTTCTTCTCATTCACATACCATTGTCCAAACACATTCAATTTGAGGAAATATATTGAAACTTAAAATTAACCAACACCACCACGCGTCATCAACCACGAATAACGTGGATTTTCCCTTACCACGAGGTCTTAACTCTTAAGTATGGTTCTGTAATGTATATGTTCTCAGTATTCATTTTAAGTCGATAATATATATCAAGAACTCTTCATTGATATGAAATTCATAAAATTGACATTTGTTATAGTTTTATTTGGCGTGGGGATAACCCGACATCGTACACGTGTCACTCAAAGACGCAATTCGGGTCTTTTAAGAAAACAGATCTAATCATCTCAAAAGCACGACTGGCCTCGGACATGCATTGATGTTAGTAGAAAGGCTGCCACGATATGCAGGACTCTCATAAGTTATTGACATGACGCGGCCGTCATCCTCATTCTCATGTTGTCGGTTTGAAGAAAGATATATAATTACCAGCTCATACCACCGACATGGTTTAGGCTCACCTCGGTTCGGGACACATATCTTGTTATAAGTCTTCAATGAACACATACTATAGGTGTAATGTCCCACATAGGAAAAAAAGTAGAATGATCACCCTCATATAAGTGTGAGACATAAATATCTTGTCAACTCGGATTAGCCTTTTTAGACCAAGCGAGGACGGCGGTCTAAGTAGTTGACCGGAGCATTTATAAATCATTTAGCGCTACCAACCCGGAGTCGGGAGGCGTTACAATAGGTAATTAAATAGTCAATATGACTTTAACCCATGATCAGGGACGGAACCATATTTTTTTTTCCGGATGGGTTATGATTAAAGTATTCGGAAATATAAATTTTTTGCAATGGAAGTGCAGGTGGTTGTTTTTTTTTTTTTTTTCAAAGAATAAGATAACAATTGGTCTGAGCAACATGTCAACATATATAAAATTTGATCATATGATATACTAATATACATACATAATCAGTGGCGGACCCAGGAAAATTTTTCAGTGGGGGTCAAATTAAAAAAAAAAAGCGTGAAAAAAAAACTCAAAAGCCAAGATTCAAACCTGTGACCTAAGAATAGGTAATTAAGCTTCTAACCAATTGAGATAAATGGATATTTATGTTAGATATTGTCTGAAATAATATACATACACAATTTTAATATTACTAGAGGGGTATAATAGTAACTTCGTCCGAAAATTGAGGTGGGATCCATGCACCCCACCCCTATAAGGCTGGGTAATACATAAACAAAACAAAAACACTAGAATATCCAAGTAGAAGCAGGGAAAAAAAGGAAATCGGTATCTCTATTCTCAAATCTTTAAATTAAATCACAGATTCACATTAATTTAACAAACATTATGCATCTGGCATTCTAATCTACAGGAGATCAGGAGACCTAATTAATTTAGGAACAAACAGTGAGACGGACCGGCAAAAACAAAATTTTTTTCTCTATATATAAGTTTATAACAAACACAACTTTGTCAATCAGTATTTAACAAAAAAATTCAAGAAAACACAGAAGAAAATCGTGCAAAATTGATGTTGATTTAAAAGAAATTGAAAAATTAAATCCAACCAATCATATAATTAAACTACTTAGAAAAATTGTAATCGAAAATCGGAAGTGGTGAGAAGCCGAGAAGCCGGAAGCGTGACTGCGTGAATGGTGAATTATCAGCCGCAGACGAGAGACCTGTTCGACTGTTCTGTTCTGTTCTTTTCTTTCTTTTTTTCTTTAAATTTTTTTTTATAAGTGATAAGCATAAGCTGTGGTAATTGGTAAATGTCAAGCAGAATATAAAGGATAAAGTATAAGTTTTGTTGGACTTGGACAATTATAGAAATGAGCTAGACTTTTGCTGGTTGGCTGAGCTAATTTTTTTGGGATGGGCTGAGTTTGATTAATGTTATATACTAAAAAAAAAAGTTGGGTGGGCATAGCACCCCCAAGCCCAATGCCAGGTCCGTCCATGCCCATGATGTAATAATTGTTCCATGATTCATGCAAATAGTGCCATGATTACATCATTACTATCCTCATAATTGCTACAGGCCATTCACCAAAATTCAATGGCCGCATAATCAACTCTACACGAGGAAGCATTATAAAAGAACTATTATCCTCAATTATTCAGAACAAGGTTAATAAATTGATCTCCTACTATACAAGGATACATATGCAGTCAATCCTGCATTAGCCCACTCATCAACAAGACCACCCGTTATATAGTATTTTGATTATTGATATCCTCACGAATTACAGTTACCCGGTTTTTAAAAACGATTTCATTTGTGACGAGTTTGAGTATCGTCGTTATCGTAACGCACACAATCATATCTTATACAAATTATTGAATTTCTACAAGGTAACTTAACTTTTGCATGAGGTCCACACTATTTCACCTTGCTATAATTCTGAATGGTGACATTCTTGCAGGGCAAAAATAATAATATAAAATGTTTGTATCCTCTTTGCCGGAAGTTTCATGTGAAGGGTACAGCAACATTATGTTTTAAATATTTGAGTGATTAAAAAAAAATCTATGGTACCCCTAAAAATAATCTAAGGTTGGATAATTTTCTTATTGTCAATTTACCGTTAGCTCTCTCAAGTGTATCATTCCATTGTTAAAAAATACAAGAGGGGATCTCTGGGAAAAATATAATAATTATATACAAGTAACAAAAGTTTCTATTCGATACATTATTATACTTATGTATTTTTTAGCATATCATGTTAGACCTTAATACAGACATTAAACTATTTATCATTCTTTATGAAACGACAAGATACATTCATTATTACTATATATATATATATATATATATATATAAAGATTATAACAAATTGTCAATTGTTGTACATTTTGTAAATATCACATGGTTGTGGATTCAAAATATCACAAGTTTCTTGTCTCGACCATACTTTGTCAATGTGCATAATGGCGTTCGGACAAAATAGGTCCATCTTTTTCTTGTACACTTTGAAATCCTTCCAAGAGAAAATTCATAAACATAATTATTTTGTTTTGACATTTAGCGCGCATCTAAAATATGAATTTATGACCCACTCTTACACGCACACGTATATACATCACGTTGAAGATACAGTTATTGCAAATACCGCCAATAATAATAATAAATGATTGAATCTCGTTATTTTCATATTAATGCTGATTGATTGTTTAATTATTGTGTCCACACAATATTGTAATTTTGCATTAACCTCCTACCGAGTATCTGCAACTATAAATTACAGTGATTGTAATATTCTAAATCAATTAAATGAAAATTATCTTTCTTTTACTGTTTTATACAGATCGTGAGCCTAATGATCCTCATCCCCATAAACTCTCTCCTTCTTCTTCTTCCTCCCACCCCAACTCGCCTCTCTCCTTCAGCCATGACCGGTCAAAAGACTCGACCTCTCAAACTCACCACCGGTGAAAATACTCCATCTCCTTATCCCACTTTCAATCTGATGTTGTTTGAATGTTACAATCGGGTAATTGGGTAATTCTAATTAGGAAAACAATATAAGAACAAAGAGATTTGTGTATAATTTTAGATCGAACTCCTCGGAGAAATGCGCACGTGATCTAATTTATAGAATAAACTGGAATCAAGTCCCCCTCGTAGTTCAGGGTGTTCTTTATATAGTAGTAGATCGTGAATCTCTTCCTGGTTGTGCTGGGAAGTTATTATCGATTATCTTCCGGACGTGGGGTCCCACGTCCGTAAGCGGTTGAGACGTTGTTGACCCAGTCTTCACCACGTTCAGCCTATTATTCTGTCCAAAAACCCTTCTGGCCAGAATACGGTGGAGTCCTCGCACTCGACTATTCGCCCAGTCGCCTTGATCTGGTCGCTTGGTAGTCTAGCTCGATCGCTCATTTATCTTTATTTTCTAACTTTCATATCGGCCCGCCCAATTATTTAATAATCCACCAGGTGGCTACACATATCATCATAAGTCCCCAGCACTAGGGTGGGCTAGTCCAAGGCTGCCCTATTCTGAATCGCTTTAACTTCCGTTGTTATTATACCGTGAATCGAGGCCAAGTTACAACCAGTCATTATTATAACTGTGAAGTGAACCCTTACGTCGCTTCCGCTTCTTGTCAAATAACTCGTCTATCTCGAACCTTTGGAATCGCACCCCAACAGTTACAAGTAAGTCTCTGCCCTTATGTCATTTTGCTATTTCTTTTGAATCTTCATTTCATTCATGAGTCTGAGAGCCGATACCGCCTCTAGCGATTCTATAGAAAAATTGTTTCAATCTCCGGAAAAAATTTCGATTGCCTTAGACGGTGAGGAAGTAAGTTCATCCAACCCTGTCCTGCACCCTGAAACTGCAATACCGGCCGATCATCCTTCCTCTCTGATTGATTTAGGGAATACTTCCACTTTTGAGGATAATCCTCTGTGCCTGTTACCTTCTCATCTTCTCCCTCCTGGGATTTTTACTCCCACTTCTATCGTCCATCAATATCCAGAAGATCACACTGCCTTCTTAAACACTTTAAAGAGGGAAATCAATCGATTTGATAAAACCAAGGCAATAATGTCTTGCCATGGTGTCTCTAGTAAAATGACTAAAACCGAAATGGCTAGTCTATTGAAAACCTATCGATTCGCACCGACCTTTTTGCGCTTGTTCTTCCCAAACCCATCGAATATGCTTACAATCCCCAAAGAAGTTTCTCGCACAAAGATATGTCATCACTTCATAGTGGTTTAAGGTTTCCCTCTCTCCTGGATATATTGAGGTGATGAAGTACTACAAATTGGGGGTCGGTCAAATACATCCAAATAGCGTTAAATTTCTTGTAGGTTTTATGATTTGGTGTCGCCTGAACACCACTCTTTTCTCTGTAAAATTGTTTAGGAACTTCTATCAGTGTAAATTGACACGGGGTAGTGGAGGATGGTTCCATTTTTGTCGTAGATCCGGTAAGTTAGCCCATATCATCCCTCTGTCCAGCAAAGATAAGACCAAGAAGAAATGGTCAGAGCGTTTCTTCTTTGTAAAGCACAACACTGGTGTGGATCTTGGTCGTTGGAATTCATCTTCCATGAAGGACAAACTGGAAGACCATATAGATGCAACTTTGGTTAAATACCTTTCCAGCAATAACATCACTTTGACTTTGAACACTATTAGCTCAGCACTGGTGGATGCTGCGCAGCTTCTCACTGCGGGGCCTAGTGGTTATGTAGAATTTACCAAGAAACAATACCGAAAATGTATGTTTATCTTTACTTCTGCTTTTGCTTTATGAATATATTTTGACTATTCTTCCTTTTTGTAGTGGCCAATGTTGATGATTTGATAAACATTGATGTTGACGAGGAGGAGGAAACGGAACAAGGGCCAGAAGATTCTGAACGGACCTTGTCTGTTATCCCTGAAGGTGGTGAGGCTTCTGGCCAGCAAGAAGTTGTGGAGATTAGCCTTGACTCTGGCAATGCTGTTCAGGAGACTATTCCTACCACCATTACTTCTGACCAGAATATTCTGAGCACTGCCAACCCTGTGGCGCTGTCTGTCGAAGAGGATCTCCCCAGTGGTCAGATTACTGGCTTGAATGTTGTGCCTCTCAGGACTGTTTCCCAAAGACAGAAAAAGAGGCACAGGTCCACCTCCTCTGGCAGTTCTGCAAGTGGTTCTTCCTTCAACTTTGAGGACATGTCTGCTGATGATTTTGCTGATTCTGTAAGTGGTTTTTTGAAGGCTTTCATTTTTCTTTTAATTTTTATCTTCTAAGACTTTTCTTTTTTGTAGTGCTACCGCCTGGGTAAAGCGTTGCATAAGAAAACCGCTAGCATGGTGGGACATTTGCTACCGCAATGAAAGTTGCTCTCCTAGATGAGGCTAATGCTAAGGTGGCTAGTTTGGAGTCCTCAGAGGCTGCTGCTCGCCAGGAGATTGAACGATTGAAAGCCAGTCTTGCTAAAGCTGAGGGTCTGATTTTCACCAAAGAAGAACAAATAAAATTCAAAGACGAGCAGCTGAAGAAGATGAATGAGGAGCACCAACAACATCTTGCCACAGCAAATAAGATGAAAGCCGATTTTGACGAAACTTTGAGGCGGATGGAGGAAACTCCTGCCCAGAATGTTATCCAGAAAGTTGTTGCTGGGTATAAGGCTTCTCCTCAAACTTATGAGGAAATTCATATTATTTTGGCTCCGGCGCTGCGCAGAGGAATACACCCTTGGTGTCGATGAGGCTAAACCGGCTGACTTAGTGATTAGCAGCCTACCTAATCACAAGTTGTATGACAAGAAAGCGGGTGAAATCTTCACGAAGCGGTACGATGAGTACAAGAGTGGGGATGACATTGTCCGCAAGTGCCAAGAAGAAATCTGCTTAGCCTTCTACTACTACTTATGCCCAGCCTTCTGTTACTCCGTCCTCTTAATTTATGCCTTCTTGAAAACTTTGGATTTTTGCTGCCTTTTCGAGCAGCTTTTGATGTAATAACTTTGTCTGTTACTCTTTTGAATTTATGCCTTTGAATTTGATATTCTCTGGATTTAGAGCATTATCTTCTTGTTGCGCTGCAAAGAAGTTAGGATTTTTTATCCTTAGCTTCTTAATTCTTATTGTATTTGCTGCACAGAATTTACTTAATGCATAGAACATTACTGTTTTCTGTCAGGGTATTCTTGCGTTGCAAGTTTAACACTTGTGTGTTTTTTAATTGGGTCCTCTACCCAGAATGCCCTCGCACTGCAAGTTTGACATTTTTATATTTTTAATTGTGTGCTCTGCACAGAATTTTCTTGCGCTGCAAGTTTAACACTTGTGTGTTTTTTAATTGGGTCCTCGCCTGTAATGCCCTCTCGACGCAAGTTTGACATTTTTATATTTTTAATTGTGTGCACTGCATAGAATTTTCTTGTGCTGCAAGTTTAACACTTGTGTGTTTTTTAATTGGGTCCTCTACCCAGAATCACTTTGTGCTGCAGGTTTACTGTTAGTCAAAACATCTGTCTTTGATTCCTTGTTCCAGCACAAATTAAAATATTCACATGCATAATCACAAATTTAAAGCTAAAAAGAAAAAAGATAATAATTCAATGTAATTATCTTAAGGAAAATATTTCCTTAAATGAATAGCATTCCAGCTTCTAGGAATGGTTTTTCCAGAAGCATTAGCTAGTTGATAGGATCCTTTTCCATGTACTTTGATAATTTTATAAGGACCTTCCCAATTTGGGTCTAGCTTTCCAGTGAGACCTTGCTTGCTAGCATCATTTCGTCTCAGAACTAAATCGCCTTCTTTAAAATACGTACCTCTAACCCTGGAGTTGTGATACTGAGCGATTCTCTGCTTGTATTTGGCCATCTGTATCAATGCTATGTCCCTTTTGTGTTCTAACTCATCTTTAATGTGCATCATATCTACCTCTTGCGTTTCTGGACAGTATAATTCTGTCCTGGGAGACTTGTGTCCAATCTCTGCTGGTATTACTGCCTCACATCCATATGCTAAGGAGTATGGAGTTTCTTGTGTAGCAGCATTTGGGGTAGTTCTATATGCCCACAAGATGTTTGGAAGATGGTCTACCCAACGAGATCCCTCTTGTTCCAACCTTTTCTTCAATCCTGTTTTATCTCCGCCTCGTTGGTCCGCTTCACCGCCCATTAGCTTGGGGATAGGCCACTGATCTAAAGTGTTGGGAGATTCCTAGGTTTGCGCACCAGGTTTGCACTCCTTGATCCTCAAATTGTGTGCCATTATCAGAGATGAGTACTTTAGGAATTCCATATCTGCACAGAATATTTCTCCACAGGAATTTCTGTATTTTGTTGGCTATGATGGTGGTTAAAGGTTCAGCTTCCACCCATTTGGTGAAATAATCTACTGCCACTACTAGAAACTTGAAATTTCCCGGTGCTCTGGGTAATGGTCCCACTAAGTCTACTCCCCATTGATCAAAAGGCCATGGAGATACAATTGGTATCATCTCCTGTACAGGATTATATGATAAATTGCTATGCACCTGGCATGTCCTGCAAGTTCTGACCAGGTTCTCTGCGTCTTCTTGCATTTCTGGCCAGTAATACCCGTAAAGCCTGCATTTCCTGGCCAGAGCTCTTGCTCCCAAATGATTTCCACAAATTCCGAGATGGATTTCTCTCAGTACATAATCTCCCTCCTCTGGAGTAACGCATCTTAACCAAGGTGTTGCACAAGATTTTCTGTACAGAACATCATTGAATAGAGCATACCTGGCTGAGAGTCTTATCAGATTTCTGGCACGTACTTTATCTTCAGGAAGCCTTCCATCTCTCAGATATATCACAATTGGATCCATCCAGGTTTCTGCCTGTGTTATTGGTTGTACTTCAATTTCATCACAACTTTTCTGCTTCAGCTGTTCGACCAACACCTTTTTGTTGGACAAGAAATTTGATCCTAACTTTGATAAAGCATCTGCTCTGGTATTTTGGGCCCGAGTTATATGTTCCACTTCTACCATTAAGAAATTCTGCAATTTCCTTTGTGCCACTGCAAGGTACTTTTTCATGGGGCCTTCTTTTGCTTCATATTCTCCCTTGATATGATTTGTGACAAGTTGTGAGTCTGTGTAGACTTTCAGATTTTGCACCCCTATCTTATGTGCTAGGTTTAATCCGGTTATCAAAGCTTCATATTCCGCTTCATTGTTTGTAGCCTGAAATTCAAAATGAAGAGCATATGGGAATTCTTCACCTTTTGGGCTAATGAGTAGGAGTCCTGCTCCTGCTCCTGCTCCTTCTTTGTTGGAGGCTCCATCCACATAAAGTCGCCACTGCTCGGGCCATTCTTCTCTCACCATGTTCGCTTCACCTTTGCTTTGCTCTATAGCCAAGGCTTTTTCTTCTGCCAAGAAAACAGCTAATGCTTGAGCTTTAATTGCTGTTCTTGGTTTGTATTCGATATCAAATCCTGCCAATTCAACTACCCACTTTGCCAATCTTCCAGACTTGTCTGGTTTATCTAAGATTTGCTTTAAAGGTTGATTTGTCAACACAACCACTAGATGACTTTGGAAATATGGTCTTAACTTCCTTGTGGCATGTACTAGGGATAAAACCAATTTTTCCACCTCTGAATATCTGACCTCAGGTCCTTGTAGAGCTTTGCTTACAAAATATACAAGCCTTTGTATCATGCCGTGATGTTTCACCAACACAGCGCTTACTGCTTCGTTGCAAAAATACAAGTATAGAAATAGTACCTCACCTTCCTGAGGAGGAGTTAGAGTTGGTAAGTGACTGATGTGATTCTTTAACTCCTGGAAAGCCTGTTTACATTCTTCATTCCACTCAAATGGGCTGGCCTTCCTGAGAATTTTAAAGAATGGCAATGACTTCTGTGCAGATTTTGATAGGAAGCGGTTTAGCGCTGCTAATCTTCCTGTCAATCGTTGGACTTCTTTAATATTCTTCGGTTCGGGCATTGTTCTCAAAGCCTCCAATTTATCAGGGTTGGCCCTGACACCTTCTTTAGATATCATATAACCCAGGAATTTGCCTGATCTAACTCCAAAAGTACATTTTTTGGGGTTCAACTTCATCCTTGTTTGTCTTAATACCTGACAAACTTCTTCCACATCTTTCAAGTATTGATCAAGAGTCCTGCTCTTGATCAATAGATCATCTACATAAACCTCCATGGACTTGCCAATTTGTTGTTTGAAAATGGTGTTGACTGCCCTTTGGTAGGTAGCCCCTGCATTCTTTAACCCGAAAGGCATAGACACATAGTAGTAGGAACAAAATTCAGTAATAAAAGCAGTTTTTACAGCATCTACAGGGTCCATCATAATCTGATGATATCCCTTATAAGCATCTAAGAAAGCAAAAATTTCATAACCAACCGTAGAGTCTACTAGCCTGTCAATTCTAGGGGAAGTATAACTATCTTTAGGACAAGCTTTGTTCAGATCTGTAAAATCCACGCACATTCTTCAGCTGCCATCTGGCTTCTTGACTAGCACTGGATTTGCTAGCCACTATGGATAGATAACTTCTTTAACCATGTTGGCCTGCAACAACTTTTCTACTTCTTGCTGGACAGCCTGTATCCTCTCTGGTGCAAACGATCTTTTCTTTTGTTTCACTGGTTTCCTGGTTGGGTCGATGTTGAGCTTATGGACAGCCAACTCTGTTGACAGCCCAGACATGTCACTCGCTTTCCATGCAAACACATCTTTGTAATCTTTCAAAATTCTGACCAGCATCTATTTCTGTTCAGCGGGTATCCATGATCCTATGCTGACTGTGGATTCAGGGTCCGATTCATTTATCATTATTGATTCCACAGATCGTTGGATTGCCGCTCTTTTTTCTTCCTCGGAACAAGATCTTCCATTGTCACTGTTGCACCTTCATTTTTCCACCGATTGTGGCCGTATAGCAATTCTTGGCAGCATCCACATCTCCTTTAACGGTAGCTTCTCCTTCAAAAGTTGGGAATTTCATACTGTTATGTGCCGGTGAAACCACTACCCTTAGATCAATCAATGCTGGTCTTCCCAGAATCACATTATAAGCTGATGGAGCTTTCACCACCACATAATTGACCATCAGAGTCCTGCTCTGTGGTCCTTTGCCAAAAGTTGTTAATAACTTCAACATACCTATAGGATGTATGGGGGGTCCTGTAAATCCAAACAGAGGAGTTGACACAGGAGTCAGCTCCGAATCTGTCAGCTTTATGGATTGGAACGCACTGTGATACAACACGTTTACTGCGCTGCCGGTGTCTACGCAGATTCTTCTGACCAGGTTTTTCTGAATAACCGCTTTTATCACCAGTCCTTCGTTGCTCACGATGGCTGGTAGCGCATCTCTTGGACCATGCTGAACGGTTCCCATTACTTTCTGTTTTTTCGCTTCTCTGTCCTTTTCTGTGCAGCCACTTTTATCTTCCTGAGCAGCCTTATTACCTCTTCCTGGTCCACCCACAATCGTGTTCACAGTGTTGATTGGGGCATTTTCTCTATGCCCATCTGCATCCGGAGACGGATCTCTGTGTTTCCTCTGGTTGTACCTGTCATGACTGTTATTCTGTTTTTTGAATTCTCACCTTCCTCTAGGATTATCTCCCTGCCCTCGATCGATGCACTCATCGATTTTTCCTTCCATTGCTGCTGCATCTATATCTCTGATCAGATCCCTGTAGTGTTCAGAGTCGTGTCCAATATCTTTATGGTATTTACACCACCTGGTGTGGTCTCTCTTATCCCTTGGACCCCTCAATGGAGGAGGAGTCTTGGCGATTCCTTTCTTTTCCATAATCGCCAGAATTTGATCACAAGATCTGTTCAGAGGAATAAGGTCTCTGTCCTACAAAGCACCTTTTTTTCCTAATCTTTCAGAAATGGGAGCGGTTACCCTATCCTGCATGCACTTCCTCTTCTTATCGACCTATCCTCATTCTTTTTCTTTTTGGAATCCTGTAGGATTCCTCTCTTTTGGCTCATAGCCTCTTCTCTCGACAATGTCTCAGATGCGATTTCAGACATTCTTCCATTGTGCTTGGATTTTTGTCGCTCGCTTTTACATGTAACCATCCTTCTCTAGGACCTGCCACGATGGATGCTACTAAGAATTTATCATCCAGATCTGTTATCTGGGATGATTCACCGTTGAATCTCTTGATAAACTGTAACACTGTTTCATCACTTTTTTGCCTAATGGTTAGCAAATATGTACGGTTTCTCTGGAAAGGCCTTGCTGCGATGAATGCATGCATGAACTTTCTGGTCAGAGTTGGGAAATCTGGTATAGACCTGGGGTTCAACTTGTTGAACCAATCTCTTGCTTTTCCTGTTAGAAGAGTTGCAAATGCCATGCATTTCATCTCTTCTGGAGCGTTATATAAATTCATGTGCTGGATGTACTGATGCATATGGTCATATGTATCCTTTGTTCCATCATATGCCTGGATCTTTGGGATCTTAAATCCAGGAGGACAAGGAAATGCATCAATGTCCTCAGTGAAAGGAGATACCAGCCTAAACTCATCGTGCTTAGGCTTAAGAATAGCATCTAACTCCGCCTTGGCGTTATCACCAGCTGGGTGAGTCGCTACCACTCTAATGCTAGATTATGCTTCATGTTTCTCTTTTTTAGCAGTTTGAAGCGGAGTAGGTGCTTTAGAGATATCATTGTCCTGATTTCTTGCTTTCAAAACTGCCTCAAATATGGCTTTTATCTCTTCTCCTTTGAGATTTGCCAGGTTTTCTACCAACATTTGTTTAACTGCGTCTGGGTTGCTTGTCTGTCCTTCTTCAAGAATTCTCTTTCCGGTATCTTGATCGTTTCGATCTGGGCTTTTTTCTCCGGTTTTTTCTTTCTCGGGTTGATTTTGTTGCTTCTTTGAATTTCCTTGATTTCTTGCCATTTTTTTAACAATCCCTCACTAACTAGAATTGGCCCTCCTTCTAGCGCCAAATGATGTTGGTTGAATGTTACAATCGGGTAATTGGGTAATTCTAATTAGGAAAACAATATAAGAACAAAGAGATTTGTGTATAATTTTGGTCTGAACTCTTTGAGAGAGCTGCCTACGTATCCAATTTATAGAATAAACTGGAATCAAGTCCCCCTCGTAGTTCTGGGTGTTCTTTATATAGTAGTAGATCATGAATCTCTTCCTGGTTGTGCTGGGAAGTTATTATCTATTATCTTCCGGACGTGGGGTCTACCCACGTCCGTAAGCAGTTGAGACGTTGTTGACCCGGTCTTCACCACGTTCAGGCTATTATTCTGTCCAGAAACCCTTCTGGCCAGAATACGGTGAGTCTCGCTCCTCGACTATTCTCATCAGCGTCTTGATCCGTCGGGCTTGGTAGTCTAGCTCGACTGGCTCATTTATCTTTATTTTCTAACTTTCATACTGGGCCCGGCCCAATTACGAATAATCCGACCCAATGGGCCTACATATCATCACAATCCTTCCTCCACGATTCACATTACTAAATTAACTCATACAAACTATCCTCTTTGGAAAGCTCAAATTCTGCCTTTTTTTAAAGGACAAAGTGTAGTCGATTATCTTGATGGAATGGTCAAACAGCCACTGGAAACAATCACCATCAACGGCGATGTCAAACCTAATCCCGATTTTGCGCATTGGACTAAGCAGGACAGTTTAATCTTGAGCACTATCACACCATCCCTCTCTGATGATGTTTTAGCGCAAGTATTCACAACTACAACTTCAGCAGAGATTTGGGCTGCTCTCACCATCTGTTTCTCATCCCAATCTCGAGCTCGGCTCGTCCAGATTCGAACGCAGCTTGCATCAACCAAAAAGGACACCATTTCAGCTGCGGATTATTTCATGCGTATCAAGCGCCTGAGTGATGAACTCGCTCTTGCCGGCCATCCTCTTCCACCAGATGACATTATTGCCTACCTTCTCGCCAGTCTCGGTTCAGATTATGATTCGCTTGCTGCAATGATTTCTACTCGTTCCACCATTAGTTCGGATGAGGTTTACTCTTATCTCCTCACAACCGAAGCCCGGATTCTCCATAACCAACCACCACCGTTGCCATCCTCCAACCTTCCGCCGCCGTCTGCACATTATTCTCAGTCCAACCAACGCAGCAGGCCTCCGGACCCTTCACAGCCACACAGAGGACGGGTTCGTGGCAATCAGAGAGGCCGTGGAAGAGGGCCGAACCCAAATGCAGGTATTACGTGTCAATTATGTCAAAAAAATGGTCATAGTGTTCTTCAGTGTTGGTACAGGTTCGATGAAACATTTCAGCCACCACCGCCCCGTCCACCACCTCAAGCTCACCATACAGCCGGCCCTCTCAGCTGCAACCTGCTGCACCAAATCAATGGCTTCCTGACACCGGGGCTACTCATCACATCACCAACCGACTTCAAAATTTGAATCTCCAAGCCGAGCCATATGACGGCCCTGATAAAATCCACGTTGGTGACGGTACAGGTTTGGACATAACTCATCTTGGTTCTTCCACCCTCTCATTTCCGTCTTCCTCATTCATTTTAAAAAATGTCCTCGTTGCCCCTTCCCTTCGTACCGATCTTCTTTCTGTATCCCAATTTACTAGAGACAATAATGTATTTTTTGAATTTCATCATGATTACTTTCTTGTGAAGGACTACTCAGGCCACACCCTTAACCGAGGATTTGTGAAAGACGGTCTATATCAGTTCTCTCAGTCCCTTAGCTCACCTCCTGCTCAAGCTTTTGTCACCACCCGCACATCCTTTAATCAATGGCATCAACGACTTGGACACTGTTCCCTTCCTATTCTTCGTCATGCTCTTCGTCAGCAAAATGTTACTTGTACTCCCCCCTCCCCTTTACATGTTTGTGTTGCATGTCAAATGGCCAAAAGACATCGTCAAACTTTACCTCTGTCTGAATTTACTTCTTCCCGTCCCTTGGATTTAGTATACTCTGATGTGTGGGGGCCTTGCCTAGAATCTTCTATTTATGGTAATAAATATTATATAAGTTTTCTTGATGATTTCACAAAATTTATCTGGTTTTATCCCCTGCGCCTAAAATCTGATGTTGAATCTATATTTCCACAATTTAAAAGTCTCGTCGAACAACAATTTAATGCCACTATAAATTCAATGCAAACTGATTGGGAGGGGGTGAGTTCCGACGTCTAACTACTTCCTTTCAATCCCTGGGCATTCATCATCGACTCTCTTATCCCCACACTCATGAACAGATGGGCGCCATTGAGCATCGCCATCGTCAAATCGCTGAAGTTGGCTTATCCCTCCTAGCTCAATCCAATCCCCCTTACCTTATTGGGAAGATGCCTTCCTCACTGCCACCTATCTCGTTAACCGTCTCCCTACTCGTGTCCTGAATAACAAGTCTCCCTATGAAATGGTCTACCACCGCTCCCCGGACTACTCCTTTCTTTGTGTCTTTGGATGTTCCTGATCAACACAAAATGGATTTCCGCTCCAAAACCTGCTTATTCCTCGTGTATAGTGATCATCATCATGGTTACAAATGCTTAGATCTCACTTCCGGCCATCTCTATCTTTCTCTCCATGTGGTCTTCGATGAATTTACCTTCCCCTACACGTAATCTTCTCCACCTCTTTCCTATGACACCCTCCTTGTCCCTCTCCCCACCACTATCACTCCACCCTCTCGGTTCACTCCTCCTTCCCCTCCCCCCCTCTCCACCCGATTCCCCTCTTCCTCCTCCATCCCCTCCCTCCCCCTCTCATACTCTAGTCTCTCCCTCCTCCTCGGACACTTCCTCTTCCCCTACCCCTACGCCACCTCCACCCTATCAAATGATTACCCACTCAAAAACCAACACTCTCAAACCAAAAACAATGGCCCTCTGATTACATTCTTCCCAAAGCCTACCTTCTTGAACATCAACCCTTTGAACCCACCTCTTATTCCAGTGCCATTCACTCTCGAGAATGGAGAGATGCTACGCGGGATGAGATTAACGCTCTTGTTCAAATGACACTTGGGACCTTGTTCCCTACTCTCCTCATATGAATGTTCTTGGAAACAAATGGGTCTGTCGCATTAAGAAACATGCTAACGGTCAAGTGGAACGCTACAAAGCTCGACTCGTTGCCAAGGGCTTCCATCAGGAAGCTGGTGTTGATTACTCAGAAACATTTAGCCTGGTTGTGAAGCCGGTCACCATTCGGTTACTCTATATCTTGCTTTGACTAATGATTGGTGTATTCAACAGGTCGACGTACAGAATGCCTTCCTTCATGGCTATCTCTCAGAGGATGTTTATATGTCCCAACCACAGGGTTTAGTGCAACTGGACTATCCCAGTCACGTGTGCAAGCTTAAATGCAGTCTTTATGGGCTCCGTCAGGCCCCTCGGGCCTGGTTCTCACGATTCACTGATGTCCTTTTGTCTTATGGATTTACTGCATCACAGGCTGACACGTCCCTTTAGATGTATCGCTCTGGTTCTCACTGTGTCTATGTTCTCATTTATGTTGATGATGTAATTATCACAGGTTCCTCCTCTGTTCTAGTTCGACAGGTTATTGTTAGGTGTGATGCCCGAAAGACAATTTTTGTAATTGTTTTATTTAATAAATGAATTGACGTTATTATTCATATTTATTATTCTCATAATCACCGATGTGACAATAGTAATTACACTACGTAAAAACCCTAAAGTATATCGTTTATGTAATCACTTAACTCGATTGTATGGTATATACACGGGAGGATTGAGTTAGTGAAGATGTACTTAAAATACAATTAGCCCGTAGTGAAGTTAATCGAGAGTATCGGGTCTCTCCTTTAACGTGCTATTAATGCGCCCATAACACAATAGGTGTGATTGTCTTATCCGGACTTTCGGTTAAGAGAACCTAATGGGGCATTTATATATGATAGATATATCATATAGGGCTGGGCCGATTTGATTAGAGTTCACGATATAATTCCGTAATCGAGAAGTCTTATCGAATCAATGGATGATCATATTTATGGATATATCTTAATCCTGAGGCGGCACTGAGATGCGAGGTTAAAACCTTGGAATGGTATAGTAGACTTAATTTTTAGTTTACAATTCCTAAAATTAATATAGTAGTGTTAAACTTGAATTAATTTATGTCATTTTATTTACAACATTATCCCTTACTAAATTGCTTAAAAATTTATAATTGACTAGTATTGACTTCGTTAAAAAGTGGAAAGTAACTAGGACGTTGAACTAGTTAATCGATAATGCAATTATTTTTGAAAGAGATATTTTCTCTTAAGCCTTTTAAAAACCGTGAGTGACATATAGGTATGTCACTAGTGTCATTCGTGTCAAACGGAAGACAAACTTAGTTTGACCAAAGGTGATCTCGGACTTTGAAATTCTTAGTGAATTTTGAATGTGTAGTAATTACACGAGTAATTTTCTAATTGAAAAATTGGAAAATCATGAAGTGTTATTAGTTGGACGATATTTGGAATCGATGAACTAGTGGGAGCTTTATGATTTGTTGTTTTTCTAGAACATTAGAAAAGTGTAACTGACTACACACGTAACCGTTCTAATTGAAAAAAAAAAAAAACCGGAAAGTCATGAAATGTTGCTAGTTAGGCGATATTTGGAATCAATGAACTAGTGGGAGTTTTATGATTTGTATTTTTTACGGAAACATTAGAAGCGTGTAAGTGTTTACACGAGAGATTTTCAAATTGAAAAATTGGAAAATCATAAAATAAAGCATTCTTTGGTTAGACGGTATTTGGAACCGATAAACTAGTAGGAGCTTTAATGTTATGATTTGTTGTTTTTACGGTATATTAGAAAATCCGAGAAGTCTCGACGAGTAACACTCGAAATAGACATCCCACGGTTCAAGAGTAGTGTCTACTCAAACGAACCGGTTCAAGAGTATTTCCATTCACGGAAAGTCAAGAATGGGTGAATATGTCTAAAAGTGTTAGTCACCTAAACTGAGAAAACTTTAAGGTTGAACCGAAAATTAATTAATCGAAAATCATAGGATAAGGAAAGTGATTTTGGATCACCAACCTATGAATCCTTGGTGATTTTCTCGAGCTAAGTTCTTTGGAAGAACAAGGCAAAGATGCATTTAACGATTAAAAGAGTAAACAACGGGCAGTTAATTTTAGCTAGAATAGTGGGAGTGATACGAGGAAATGAATCTCGGATTCAATCCTTGGATATCGCAGAAGATTTATTTTTCTGTTTAAGATTCGTTGGAACGAATGGATTTACCTTCTATTCGATAATTTGTTTGTCGTATAGAAAGTGAATATACCATTTGTAGTATTTAATCCAAGACTCGGACTTTTGTTTGATAAAGTCAAAACCACTTAGAAGCTATTTGAAATATGTATATAAAACACATCTTAAGAACTATTAAAAGCAATTGGTTTCTATATTTAGATAAACACTTCTTCATATTCCATAGTTAGTGCATAGTCCCTAAAAGACAAGACACAAGGCGGCTCAGGGTGATTCCTTTCTCGATCCCTGGGTTACATTGTCTCAAAGGTTCGATGACTAAGTTTCCTTTCAATCGGGAAAGGATAATGGATATAAAGAAGTAACATAGCTTGTTCATGACGACCTTCGGGTCCGATGAAGATCTGAGCTAGTAGGAGCTTCCGAGTAGTGACTTCTTGTGTCGATAACTATTCAAACACTCCGGTAAGTTTATCCAAAATATTTTGAGGTTTCTCTGTTTTCAACAGAGATAGAGTATTCTATACTGAAATGGGCCATCACATAGTCCTGGGATCGATGCTCGGCCTGCCTCATAGTGAAATGTCTTCACTAAGTGAGAAACCGTTAAATTGCCTTATATAGTTTTTAGATGTGCTACAATACACTGCTTAACTCAATAAAGATATTAGAAGCGAAATATCGGTTTACATTGAAATGTAAGACCGAGAAGTCTACCTAGGATATGCTTTGGAATTTACGGATAAGGTGTGGATTCGGTTCACCCCACTTCCATAAATATAAGCATTTAGCACACGGTGCTTGAAGGTAGGTCTGGAAATTTCGCGAACACGTTCGGTCAGTGACAAATCGTTCTATATCTTGTAGCATTGAGAAAAAGGTTTGTTATAAGATTCATGAAATCGGGAAGGGACAGTTATACTGTTGCATCCTTTCTGATAGAGTCTATGAACAACAAACCTTAAACCTTGGAGTACGGTTACTCAAGGTAGTTACTAACTGATTAAAATCAGACCACATCCAACATCGGTTGTTGGTGATAACACTAAATACTACTAAACTAGATCGAATTTCGATCCACCCGAATGTAGTGGGAGTATGGTTTACCAATTACCCATTACGGGTTACGTGGACTTTGTAGTCCGAGGATCGATTGATGACCTATGGCTCTTTTGTGAGCAAGATAGGATTACGATAATAGAGGTTGGTTTAATGGCCATAACCCTGCGTGAATGGAGTTCGGTACTCCATTCTGTTCATGCTCTTGTAGAACCACCGAGCGCCTCAGGCCAAAGTGGGAGTAATTGGATCTACACGAAAAGAGTAGAATGAGTTCGGTATTGCATGATTTCGTTCAAAAGCGAGAAAATAGGGTGATTCCCAAGACTTTCTTGCCAAACAAACGGAGTCTGGATTCATTCAAATGAATGGTATTGACTTATGAACTTATGACAGGATGACTGTCAAGGCTTATGTCTTTTGTGGATAAAAAGCAAACCTCTCGGTCATTGGTAGTCATATATTTCTACAATATGTGGATTTGACCAGAATATTGATAAGTCTTTTGTAGACTGGATATCAATTTTAGTACAGTAGTGAATATATAAATTAGTGTTTGTGAAGGATAACACTGCACCAGTTGGAATCAACATGGGTGTGTTATCTGAAGTCAGAATCTGACAATACCACAATTCTCTGCAACAGAGTTTTGGACAACATTCTTTAGAGTTTGACTCGGTCGAATTCATTAGAATCGATCTTTGGTTTCCCATCCATCTTATTGGTTAAGATGATGCATCTGTGTATGCAACATTCAACGAGGAAGTTCTACCCTATGCCTCAGGAATGACTCTCTAAATCTTCGGATCAAGAGAAATGGGATAGATTCTCTTTCTAGTAAGAGATGGTCAGGTTATTGAACGTCAATTTTGATCGAATCATAGATTCGGCGGTTAACAAAGCAAGTTTAGTATGTCCTTTAGTATCTTGAGAGAACGAGGAACAATATGCGGACATATTCATGTGTGAACCTGGATATGTGTGATCCACTGATTTTGACTTTAAGTCAGATTGAGGATGATCGTTAAGTCGATCTCGGGCTCAGTGTTTACTCAGTACCACATGATTTGATGGACCGGTATCGCTTCGATTCTACGGATCGTCTCGAGCCGACAACCCGACTAATCATTAAGACCCATGACATTTAGATGTAGGTGCTCCCGAGTCACCGACCTATCCTACGACGGCATACTCGGAGTGTACTTTGGAATCTGAAATGGTTATGACATGCTTAGTGGGTACTAGAATACGGGATAAGTCTCCATTGCTTTAGAGCAAGTGGGAGATGTAGTTTGTTGTATTTTAAATATTAGGGTGTGCTCTAAAACAATTAATCACATGCTTTCGTGCAAGTGGGAGATTGTTAGGTGTGATGCCGAAAGACAATTTTGTAATTGTTTTATTTAATAAATGAATTGACGTTATTATTCATATTTATTATTCTCATAATCACCGATGTGACAATAGTAATTACACTACAGAAAACCCTAAAGTATATCGTTTATGTAATCACTTAACTCAGTGTATGGTATATACACGGGAGGATTGAGTTAGTGAAGATGTACTTAAAATACAATTAGCCCGTAGTGAAGTTAATCGAGAGTATCGGGTCTCTCCTTTAACGTGCTATTAATGCGCCCATAACACAATAGGTGTGATTGTCTTATCCGGACTTTCGGTTAAGAGAACCTAATGGGGCATTTATATATGATAGATATATCATATGAAATTTGGCCGATTTGATTAGAGTTCACGATATAATTCCGTAAATCGAAGTCTTATCGAATCAATGGATGATCATATTTATGGATATATCTTAATCTTGAGGTGATCACACCAACCGCTTGAATCGATTATGAAGTTTGACTTGACGGTTAAGGATTACACCGAGTGCGTGGTGCGAATTACCCCATCTTGGCATTGTCTTGGATTGAGTGAGTAGTACGTACGTGTTATCACAGATACGGAATCCATTCCTTCCATTTATGGAAGTAGATGGGCGATTCTTATTTGTTAATCCTAGAAAGCGATCGATCGCGCGAGTTCATATCACACCGATTGATCACCGGTGAGTTGTATGAATTAATTGATCACTAGGGGTTAATGGTAAATAAGGATAAGAGGTTCTAAAAGGGTTAACGGTAACTTCCCGATTTAGAATGAACAATCTATGGAGGATTAATCCATATGTAATGATTATATCAATGGACGCTTATTATCATTCTCATGAAGAGATAAATATAATCTCATAATCGGAGGAGTGCGATCACGGGATTATGGTGGCATATTCTGTGATTGATTTATCGAATATAATTATTCATTCGTAAGATAATTATTTATTTGATATATCGGAGCCATTGATTATTAGTCAGTGGCCCCCGACGCGCTGCTCCTAATATAAGCATAGATATTATTCTCGGACGTCGAATCCTAATAATATTAATTTAGTTCTTGTTGGACTTTATTAAAACGATATGTGAATTAATTGTTTAGTGGACTATTAAATTAGTTGGGCTAAATAATTAAATACACTAAAAGACATTTTAAGTGATTTACTGCAAATTAGTGTGTTGACAATTTTGACCCAATTGGTCAAATATTGGAAAAAGCGTGTGAACCTTTTTTTTTTTTTTAATAAAAAGGTGGCGCCTTTTTTTTGTCAAATAATTAGGAAGAAATTGGTTTTTCTTGGATAATTATTTAATGTGTGATTTATCTTTTATTTGTTAAATGATAATTCATGAAATATTAGATAATAATATGATTTATCCTAATTTGTTTGGGATAATTATTTTATTTATCTTTTATTTGGAAAAAGGATTAATGTAATAATTATCTCTTAATTATTTAATCCTGGGAGAGACGAGGTTCTCTCTCATATATAAAGAGAGTTCTCCTGCCCAAAGAACACACAAGATTTTCGACTTCTCCTCTTAGAGAGAAGAAGTGATAAAATTCGGCCAAGGGGTATAAGGGGAAAATCTTGGAGATTTTTCGGGTAGCATATCGGAAGGGTCGAGTGAGAATTTCCTTCCACCGGGAGTTGCTTGGATCACACGTCACGGAAGATCGTGGTGCTCTTCACGCTTTCCTTCGTTCATCCTATTGCGGTTCTTCAACTTGGATTTTGAGATCCAAGAGGTATGTTCTACAACCCCCTTGTAGATGTAGATCTAGTTATTTTATTACGTGTAGTTTATAGATCTAGATCCATAAATCGTTTCCGCTGCGGATGGTATTACTAAAAGTGGTATCAGAGAACATGGTGATCTATATTTATACGTATAAAATATTAGATCTAGGAGTGGTAAAACATGTAGATTCTTTGTCCCAATTTTTTGGGGGCCGATGCATATGTTTAATTTTTTATGCTTATGAATGTCGTGGTTGAAGAGATGGATTGGGGTTGGCACTGATTACCCGTTAGATCTATTGTAAACTCATATAAACGATGAAAATTCGTTCATATGAGTATAGGAAATTATGTAATTTATCTTTATTGCAAGTTTAATTTCCAGCAAATAGATCTAGTTAGTAGCTGTTTAGTATTTTTTCTTTTCCCGTTGTTCGAACAGTTGAAACGAAGATCCCTCCGGTCAGAATCAAGAATAGAAGATGATGATCAACTCCACAAATTTTGGCATCGATCAGAGTCCGTTTCGATATCCGTTCGTTGCTGCGAAGACGCTGCTGTAACAGAAAAACGCAGGATTCACAGAAACTCTACCTGTGACTTCCTCGATTTTCTGGGAGAGTTTGGACCGTTGAAACGCACATCCGACCGTTCAGATTGATCAAATTTGAGTTATGGACGTACCATAAAAATTTCAGGTCGATCGGGATTCATCTCGATTCCCGATCTGCCTCAGGAAGTCCTTGATGCAGTGCAGTCAAAGTCAGATTCAGCAGCAAGTTTGGAGGTTTACTGGAGAAAATTGGTAAGTCAAACCACCGATCCAACCGTCCATATTGAAGTTCAAGGAGTGAAGATAAGATCTGGAAAGTTTCGTCCCGATCCGAGTTCGTTTGGTTTCCCGATCATCGAAGAGTTCGAACAGCTGCAGATTTAGTTAGAAAGTAGTAAACCCTAGTTAGGGTTTTGGTTATTTATTTTCTAATAGGTTAGATACGGGGGTACCAACGATCCATCTCGGTGTTTAAATTTTCCGAACGTTATTTTTTATGTGTTTGATCATAAAATAGATATAAAATCGAATTGCCATGACATGCATCATATCATAAAATCACTCCTTGCATACATGTAGAATTTTAATTTTGGTAATTAAAATAGGCATGTATATACTAAACTCGTGTAATTAGTTGAAATTTAATTAATACGTGGTAATTAATTAATTTAGTAACTAATTAAAGATCCGAGGACGGGTTATGAAATCGTTAAGCCTTTTCGTGTGTGTTCTCGGTGAACCGCCTTAAAGCCCAAACGAGATCACGTTTTCGATTCGTAGAGTCTACGAGATCGAATGATGGTAAAAAACAATAAATCTTGGATAAAAGCGGTTCGCCTATAGGTTGGGTGGTCAATCGAGCTTCGCTCAAACGACTTAACCCTCCTAGTGTGATGTATGCACGGGGTCCGGCAAGACTAAGCCAAACCGAGAGCGGAGGGTGATTCCTTCTAATCTCAATAGGGCTCTCTTGACCCGATTTCGTCGGATTGTCACATATGTTCCAACGAATAGGACGGGTAGGCTTGCCTACGTTACCGACACCATTCGAATCCTTGATTTGATGTGCTTTTATGTTAACATCAAAAAGACGCGTTAGTTAACCCACAACCACTTCCAAAATATTGAGTGGGAGCGGGGAGGCGACGACCAACCCCACGGCCTCTACTATAGATACAAGTAAGTGAGAGAAGGGTGGACGCCGAGGCGCTTTGATTTCGTCCCCCTAAGGATGGTGTTCACCCCTATCAACATTCATGGCTTGGTCTCCGAAAGGATAGGATTTCTGGGTACTCGTCGGGTCACTGACCTATCCTAAGACGGCATACTCGGGGCGTACCTAAGAGATCCGATATAGTAGGTCACACTCATCATGGGTATTTTTGGAAATATCTAGGCTGAAAAAGGAAGGTAGTCAATGAATAAAGGGATGTTCGATTCTCGTGGGATGTCCGATTCTCACAAGTTATTCATTGATGAGATTGTCTCGATTTAACCGTCATCTCTTTGACCTACCCTAAGGCGGCACTGAGATGCGAGGTTAAAACCTTGGAATGGTAGAGTAGACTTAATTTTTAGTTTACAATTCCTAAAATTAATATAGTAGTGTTAAACTTGAATTAATTTATGTCATTTTATTTACAGCATTATCCCTTACTAAATTGCTTAAAAATTTATAATTGACTAGTATTGACTTCGTTAAAAAGTGGAAAGTAACTAGGACGTTGAACTAGTTAATCGATAATGCAATTATTTTTTCGAAAGAGATATTTTCTCTTAAGCCTTTTAAAAACCAGAGTGACATATAGGTATGTCACTAGTGTCATTCGTGTCAAACGGAAGACAAACTTAGTTTGACCAAAGGTGATCTCGGACTTTGAAATTCTTAGTGAATTTTGAATGTGTAGTAATTACACGAGTAATTTTCTAATTGAAAAATTGGAAAATCATGAAGTGTTATTAGTTGGACGATATTTGGAATCGATGAACTAGTGGGAGCTTTATGATTTGTTGTTTTTCTAGAACATTAGAAAAGTGTAACTGACTACACACGTAACCGTTCTAATTGAAAAAAAAAAAACCGGAAAGTCATGAAATGTTGCTAGTTAGACGATATTTGGAATCAATGAACTAGTGGGAGTTTTATGATTTGTATTTTTCTGGAAACATTAGAACTGTGTAAGTGTTTACACGAGAGATTTTCAAATTGAAAAATTGGAAAATCATAAAATAAAGCATTGCTGGTTAGACGGTATTTGGAACCGATAAACTAGTAGGAGCTTTAATGTTATGATTTGTTGTTTTTTCTGGTATATTAGAAAATCCGAGAAGTCTCGACGAGTAACACTCGAAATAGACATCCCACGGTTCAAGAGTAGTGTCTACTCAAACGAACTTTGGTTCAAGATATTTCCATTCACGGAAAGTCAAGAATGGGTGAATATGTCTAAAAGTGTTAGTCACCTAAAGCGAGAAAACTTTAAAGGTGAACCGAAAATTAATTAATCGAAAATCATAGGATAAGGAAAGTGATTTTGGATCACCAACCTATGAATCCTTGGTGATTTTCTCGAGCTAAGTTCTTTGGAAGAACAAGGCAAGATGCATTTAACGATTAAAAGAGTAAACAACGGGCGATTAATTTTAGCTAGAATAGTGGGAGTGATACGAGGAAATGAATCTCGGATTCAATCCTTGGATATCGCAGAAGATTTATTTTTTTTAAGATTCGTTTGAACGAATGGATTTACCTTCTATTCGATAATTTGTTTGTCGTATGAAAGTGAATATACCATTTGTAGTACGAATCCAAGACTCGGACTTTTGTTTGATAAAGTCAAAACCACTTAGAATCGCTTTGAAATATGTATATAAAACACATCTTAAGAACTATTAAAAGCAATTGGTTTCTATATTTAGATAAACACTTCTTCATATTCCATAGTTAGTGCATAGTCCCTAAAAGACAAGACTCAAGACGGCTCTGGGGTGATTCCTTTCTCCGACCTGGTTACATTGTCTCAAAGGTTCGATGACTAAGTTTCCTTTCAATCGGGAAAGGATAATGGATATAAAGAAGTAACATAGCTTGTTCATGACGACCTTCGGGTCTCGATGAAAGATACGAGCTAGTAGGAGCTTCCGAGTAGTGACTTCTTGTCTCGATAACTATTCAAACACTCCGGTAAGTTTATCCAAAATATTTTGAGGTTTCTCTGTTTTCAATGAGATAGAGTATTCTATACTGAAATGGGCCATCACATAGTCCTAGGGACTGATGCTCGGCCTGCCTCATAGTGAAATGTTTTCACTAAGTGAGAAACCGTTAAATTGCCTTATATAGTTTTTAGATGTGCTACAATACACTGCTTAACTCAATAAAGATATTAGAAGCGAAATATCGGTTTACATTGAAATGTAAGACCGAGAAGTCTACCTAGGATATGCTTTGGAATTTACGGATAAGGTGTGGATTCGGTTCACCCCACTTCCATAAATATAAGCATTTAGCACACGGTGCTTGAAGGTAGGTCTGAAATTTCGCGAACACGTTCGGTCGATGACAAATCGTTTCTATATCTTGTAGCATTGAGAAAAAGGTTTGTTATAAGATTCATGAAATCGGAAAGGGACGAGTTATCTTTGTTGCATCCTTTACGATAGAGTCTATGAACAACAAACCTTAAACCTTCGAGTACGGTTACTCAAGGTAGTTACTAATCGATTAAAATCGGACCACATCCAACATCGGTTGTTGGTGATAACACTAAATACTACTAAACTAGATCGAATTTCGATCCACCCGTAATGTAGTGGGAGTATGGTTTACCAATTACCCATTACGGGTTACGTGGACTTTGTAGTCCGAGGATCGATTGATGACCTATGGCTCTTTTGTGAGCAGATAGGATTACGATAATAGAGGTTGGTTTAATGGCCATAACCCCCGTGAATGGAGTTCGGTACTCCAATTGTTTCATGCTCTTGTAGAACCACCTGACGTCTCAGGCCCAGTGGGAGTAATTGGATCTACACGGAAAAGAGTAGAATGAGTTCGGTATTGCATGATTTCGTTCAAAAGCAGAAAATAGGGGTGATTCCCTAAGACTTTCTTGCCAAACAAACGGAGTCTGGATTCATTCGAAACAGAAGGGTATTGACTTATGAACTTATGACAGGATGACTGTCAAGGCTTATGTCTTTTGTGGATAAAAGCAAACCTCTCGGTCATTGGTAGTCATATATTTCTACAATATGTGGATTTGACCGTAATATTGATAAGTCTTTTGTAGATTTGGATATCAATTTTAGTACAAAGAGTGAATATATAAATTAGTGTTTGTGAAGGATAACACTGCACCAGTTGGAATCAACATGGGTGTGTTATCTGAAGTCAGAATCTGACAATACCACAATTCTCTGCAACAGAGTTTTGGACAACATTCTTTAGAGTTTGACTCGGTCGAATTCATTAGAATCGCCACTTTGGTTTCCCATCCATCTTATTGGTTAAGATGATACATCCGTGTATGCAACATTCAACGAGGAAGTTCTACCCTATGCCTCGGGAATGACTCTCTCAAATCTTCGGATCAAGAGAAATGGGATAGATTCTCTTTCTAGTAAGAGATGGTCGAGTTATTGAACGTCAATTTTGATCGAATCATAGATTCGGCGGTTAACAAAGCAAGTTTAGTATGTCCTTTAGTATCTTGAGAGAACGAGGAACAATATGCGGACATATTCATGTGTGAACCTGGATATGTGTGATCCACTGATTTTGACTTTAAGTCAGATTGAGGATGATCGTTAAGTCGATCTCGGGCTCAGTGTTTACTCAGTACCACATGATTTGATGGACCGGTAACGTTTCGATTCTACGGATCGTCTCGAGCCGACAACCTGACTAATCATTAAGACCCATGACATTTAGATGTAGGTGCTCCCCGAGTCACTGACCTATCCTACGACGGCATACTCGGAGTGTACTTTGGAATCTGAAATGGTTATGACATGCTTAGTGGGTACTAGAATACGGGATAAGTCTCCATTGCTTTAGAGCAAGTGGGAGATGTAGTTTGTTGTATTTTAAATATTAGGGTGTGCTCTAAAACAATTAATCACATGCTTTCGTGCAAGTGGGAGATTGTTAGGTGTGATGCCCGAAAGACAATTTTTGTAATTGTTTTATTTAATAAATGAATTGACGTTATTATTCATATTTATTATTCTCATAATCACCGATGTGACAATAGTAATTACACTACAGAAAACCCTAAAGTATATCGTTTATGTAATCACTTAACTCAGTGTATGGTATATACACGGGAGGATTGAGTTAGTGAAGATGTACTTAAAATACAATTAGCCCGTAGTGAAGTTAATCGAGAGTATCGGGTCTCTCCTTTAACGTGCTATTAATGCGCCCATAACACAATAGGTGTGATTGTCTTATCCGGACTTTCGGTTAAGAGAACCTAATGGGGCATTTATATATGATAGATATATCATATAAATTTGAGCCGATTTGATTAGAGTTCACGATATAATTCCGTAATCGAGAAGTCTTATCGAATCAATGGATGATCATATTTATGGATATATCTTAATCTTGAGGTGATGCGACCAACCGCTTGAATCAAGTATGAAGTTTGACTTGACGGTTAAGGATTACACCGAGTCGTGGTCCGAATTACCCCATCTTGGCATTGTCTTTGGATTGAGTGAGTAGTCCGTGTTATCACAGATACGGAATCCATTCCTTCCATTTATGGAAGTAGATGGGCGATTCACTTATTTGTTAATCCTAGAAACTGATCGATCGCGCGAGTTCATATCACATCGATTGATCACCACGGTGAGTTGTATGAATTAATTGATCACTAGGGGTTAATGGTAAATAAGGATAAGAGGTTCTAAAAAAAGGGTTAACGGTAACTTCCCGATTTAGAATGAACAATCTATGGAGGATTAATCCATATGTAATGATTATATCAATGGACGCTTATTATCATTCTCATGAAGAGATAAATATAATCTCATAATCGGAGGAGTGCAGTCACGGGATTATGGTGGCATATTCCTGTGATTGATTTATCGAATATAATTATTCGTTCGTAAGATAATTATTTATTTGATATATCGGAGTCACTGATTATTAGTCCATGGTCCCCGACGCGCTGCTCCTAATATAAAGATAGCTATTCTCGGACGTCGAATCCTAATAATATTAATTTAGTTCTTGTTGGACTTTATTAAAACGATATGTGAATTAATTGTTTAGTGATTATTAAATTAGTTGGGCTAAATAATTAAATACACTGAAAAGACATTTTTAAGTGCGACTTACTACTAAATTAGTGTGTTGACAATTTTGACCCAATTGGTCAAATATTGGAAAAAGCGTGTGAACCTTTTTTAATAAAAGGTGGCGCTTTTTTTTTTGTCAAATAATTAGGAAGAAATTGGTTTTTCTTGGATAATTATTTAATGTGTGATTTATCTTTTATTTGTTAAATGATAATTCATGAAATATTAGATAATAATATGATTTATCCTAATTTGTTTGGGATAATTATTTTATTTATCTTTTATTTGGAAAAAGGATTAATGTAATAATTATCTCTTAATTATTTAATCCTTGGAGGATGAGTTTCTCTCTCTATATAAAGAGAGCTTCTAAAGCCAAAGAACACACAAGATTTTCGACTTCTCTCTCTAGAGAGAAGAAGTGATAAAATTTCGGCCAAGGGTATAAGGGAAAATCTTGGAGATTTTTCCGGGTAGCATATCGGAAGGGTTCGAGTCGAGAATTTCCTTCCACCGGGAGTTGCTTGGATCACACGTACGGAAGATCGTGGTGCTCTTCACGCTTTCCTTCGTTCATCCTATTGCGGTTCTTCAACTTGGATTTTGAGATCCAAGAGGTATGTTCTACAACCCCCTTGTAGATGTAGATCTAGTTATTTTATTACGTGTAGTTTATAGATCTAGATCCATAAATCGTTTCCGCTGCGGATGGTATTACTAAAAGTTATCACTCACTTGGGCTCTCATTTTCCGGTCAAGGATTTGGGTAACTTGTATTATTTTTTGGGCATTGAAGTCTTATCCACCTCTTATGGCCTGTTTCTCAGTCAACGGAAATATATTCTTAGTCTCCTTCAGCGAACTGGTATGGATAAATCCAAGCCGTGTCAAACTCCCATGGCCTCCAATACACGTCTTGGCCGCCTTGATGGCTCTCCCTTTTCGGATGTCACTCTTTACCGCAGTATAGTTGGTGGTTTACAATACTTGAATTTTACCCGGCCAGATATTGCCTTCGCCGTTCACAAAGTCAGCAAATACATGCATGCTCCTCGTGATGTTCATTGGGCTACCGTGAAACGAATTCTCCGCTATCTCAAATTCACTCTTGATCATGGCCTTCACCTTCATCGTCAATCCCCACTTCGGCTTCAGGCCTATTTGGATGCCGACTGGGCCAACTGCTTCATGAACTCGCCATCTCTCTTCCCGAGCCTCCTATCTTGTGGTGTGATAACATTGGAGCTACTTACCTTACCGCTAATACTATCTTCCATGCTCGCACCAAACATATTGAGATTGACTTCTATCATGTTCGTGAATTAGTGGCCATGAAAAAGCTTCAAGTGGTGTTCATCTCTTCCAACGACCAGCTCTCCAATCTTCTCACCAAACCTCTGAGTCATGCTCGATTTCATCTCCTCAAGGACAATCTCCACGTCGCTCCATTCCCGTGGGATTGCGGGGGCGTGTTGAAGATACACTTACCGCAAATACCGCCAATAATAATAATTGATTGACTCTCGGTTATTTTCACATTAATGCTGATTGATTGTGTAATCATTGTGTCCACACAATATTGTAATTTTGTATTAACCTCCTACTGAGTATCTGCAACTATAAATTAGAGTGATTGTAATATTCTAAATCAATTAAATGGAAAATATCTTTCTTTTACTGTTTTATACATCATATATATATATATATATATATATATATATATATATATATATATATATATATATATATATATATATTGACACGTACAATTTGTTTTCAGAAAATATTTATTTAATGGCCACAAAAACCAAGAAAACAGTCGTATCATGATCTTTCCTTATATACTACCTTATTGGAACATAGTCATATCTCCTTAAAACCTATCATAAAATTTTCGGAAAGAGAGAGAAGGAGAGTGGATAGAGAAAGTGTGAGAGAGTGGAGGGTTCTTCTTTCAGGAGGCATGCAAGGTAGGCTAAGAGCGGCGGAATGGGTGTAAAGAGCAGTTGGTTTAAGGATTGAAAAATATATCACATTCCTATTACTTTACAAACTTTCCTCGAGATTGTGGAGAGAAAAACTTGTGGAAATCTTTGAACATTTTGGTAAGTTTTTACACGTTTTTGTGTGCAAGCAAAAGAATGGTAAAGGAAAGAAGTTTGGTTTTGTAAGGTTTAAGAAGGATGGTCTCCATTCAATACTACACAAGAAACTGGAAACGTATGGATTGACTCGTATAAAGTCTTTCTACGGTTCCAAAGTGAATATCATGTCAAGAAGGCAACAGCAGCACCGAAGAGTAATAATAAGGTAGTTGGCGTTGGGGGGAATTTGAGATCGGAAATAACACCTGGGAAAACTTACGTTGAAGTTGCCCGAGTTAAGAGTGGTGAGATAATTTTTCAAAACCTACAAGTGGTATAAAGGTAGGAGGGAAAACCCTATCTTTTGTTGAAGCAGATCATGGTGCAGGAAACAAACAAGACTTATCAGATTATGCGTTGGAATTCTTCACCAGTGATTTGGAAACACAATTGCTAGACAAATGCATTTTAGGTACTTTAAAATCCATGGACTCTGTTGAATCCATTCAGACGGTACTTTAAAACCTCATGGAGGTATGCATGTGCTGCTAGAATGCGAAAGTTTTAGCCAACGTAATCGATTGCTGCTTAATGGAGGATCCTGTTTAGGTGATTGGTTTGATTGGGTAGGCCTGTGGCCAAAGGACTCATTTCAGAATGACAGATTTATTTGGCTGATCTGCAGAGGTGTCCCATTAAACGTATGGAATTGAAAACTTTTCATTCAATTGGAAGTCACTTTGGAGAGGTTATGGAGGTTGATCATAAAACAGAAGCAAGGACCTATCTGGTTTCAGGAAGAATTCAGGTTCGCTTGAATCACGGGGATATCCACAAAATTGAAGATTAATGTTGACGGGGATAAGGCCTGGCTTCAAGTGGAAGAAGAATGTCGTTTCTCCATCATGCTGATTCTCCTTTCGGCTATTCCTCATTGGAGATACTTAGTTCCGACGATGAGGAATTTGAAGCAGCTTTAGACAACTCATCAAAAGGATTTTTATTGCTCTCATTATTTACATTTTCTCTCAATTCAAGAGACGAAAATGCTGGCGATTAACTGTAATTTGGTGAAGTCTTAATGGAAATATTCTGGCTTCGAATTTTTCTGTAAAGATGCAGTTGGCCTCTCAGAAGGATTATTAAGTGTGTGGGATAAGGAAGTGATCTATGCGGTGGAAAAATTTGAAGGATCCAGCTTCATTAGTGTTTAAAGGGTTGTGGAAAGATTCAGACCAAATATGTATTTTTATTAATGTGTATGCTCCACAATGTGTGGTTGCAAAAGAATTATTATGAATGAATTACTATGCTTTTTGCAGAATCAGAATGGCATAGTTTGCCTTCATGGTGATTTCGACTCGGTTCGATCTTCATCTTAGAGAAAAGGGTCGGATTTTTTTAATCATAAATATGCGGCAGCATTTAATGATTTTATCGAATTTCCAAAGCTTGAGGATCAAAAAATGGGCAGAAGGAAATATTCGTGCTATAATAGAGGTGGCTCCAAGATGAGTAGGCTTGACAGAGTTCTAGGTCAGATAGCCTTCTATCTAAATAGGAAGATGTTTCCTTGGAAGCTCTTGACAGGAGACTATCGGACCATTGCCCTTTGTTGCTCTTTATAAAAAAATCGATTTCGGTCCTTCTCCATTTCGGGTGTTTGATCATTGGTTGGAACATGATGGCTTAGAGGAAGTGGTGAAGAATTGTTGGCAACATGAGGTGAATTCTTTTGTTCCAGGAATAAAATTAAAATTGAATTTGCTAAAGCCATTGAAAGAAATTTTGAAAGACCAGGGTAAAGAGGTTGTTGGGAGCATATCTCTGTAAATTAAACAAGAAGAGAAATTGCTTGGACAGTTGGATTTGAAAGCTGATGAAAGAATTCTAAATGAGGAAGAAGAAAAACTTAGAGCGAATACTTCTGAGAAGGTTTTTCGAATAGGAGCTTTGATGGAGAATAATTTAAGGCAAAAATCAAGAGTCAAATGGTTGAAGGATGGTGATTCAAATGCTAAATTCTTTCACAAGTGCGTTAAAGGAAGGGTAAGAAAAAGTGCTATGCAGGGCTTGTTGGTAATGGTAAATGGTTGGAGGATACTATTACTGTTAAAAGTGCAGTTCAAAATTTATTTATTGATTTGTAAAAGGAAAAGTTACATTCCATGCCTATTTTTAGTAGTAATCTTTTAGCTTAAATTTTGCCAGATCAGTGTGTTTCGCTTAAAAGAAAAATAAGTGAAGAAGTATTTAAAGCAGCGGTGTGGTTGTGTGAAGGATCTAAAGCTCCCGGGCCGGATGGATTTAATTTTAATTTTATTAAAATATTTTGGGAAATCTTGAAAGCAGATTCTTGTGAAGCATTTTTGAGTTTAAGGAATCTACTAAGTTTCAAAATGAATGTACTTTGTATGCTTGGAGGTTATTATAATATTGTTGCAAAAATCTTAACGGAAAGGATGAAGGTGGTAATTTCTTCAGTGATTGGAGAGTCAGTCGGGTTTGTTAAGGGTCGGTAAATTCTAGATAGTGTTCTTATTCTGAATGAAGCAAAGGATTACCTTAAAAAGAAAAAAGTTGGTCAGTTTTATTTTTAAAGTGGATTTTGAAAGGGATTGCGTAAATTGGTCCTATTTGGATAATACCTTGAAAAATATGGGTTTTGGTTCAAAATGGAGAAGGTGGATCCAAGGTGTGTTTCTTCGGCTAGAGCATTGATATTAGTGGGTGGTAGTCTATCCAAGGAGTTCAACTTGCAAAGAAGTATACGGAAGGGTGATCCATTATCTCCCTATCTTTTTCTTATATCGGCGGAAGGGTTGAATATTCTTATGAAGGAAGCAATTGTAAATGAAAAGTACATTGGGGTTAATACTGGAAATGAACAAATTCTGATTACTCATCTACAATATGCAGATGATGAGATTTTCATGGAGAAATGGAGCATGGAAAATTTGAGGAATCTTAAGTGGATATTTTCTTGTTTTGAGAAGATCTCGGGTCTGAAAATAAATATAAGGAAAAGCTCATTGGCGGGGATAAAAAGTTCCAGAACTAGACATTTTTAATTCGGCAATTTTTTTTACAAATGTAAGAGTGGTGCTTTACCTTTTAAATATTTGGGGCTTTGGGTGTGACAAAATATGAAAAAGCAAAAAGCTTGAGAAAACATTATCCTAAAATGTAAGGCAAAACTTTGTGCTTGGAAGTTGTCTTCTCTGTCGGAGGGTGGTAGGCTGGTTTTCAAAAAAGAGGTTCTAAGCGCTATTTCGCTCTTCTTCTTCTCCGTCTACAAGCCTCCTGAATGTGTGTTGAATTTGTTGGAAAGTGTGAAGTCTTCTTTCTTTTGGGGAAGGGATGGGTCAATACAAAGAAAAATTGCATGGGTTGAATGTAAAAAATTGCAAGCTCATAAATCTTTGGGTTGCATCGGGGTGGGTAGTCTTAGGGTGCAGAATTTGTCTTTGTTTTGTAAATGGTGCTGGAGATTTCATTCAGAAACAAATTATTTTTTGAGGAAGGTGATTGTGTCAATTTATGGTGTCGAGGCTTCTCGGGAGGTGGATGGTTGTCGGTTGAGAGGTGGGGGGGTTTGGAAGGGGATAGTTAGTGATCTTAAGATTGCTAAAAGGGTGGGTGTATTTTTGGGAGGATAGTAGGGTGGTGGGTGATGGTAGTAGGGTAAGGTTTTGAGAGAATAATTGTCTTGGTCTTGGCCCGTTGAAATCAGCCTTCCCTAGGCTTTTCAGGCTTTCTATGTTCAAAGGAGTGGTTGTTGCAAGGGTGGTAGAGTGGGTAGATTGTAGGCGTTCTTCCTTTTGATCATGGTGGAGAAGGTTGAGGGGTTTTGAGGAGGAGGAAGTAGGTGAGTTGGAGAATTTAATTAAGTCTGTTGGAATAAACGGTTACCTTCAAAAGTAAATCTATTCATGTGGAAAGCAAGTCTCAAAAGAATTCCCACAAACCGAATCTTATCCATCGTGGAGATGCAATTAAGGATTCTTTGTGTCCGTTGTGTTACAAGTTTGAATAAACTGTTAACCATCTTTTGTTCGCATGTGATGTGTCACTATTGATTTGATCGCATGTTCAAAGTTGGTGTAACATCATTGGCCTAAACTCTTTCTCGTTTAGTGATATTTGCTTTATTAAAGCCACGAATGATGATAATGCTTTGTCAAAGTTGTCTTCTTGTCTATGGGTTGTTTTTGTTGGGTGGATCACTCCTTTGTGGAGCCCACTAAAAATAGAAAATAAAATATGGAAAAATATATATGTCAAATATTATTTAAGGGAACAAGCTAGGTTAATTTTTCCCCTAATCTTCACAACTTTAAGGAGGCAAAAAGAGGAGAAAATTTGAAGCATTATTTACAATAGGAACTTTCCGGCGACGATCGGACATCGAACGAACTCCGACCGGCACGACATTTTGAGGGACTGTTCGTCTCTCATTCTTATTCAAACTGAACGGTGGAATTTTTGTTTCAACAGTTCAATTTTCCGTAATCAGCCGCCGACATGGCTGCTGCGTTTCCGGTGATATTTTTCAACAACTCTTGTATTTTGCATTCTTAGTTTATGCTTTGGTGTAGTTGAGTTGGTTGATGTGTTTGGAACACTTTTGTATCATCTTTTGCTGATTAGTGGAGTCACGTGATGAGACCGAGTTGTGGCACAAGAGGTTATGTCATATGAGCTTGAAATGAATGAGTGTCTTATCCAAGAAAAAATTATTGTCTTGTTCTAACAGTTTGCATTTGCGGAAGTGTGCTCATTGTCTTGCAGGGAAGCGGAACAGAGTTCTTTTAAATCAAATCCACCTTCAAGAAAGTCAGAAGTAATTGAACTTGTTCATTCTGATCTTTGTGGTCATATAAAGAAAAGGGCGCTTGGTGGTTCCCGCTATTTTGTGAATTTTATTGACTATCACTCAAGAAAACTTTGGGTCTACATTTTGAAGACAAAAGATCAAGTGTTAGACATGTTCAAGCAGTTTCAAGTCTCAGCTGAGAGGAAAACTGGAAATAAGTTGAAGAGTATTCAGACTAACAATTGAGGTGAATAGAAAGGTTCATTTCATTATTACTGTAAGCAGCAGGGCATCAGACATGAGAGAACTCCGCCAAAGACTCCGCAGTTGAATGGCTTGGAAGAGAGGATGAACAGAACATTAGTGGAGAGAGTCATATTCTTTCTTTCACAAGCCGGATTGCCTAATTCCTTTTGGGGTGAAGCTTTGAGTACAGTGGTTCATGTACTAAATTTGTCTCTATGTGTTCCTTTGTAGAATGATGTTCCTCAGAAGGTATGGTCAGGTAAAGATGTATCTTACCATTATTTACGAGTTTTTGGTTGTAAAGCTTATGTTCACATTCTTAAAGATGAGAGGTCTAAGCTTGATGCGAAGACCAAACAATGTATCTTTCTGGGTTATGGTCAAGATGAGTTTGGGTACAAATTTTATGATCTTGTTGACAAGAAAGTGATTAGAAGCCGAGATGTTGTATTTGCAGAGAATGAGACTTTACAAGATGATGATAAAAATCAGAGTTCAACACCTTAGGCTAGTGATGGTTCAGCTGACTTGGAGATAATTTCCCCTACACCCATAGAGGAGCATGGTGCAGTTGACGACCAGGGTAATCAGCAGGATGATGTAGATGATGCAGTTGATTTTGATCATAACGTTGATGATGATATGATTGAAGAACCAATACCAGATGAGGCTCCACCAGTTATTCCCAGGAGATATACCAGAGAGACACACCATTATTCTAGATATCGAGTGACTGAGTATGTTTTTCTTTCAGATAGTGGAGAGCCTGAATGTTTTGAGGAGGCCATGGATGATGAACATAAAGAAAAATGGCTTGATGCTATGAAAGACGAGATGGATTCTTTGCATGATAATCACACATATAAGTTGGTGAAATTGTCTAAGAGGAAGAAAGCTTTGAAGAATAAGTGGGTCTTCAGAATTAAGAACAAAGACTGTAATTCTACACCTAGGTATAAGACAAGATTTGAAGTCAAAGGTTTTGGTCAGAGAAAGGGCATTGATTTTGGTGAGATTTTCTCTCCTGTTGTGAAAATGTCTTCTATCCGGACTGTTCTTGGCTTGGCAGCTAGTCTTGATATGGAGGTTGAGCAAATGGGTGTTAAAACGGCTTTTCTTCCTGGTGATTTGGAAGAAGACATCTACATGGAGCAGCCAGAGGGTTTTCAGGTGAAAGGAAAGGAGGATCTTGTGTGCAAGTTGAAGAAGAGTCTTTATGGGTTGAAGCAAGCGCCTAGACAGTGGTATAAGAAATTTGAGTCTGTCATAAAGGAGCAGGGCTACCGGAAGACTACTTCAGATCATTACATGTTTATAAGCAGATTCTGAAAGGATGATTTTAACCTTCTTTTAGTCTATGTTGATGATATTTTGATTGTTGGCAGGAATGCTTCAAGGATTCACATATTGAAGCAGCAGTTAAGCAAGTCTTTTGCCATGAAAGAATTGGGCCATGCAAAGCATATTTTAGGGATGCAGATTACTCGTTATAGAGACGTCGGGAAAATTTATTTGTCACAAGATAAGTACATAAAGAAGGTGGTTCAGAGATTTAGCATGAGTGATTCTATAGCAGTGTCCAATCCACTTGCATCTCATTTCAAGTTAAGTATCAAACAGTGTCCTTCTAGCGATGATGAAAAGGAAAAGATGCAGAAGGTCCCGTATGCTTCAGCAGTGGGTAGTTTGATGTATGCCATGGTATGTACTAGACCAAACATAGCTTATGCAGTTGGTAAGGTCAGTCATTTTCTTTCTGATCCTGGTATAGAGCATTGTAATGCGGTGAAATGGATTATGAGATATCTTAGGGGTACTTCTGATTCATGCCTTACTTTTAGTGGTAAAAAACCTATGTTGGTTGGTTTCACTGATTCTGATATGGCAGGAGATGTAGATTCTTACAAGTCTACTTCAGGGTATTTGGTTAAATTTGTAGGGGGAGCTGTGTCATGGCAGTCGAGGTTGCAAAAATGTGTTGCACTTTCAACTATTGAAGCTGAGTATATTGCAGCAACTGAAGCGTGTAAAGAGTTGTTGTAGATGAAGAAGTTTCTCCAAGAGCTTGGTTTGAAGCAAGATCTACGTGTGTTGCTTTGTGATAGCCAGAGTGCTATTCATCTTGGTAAGAATGCGGGTTTTCATTCTAGGAACAAACACATTGATGTTCGTTATCATTGGATTCGGGATGTGTTGGAGTTGAAGTTGCTAGCACTTGAAAAGCTGCACACGGATGATAATGGTGCGGATATGTTGACAAAAGCGTTGACAAGGGAGAAGCTTGAGATATGTCGTTCTATTGTGGGAATGACAAATTCCTCCACAATGTTGTGAGGTGGAGATTTGTTGGGTGGATCACTTCTTTGAGGAGCCTACTAAATAATTGAAAAATAAATAATGAAAAAAATATATGTCAAGTATTATTGAAGGGAATAAGCTAGGTGAATTTTTTCCCTAATCTTCACAACTTTAAGAAGGCAAAAAGAAGAGAAAATTTGCAGCATTATTTGAGTTCTGAGAGGAAATTTCGCGATGATCGGACACTAAACGAACTCGATCAAGCATGAAGTTTCGAGGATTGTTCGTCTCTCAATATTCTTCAATCACGAACGGTGGAATTTGCATTACAACGGTTCAATTTTCCGTGAATCACCGCAGACTGATTGATTTGCGTTTTGGTGATATTTTTCAACAACTCTTGTATTTTGCATTCTTAGGTGATGCTTTGGTGTAGTTGAGTTGGTTGATGTGTTCGGAACACTTATGTATCATCTTTTTCTGATTATTGAAGATTTTTGTAGGCCTCGGCCTCGTGGTTTTTACTCTCTCACATCGAGAGGGGTTTTCCACGTTAAAATTGTGGTGTTGTTTCTTTGTGCTTTCGTTTCGCTTTATTTGTGATTTAGCTTCGTTGGGGCTGCCTCGTTTAATTCCATTGCGTGTCATTGGGAAGACTTTGTGGGTATTTGTGATACGTGTGGTATTGCGGTTGTTTGTTTTCCCAACAGTTTTTGTTAGTGTCACGGTTTGGGTAATTTGGAACTATAGAAACAAAGTCATCTTTCATGCTCAAGTTTTAAATCCGAGATGATTTTCAACTAAGTTCACAGATTATCATTTTCTTGGCTTTCAAATTCTAAGGGTCTCAAGAAACTGGAGTGGGAAGAGTGGAAGACTAATCCGATGAATGCCGCATCATAGGTAAATGGAGGTTTAGAGATTAAATCTCTTTGACGATTGAAGAGCTCGGGAATTTATTTTGGATTGGGTTGAATTACAACCAGTTTAACATTTGGTGCATTGTATTGGTCTTTATCTTGGAATTTCGACAACATCCCTGAAGTGGAAAAGGAAGGTTGCTGGCATTATTTAGTGATGTTCTGGGTCGGATACGTGATGTTTTATAATCCGATGTTTTTTTTCCCTTCTGTTTTATGCTTCAAAAATCTGTCGCCATAATGCTGAATATTTGGAACATTTTGTAATTGGTTTTTAGCATCTTACTGATAATGAAATTCATAGTTGTTCAAAAAATCTCCTCAAAAACCCAGTGTGGAAAATTCACTATAGAAAAGAGTACACCGCCCTATTTCCGGTCTCAAGTCCTCCAAAACCCAAATTCAACGCAGGATAAAACATACAAAGCTAAAATTCAATTAAAAAAAGCTCATTGACTTCCAATCCCGCTCATATCATGTTGGTTGCAGGTGTAAATCCTTCATCGATGATCTTCCCTAAACATCCTAGGTTCCCACGCAACAAGAGAAAAAGGTGAAAAGAAGCAATCTTCCTTGTCGCCGCATCATCCTCGGTTATATCCCGACTTGAGTAAAAAGTGAAATTGAGCATTATTCATTGATTCCTCATCTTCCTAGGATCCCGACTTTAGTAAAAAGTGAAATTCAGCAAATTTCTTGTCCTTTTATCTTGCTAGGATCCCGACTTGAATGAAAAGTGGAAAAAGGCAATATTCTCTCTCTCCTCATATTCATAGGATCCCGACTTGGGCAAAAAATTAAATCTAACAATCTTTCTTGAACCGTCCGCATGCTAGGATCCCCACTAAGATCGGGATTGGAAAAAAGGCTTCCGACATAAATTTCCTCTACAAAAGGAAATGAAAACATAGACATGTCTCGAGGAAAACCACCTAGTTTGAAGAAAATACAAAAATCAACCTAGTTTGAACCCTCCAACATTTGAAAGGCACGTCCAAGTGATACCGCCATATTTCTTGTTCTCGAGTGTGAAGAAAAAAAATTGCCTCCAGCATAATCGTGAATTCAGATTCATACAATCTTGCCAACCGCGTCCTCTGCAAGTCCAGCCAAAAAACAAGATAACGGCTACACATTTGTATATGGGTAAAACCGAGCAATGGGGAAGAAATAAACTCTATACAACATGGTTTTCACTCTCCATTGCATGAAGGGTGCTTCCAAGTGTTGTTTTCATATTTATGATCCATACCCCACGGCCTCCTATATGACAGACAAATGTATGCCAGAGCTACCCCATACAACAAGAAATGAACAATAAATTGAAAGATAGCGGCACCACCTATTTGTCACCCCTGAAGAAAGTGAAGGGCGTCGTCTACATGTAAGCATTGGAAATCTGATAAAATATTTATGTAGGTGAATGCGAATGTCATCATGCAACTCATTTTCGTCGGTGAAAATCGTGAGCTCTAAAATTCTCAAGGCCTCACAAGCATCAGCTAAAGCATTTTCTTCCTGAATAATATGTGAGAGACTCATATAGAAACAGTGCAATCTCTAACCAATCTTCTCCAACATATGAGTACGGGACCACCTGACCATATCTCGGCGGCGGACCATACGACAGAGCAAGAGGGAATCTGTCTCAATCTCCACATCCTCCATCCCGTCTTGCATACAAAGCCTAATACCTTAGCATTGTTAGGAACATTTTATTATGTTTTGATGATGGCCATACTAATTTATTATAAGCAGTTCGAAAATAAGTTAGAATTCTCTGTATAAGTCTTTACTTAGAGTCTGACATATTGTATAAGTTGAGTCAGACAAGTATTGTACTAGTTGGTAGGACGGCAAAGTAAAAATAGATTTTCGGCAGAGTAAAACCAGCCAAGTACCAGCAGAGAAGAAATGAAGACATTATGGTCTGACTTATAACCAAGGAAGTCTGTGATGACCTTGGATAAGTCTAAGTTATGTTTTGAGAGATGAAACTCATGTTTAAATATGGTGTACACTGATCTCACACAAATCAAGGATCAGTGAAGTACAGAGATTTCTCCTGAACTTAAAAGAATGAAGGAAACAGTGAATCGGCAAAATAAACTGATGATCAGCTGAGTAAAAACAAAGAAGTGAAGGAAGATCAAAGTGGCAAAGTCAGAAGGATAACTTGACCGTTCAGAGAACAGCTAAGTAAACCTTACTTAATCAGACTTTGAAATATGATGAAGATTCAGAGGATCAAGCATTAAATGCACAATCAATAGAGGATCAATCAAGGGCGGATTTTTTGATAAATGTTTGAAGAAAAACCCAACCACTAAAATCATGGAGAATACAATTAAGGGGGAATCAAGAATAAAATCAAGGATTATTCCTCTCATTAATATAGCCAACGGACATAAATTCAAATCAAGGATATCAAGGCTATAAATAGAAGGCATTGACAGAAAAAGAAAAAAGAAGAAGAAAAACGATCAATAAGCATAAACTCTGTCAAATCAAAAAGGCCTTCATCTGTTCTTAAAAAGAGACATCTAGTGATTAACTCAAAACTGAGAGCATCAATATCAATATCAAGCATTGAGATTGCTCAACAAGTTCTGTGAATCCAATTCACTTCAATCAAGAAACTGAATCAGAGCCATCTCAGAAGGAGTTGTGTTTGTGATAACTGCTGAAGGATTTGATCCTAAGGAGCAGTGAAAGAGACTGAGTCACTGAAGCTGTTGCAGTCAGGGAGTGATAGTCTTGAAGATTGTGAAGCTTGTGTAGTCAAGGACAATCAGGCTATTGTATCTGTAAAACCAATAGTGAATTCGTTCAATCATCACATGAGAAGAGTGGATTAAGGGATTACACCACCCTAAACCACTATAAGCCTTGTGTCAATTTACTTTCAGTAATTTACCATACTGCACTTATTTAATTGCCTAAATTATATCATAGATTTGTGATTGAACAAACTATTTTGAAATAACATTTTAAGAAGGGACTTATCCGCTGCCCAAAAGCTTTTAAACACAAGAAAAGTTTTTGAAACTCCACTATAGTCATTCACCCCCCTCTGACTATAGTTTTACACTTCTCTGGGACCAACAAGAATCAATGGCATTTTCATTACCAAAAGGATCTTAGGAAGAAAAAATTAAGATGCCCTTGTCATCACAAAGCACACCCCACCAAATACACTACCTTACCGAACACTTCCATCGATATTCAACTTATAGGATTTATGGGGAAGCTCCTATCACACAAGGATCAATGGCTTATGTCTCTTAACTTTAGTAACGAAGCCCCTAAACAATTTGACTCGATCATCCCCTTGAAAAAGCTATTGCTTGAAGAGAAAACCTTAAGCCAATGTCTTGTAATGCCATTCCTCTTTTGCAATAATACCAAAAGATGTACTACTAACTCCATGGAACCTTGTCTCGTTTCTGCCTTTCCATATGGCCCACAAATGTAAAGAGTAACCATCATACGAATATGATCATACCTCTAATGATGACTTGGGAGTGAAAATCTTCGGAGCTACGTTTAAGAAGATGATAGATATGTTTCTTCCACTAAAAATGGCTTTTTATAGTGGGAGGTGCAAGTGGGCATTTAACACCGTATGCGCGCACCTAACTCATGCTAGGCGTGCGCTTATCAAAAGTATGCCACATCTAGAGTTTCAGCTGAGTTGATAGGCGCACGCCTATCCAGCCTTAGGCGTTCGCCTAAGAACGAAGCATGAATCCCAAAAGTCTCAGTATCCATAAGCATGCGTCCACGAAGTGTTAGGTGTGCGCTTAACAAGAAGATCTGATCCGGTACTCCTAGTATCAACAGGCATGCACCTAAACCATCTAAGGTGTGCGCTGATGAGAGTCAACTTTACTATGCTCCGGTGCATGTTTTAACCCCCATTTATGACACTTTTGGCTTGTATTGGGTAGTTTTAGACCATTTATAGGGCAAAACACATTGAGCAATCACTTTGAGGTGAACCGTCACATTGATGGAAAACCTCGGCATTTTACGATGTTTTTGACCCTTTTCGAGCCCTATTTATCTTGTGGAATTATGCTTGGTATGTTGGTTGCTATGTAAATTCAGGAAATAGGTGACTCATGAGCCCGGAAGATGAGGCATGAGACTTAGAGTGACGAAACCGAAGCCCAGAAATGGAACGGATCAAAAGTAGTGGGTGTTTTCGCCTTACATCACTTTATCTGAAATTTGAGCTATGTTGGAGACATTTTATGGACTTGTGGTCTTTATCCAAGTTGTAGATAATTGAATGAGCTTTTCAACGCACTTTGAATCACTCAAATCGGAGCTCTACACGCAAAGATATCACCAAATTACTGAAGGCCATCAATGCTGACAGGGCAATGCGCACGCATTGAATTCAATGTGTACGCATTCCTGGAGCAGAATGTGCGGATTTGTGGCATTTTGAGCAATGCGTACGCATTCGGACATTTTTGGGCACCTATATATTCATTTTTACACAGTTTTTCAGCGATTGATCATCCTCCTTAGAACCCTAACTTGTAGTATAGCTCGACCCCTTCCCTTTTAGCTCTTCTAAACTCTTTCTTACTTTAATCTCTCGTAGACTAGACTTAAATTAGCTTTGATTTTTAGCTCTACTCTTGGATTTTGGTGTCTTTTGGATCTTCTTCTTCCCCAAAGTGACATGGGTGTTGTTGGAGATTGAAGAAACATCATCCTCTACGAATTTTGGTAATTAATTCTAGTTCTCTTTCTCTTTTATGGCTTTAATCCTTTCTTTGATTTCTATTGCTTGTTTGATTATGAGTAGCTAAACATATCATAGCTAAATCATGTGAAAGTTGAAGAAATCACCCTCTAGTTGATGAAATTGGGAATGGGCAGTGTTTAATTGTTGTTATATCGATGAATTCATGTCTTAAAACTTGTTATCAATGCTTGAATTAGAATGTACACCTAGTTCATGAACACACACCACTTTTATAAATGTATGTTGCGAAGGGGTGTGGGAAAAGGGGTTTTAATATCATAATCTACAATTGACTGAGTTGTTCAGATCGATTGGGTAACGAGGTTTGTCGGTGAAAATCGAGCGGCTCTAGTGCTTTTATCTTGTTTCGGTCAGTTAAATCCTTAAATACGGACTGTTGAACCGGGCAAAGGGTACTAGGTTGTTGCATGGCATCTAGTACTATCTTAGGAGTTTGCACCCATGAACGAGTCGATATAAGTGTTAGGATGGTTGGTTGGTAGTTTCCATTCCCAAATAGTCGATTAGAGGGGCGAAAGTATTCAATTTGATCGTGATTTGGCTATGTATCTTTCTATCTTTAGTATCATTAGTTTACATTACGTTTTAGTATAATTGAACTTGGAATATCGTGATTGACTTAAACTAAATCCTAAAATGACTTTGGTATTCGATAAATTCCTCGTGGGATACGACATTGCTCTCCACTATAGTACTTCCGACCAGGTACCCTGCCGGTTAAGGTTGGTCGTTACTATTTTGGTCATCATGTGCCTAGGGACTTTTGCCTCAAAATTGAGCTTTTCATTATCCCAATGATCTAAATCATGTTTTCCGGGCAATCTTGTACACCTAGTTCCTGAAAACATCACAGACAATACCATGTATAACCTCTACGGGACACTAGGGTGACCGAGAATATAATAAAACATCAAAAAAGACAAGATTCATGGACTATATGTCTTAGGTCTCATAAGTGATAGAATGGGGTAAAATATATCATAACCGAGCCAATGTCACCAGAATTAAGTAAATGAGTCAATATCGGGTATAAAATACGTAGGAAATATGTGTCAAGTTGACTCTCATTAGGTTCATGAGAAGAACTACCCTACACATGACTTGTAGTTAGTTGCAGTTGTCTTTGCTCTGAAGATCAGGATACACTATTTGTATGGAGTAAGAGCTTGAAATTTTGTGATAAACTGAGTCATAAGTACTTCTTTACATATAAATAGTTGAATATGATTCAAAGAAGATGGCTATAGTTTGTCAAAGATTACAATATTGATATTCAACATCATCCTAGAAAGGAATCTATGGTTTCAGATGCTTTGAGTAGAAGATCTTTGTCGACCTTAACTAGTCAAGAATAGATCATAAAGCAATTAGATCGTCTACAAGTAGAATTCCGTGATCCAGTTCCACATTGAAGCATCATTTCTGAGATTTATGTTTGATTTTCCTTGTTGGATAAAATTTAGGAGATGTAGATGATGGATCACTATGATTTAAGGGACATTTGTGTGTTCCTAAAGTGATGCATCTAATAGAAGAAATCTTATATGAGTACCGTTGGTTGTGTGTTTCTATGCATTCAGGTGTTGTCAAGATATACATAGACTTATGTCAATAATTTTGATGGAAAGCAATGAAGCATGATATTGATTTTTATGATTCCCAATGTGATGTTTGTTAGAGGTTTAAATTTGAGCATCACAGACCTGCAAGTTTGTTGAGGCCTCTTGATATTCCAAATTGGAAATGAGAGAAGATCATGATAGATTTCATCATAGGGTTGCCATAATTAGTGGGAGGTGTTGACATGATCTAGGTTATCATTGATCGTATGACAAAGAGAGCTTATTTCTTGTCTTTGAAGAATTATACGGCTTTATAGTTAATGTAATTGATGTATGTTAATCAAGCGGTCCTTTTGCATGGAGTTTCGGTTTCCATAGTTTCTAATCTAGACAGTCTCTTTGTTTCTTAGTTTTGGAAGATCTTTCAAAAGGATTTGGGTACGAAGTAGAATATGAGCTCATCATTTCATCCTCCGATAGATGGTCAGTTCGAATGGACGTTTTAGATGCTTGAGGTAATGTTAAATGCTTGAATACTTGAGTTTCGTTGTAAGTGGACTAATTACTTGTTGCTTGTTGTGTTTTCTTACAATATCGGTTATCATTCAAGCATTAAAATTTCCCTCTTTGAGGTGTTACAGTATATGTGCTGAAGGAATTCTACAGAGTGCAAGTCGGCTGAACTCTGAAGACTCAGCACCCTGATTAGTTAGTCACCAGATCAACAATAGAAAGAATACGGTTATTCAGTTAGATTTTTCTATAACCGTTGTAACTTCCTTGTAACTGATTCATGGGGTGTATGAAACTATAAATAACCCATGAACAGCAACATTGAAACTTTACTTGTTGATTTTACTTCAATAATAATCCTTCTGCGTTTTCTTTACGTTTGTCTATCTACAAACTTCAACATGGTATCGAAGAAGAAATTAGAAAGTGTCTGAATGCTTTCCTGTGTTTGCTTTAGTTATTGAAGAATCTTGAGAGTGTTCTTCATCCTTTCTGTTTTTTTCCCAGTTTCTTGAGAAGTAAATTTTGTTATTATTCATTTTGTGATCATTTCTTCATCATATTTTTCATTCTGTTATTGTTCATTAATAATTTCTGGAGTTATTGATAGCCATGGAAGCTAAGAAACAAGTGCTGAGCCACTCATGTTCATTCTATGTGCATCCTAATGAGAGTCCTTCATTGGTACTTGTTCTGCCATTGATGAATCAACAACTATAATCCATGGAAGATGTCCATGGAGATGGTGTTGATTACCAAGAATAAAATTGGCTTCGTAGACGGTACAATCAAGGCGCCAGAAGCAAATTGAGCAGATTTTTCTGCATGGAGGCAGTGTGATACAATGGTGAGGTCATGGATCTTCAATTCTGTTGAGAACACCATTGCACAAACTTTGATGTACTTGAAGAGTGCAAATGCAGCTTGGAAAAATCTTGCTGCTAGATTTTCCAATGTGGATGCCTTGAGTCTTTCTGATCTTCTTGAAAAGGTGCATCTGTTGAGGCAAGGCACAAATTCTGTCAATCAGTATTCTATAAAGTTAATGGTTCTTTAAGAAGAAATCAAGACCATCGGCCTATGACAGTATGCTTTTGTGATCCTCAATGCCACTGTAATGCAATTAGCACTATGATGGATCATATGGAGGCTGAACAGGTCATGAAGTTCCTTAAAAGTTTAAGAGATGAATTTGAGGATATGTTTCCTAGGAAATGTTAATGATGCATTTCCCAGAGATCTATGATTCCTTTGCAATGTTCATTAAGTTTGAGATACAGAAGATATGTGTGGCAAATAAGGCCAAAAATCAAGATTCTATGATTTTCTTTCCTTAGAAAAATGGACAGGGACAGCATCAAGCAGTCAGCAGACCAGGATCTGTACCTTCTTCTGGTACTAGACCCAAGAATCCCAAGAAGATACAATGCAGTTTTTGTGGATTCAATGGTCATACTGAAGAAACTTGTTACAAGAAGCATGGATATCCTCCTGGTTTCAAGTCAAAAAGAGTTAATTTGCTGAGATTGTTACGCATTTCTCACCTGCTACAGGGACATGTGATATAAATTTAGTAAGATCTATACAATGGATCATGGACTCTAGTTCCACAGATCACATTGTAGGTTCATTAGATCGGTTAATTAATCCCAAACCGTCATCTGGTATAAAAATGGGATTACTTTAATGGCAATAATGTTTCTGTCACACATGTAGGACAAGTGAGGGTAAACTCTCAGCTAGTCTTACATGATACATGTTGTATTCCTGGTTTTAAGTATATTTTTTTTATCTTTACCATCTTTGATTAATCATTCAAAAGGTGCAGCTGTTTTTTCTACTAACAAATGTGTTTTGCAGGACAAGAACAAGGAAGTGATTGGTTCAGCTGAGCTAAATAGAGGGTTATATGTTTTAGATCAACTAGTTCGGATTTCCATTGTTAATGTTGTACAAAACAATACTTCGTCTGATAGAGTAGATGATACTCTTGTGTGGCATTATAGACTTAGACATCTACCAGATAAGAGATTACAAGTTATTAATTCTCATTATGCTGATGTTAAATTTTGTAATCATGATATTTGTTATTTCTGCCTTATGGAAAAATTAAAGAAAAATCCCTTTCCATTAAGCACTACTGATGTGAATGCTTTTTTGATCTTGTTCATATGGATATTCGGGGTCCTTTGAAACAACATACAATGAATGGACAACAATATTTTCTTACTATTGAAGATGATTTTTCTAGATTTACTTGGGTTTTTCTTATGAGAAACAAATCTAAAACTTCTGAACTTGTTACATCCTTTGTTAGATTTGTTTCTACTCAATTTAATAAAATTATCAAACTGATTAGATCTGACATTGGATCCAAGTTTCAGCTTACAAACTTTTATGCTCAGCATGGGATCATACATTAGACATCCTGTGTCAGCACACCTAAACAAAATGCTATTGTAGAAAGGAAACATCAGCATCTGCTAATGTTGCCAGGGGTCTGAGATTTCAGAGTAACCTACCCAAAAAATAATGGGGTTTTTGTTTTTTACATGCTGTAAAATTGATTAATGTCACACCTACACCACCACTGAAGGAAAGCACTCCCCATGAGGTGCTTTATGGCACCAAACCATATTATTTTTGTGTTTAAAGTTTTTAGCTGCTTAGTTTTTATTGTACACCGCAGAGGTGTACAGAAAACGCGTTTGATTCAGTGTAAGATTAGTGTCTATCTTGGAATCTCAAACACTTCCGAGGATGCTATTCTCTTGGACATCACCAACAAAGATACATTTGTTGCCAGAAATACCCAATTTTATTAGACTTACTTTCTTTTATTTTAGCAAGTCTAAGGAAGGCTAAATATCTCTACGATATGCCACCCCATTTGCGATTATGGGCAACTTTGATGATCTGTTGAATGAGTCAGCAGGGCAACATGACACCTGATCAACTGCAACTGAGGTTCCCAATGAAGGAAATTCTTATGTCAGTGAGGCACCTGCATCTGCACCTGTTCAATTGAGAAGATCCACAAGGACAAGAAATCACCAATCTTTTATGAAGGTGGTGCTCATACAGTTCAGCAAACACTACATCTGCTGAGTGAAGTGATGAATCTGGAGAAACTTTCAGTAGAGTATGCCAGATTCATTAATGCTATTGATGTTGTTAGATAACCTAAGACTTATAATCAAGCCATCAAGCATGATGCGTGGAAAGAAGCTATGCAAAAGGAGATTGAGGCTTCGCAGACTACTCATACGTTGGAGATAGTTGATTTGCCCCTAGAAAATAAGCCTATTGGGTGCAAATGGGTATATAAAATCAAGTATAATCCTGATGGTTCAGTGGAGAGATACAAAGTTGGGTTGGTGGCAAAAGGATTCACTCAAACATATGGTATTGACTATCTTGAGACCTTCTCACCTTTAGTCAAAATTACCTCATTCAGGGCTTTGCTGGCAGTAGCAGCAGCTAACTATTGTCATCTTCACCAAATGAATGTCAACATAGCTTTCTTGTATGGTGACCTCCATGAGGAAGTGTACCTGAAATTTCCTCTAGGCTTTGCAACACAAAAACCAATTCAAGTTTGCAGATTAACAAAATCTTCATACGGTTTGAAATATGCCAGTAGACAGTGGAATTTCAAGTTGACTGAATCTTTAGAAACACAATGTTTTGTTCAGTCAAAGCATGATCACAGCCTCTTCACCAAAGGATCATGCCAATCTTTTATTAAGCAAGTGAATGATGCTTTACATCAGCTGTTCACTATTAAAGACCTTGGAAAATTAAGATATTTCCTAGGTATTGAGGCTGCTAGAACTCCTGCAGGTATTTCCATTTCTCAAAGGAAGTACACACTCAACCTTCTAGAAGAATATGAATTTTTTTAAGGCTAAACCTACCAAGACACCTATGAAGTCCAAGAAAATATTACATGTAGATTCGCCACTTTTGGAAAACAACACTGCATATAGATCCTTAATGGGTAAACTAATCTACCTCATTTTTACCATACTAGACTTAGCTTTTGCAGTGCAGCAGCTAAGTAAGTTTTTGGACACCCCTACTGAAAATCACTTGAAAATAGCACATCGACTGCTGAGCTATTTGAAAGCCAATCCAGGCCAAGGAATCTTATTCCATTGTTAGAATAATCTTATACTAAAAGGGTTCATAGACTGTGATTAGGCCGGGTGCCCTGAAACAAGAAAATCAGTATCAGGCTACATGATGTTTTTAAGGGGTGCTCCAATGTCCTGGAAAGAAAAGAAACACAAAACTATAGCAAGAAGTTTTACAGAGGCTGAATATAGGGCTATGGCCAATGCAGTGTGTGAACTTCAATGGCTGGTTTACATCTTGCAAGATTTAAAAATTCATGTATTGTTGCTTAATTCACTTTCTGTGATAATGCTAGTGCTATGCACATTGCTCATAATCCTATGTTCCATGAAAGAATAAAACACATTGAGATTTATTGTCATGTTGTGAGAGACAAAGTCAAATCTAGCCTTGTCAAACCACTTCCAGTCAACGCAATAGAACAAGTTGTTGACATCCTCATGATGACGCTTAAAATGATACATCTCACGGCATCAACATTTCACCCATTCTAATTAGTTGTTTTCAGCCATTTATATGAGCCATTTGTATGTAATGATCTATGTCTGGTTCATGAGTCGAGTATTTGGTATTTACGATTAATATTCCCAAAATTGGTATTATTTCATGTGTTATTGGACTATATTCAGGTAACGGGATTTGGGCCAAGTGTTGAGGACAGAATCTAGAACGGACAGGATAAAGAGTTGGGCCTAGGGTATTCCAGAATATTCCAAACTGAGTCAGCTAAGAGAAAAGTACAAAAATGCCCTCATAGTAGCGAGTACCACCGCCATAATTTTGAGCATCCCAAAAGCTTCGGGAAACGCGTTTTGTTGGACGAGGGGTAGTTTTTAGGGCTATCTAAGTCGGTTCATTCAACTATAAATAAGAGGCACCATGCCATAGTTTCAATGTACAATTTTCTCAAGAAAAATATACTATGCAATAAAAGTCTTTCCTTTTCTTTAGTTATTTATTTTCTATGAGTTCTAGTCACAGATCCGACGGATTCGCCTTCTTGGGAGAAATCTGTGGAGGATCTACGCTCGGCATCGAGGGTATGATTTCTGGCTTTTTCAAGATGTGGATCTGTTGTTTTCCTTCATGATTAGTATGGATTGATTGTTATTATTAGTTTTGCTACGTAGGAGTTAATTTATTTACCCTATATGTGTATAGATCTGAATTGTTGGTGAAAAAATCATGAAATAGAGGTTGCGCTCTCTCAAAATTGTGACGGCCTAAATCACAATTGCAAGATACCTAGTAAATCATAATACATGATAATCGGCGCTAGCTACCTCTGATCAACAAATTTAATTTACATGTTTTTAGCCTGATCAACTATTTTCATGTTATCGTAAATTAGCATGAAGGACTTGCAAGGTGAAGTGTTAATTAGGACATGGTCTTGATCGGTCCTTAGGAACGTGCCAATCAGTGTCGATGGCTGCTTAGGGAGGTCTTCGGTCCTGAGCCGGCTATCCCTAGATATTATTGCGTATGGATTAATACAAGCAATGAAGGAGGTTATTTGCATATAGACACCTATTGTCCGTCCCACGGAAGTAGCAAAATATTATGGGTTAGCACCCGTAGCTGTTAAAGAGTTAAAATTCACCACGGGATAGATAAATTCATATATTAGGGGAAATAACTAATAACTCATGGTTAGAACTTATACATTTGAAACTCATATCCTTGCATTTGTGTTTGAGTTTGTGCATCATTTTCACCATTGTTTACTTCTTCGCACCGTTGTTGGTCATAGACTATTTTTGTGTTCTCAATCTTGATTAATTCGTGTCTTACGAGTCTCTGTGGATTCGACCCCTTTCTTCACCATTCACTATTCTGCAATAGACTTAGTAATATTGCTAGTTGTTCGTGATTTTATCACCATGGCACATCACGTCACCAAGGCTCTAGATGCACCTATTTTCTCATAATTGTTAGACAATTTGGGCGTTTCAAAGATTTTTCAAAGCTTCAGTAGCTGAAGGAAGTCTGCTGAGTGCAAGCTGCTCATGTACGATTCTCAGCTTGAGGGGGTGTTACAATATATGTGTTGAAGGAAGTATGTTGAGTGGAAGTCAGCTGAACTCTGAAGACTCAGCACCCTTTTGAGTTAGTCATCACATCAACAATCAGCAGAATACGGTTATTCAGTTAGATTCTATTATAACCGTTTGTGACTTACTTATAACTGATTCATGAGGTGTATGAAACTATAAATACCCCATGAACAACATCATTGAAACTTAACTTGTTGATTTTACTTCAACAATAATCCTTCCGCATTTTCTTTACGTTTGTTTATCTACAAAATTCAACACGAGGCACTTTATGGAAGGATGTGCCAGTCTCCAATGTGTTAGGATGAAGTCAGAAAGAAGTAAGTTATGGGTCCAGAGGTAGTTCTAGAATCAAGGGAAAAAGTTTGTTGATCATTGAACGTATGAAAGAGACTCTGATCGTCAGAAGATTTGGGCTGGTAAGCATCGAAGGCCGCTTGAATTTGAAGATGATGAGAAGGTTTATCTTAAAGCGTCGCCTACAAGTTGTGGAAAGGCAGTCTTAGTGTGAAATATGTTGGTCATTTTAAAGTAGTGGAAAAGGTTGGTCATTTAGTGTATCGATTCCAGTTTCCCTCATCTTTGACTAAAGTGAATAATTTGTTTCATGTGTCGATGTTGCAGAAGTGTTTTGTCAATTTAGAGCTATTAGCCATGTTTACAATAATCTCTTGCAATATAATCTAGACCATGAATAAAAACCAACAAGTATTTTGGCAAAGTTAGGAAAGTGGTCTAAAAAGAAGTTTGCAGTTCTAAAACCTTATGCAATTGAGCAATCATTCAGCTCAAGAAGCAACTTGGAGCTAGAAGCAGACAAGAATATCAAGATATTCCTTATATACCAGGTGCGTCAAGGTTTGAGGATGAAACTTCTTATAAGGATGGGTGAATATAAAATCCCTCACCTTGTACTAAGGGTAGTTTACTATTATCAAAATAAATTTTCTGTTTTCTTTTTTAAGGTTTTTTTTGCTTCAAGCTAAGAAAACCAACCTTAAGGCAGCTATAGTCCTATTAAAGGACTCTAAGCCACACCGTGGTCTTAATTTTTATAAGCGAGGTACGACCCTGCTTCAATGAGCTAGGTTGTTTTAATAACTTGGTTGTTACGTCATCGTTTGCATTTGTGCTTCTGTTCTCAGAAGTGTGGCAAAAGCGCTTAGACTAGAGTATTTCTCGCCTTAGCTGGCTCCCGAAATTCGACAGGGCGGTCTGATCGTGTTGTTGATGTCTTGCAGATCGCAACGCTGAGTTTGATTTGGTTCTAGAAGCAATTTCGAACCCAGAATCATCGTTAGAAGTTAAAAGACAACTTTTTTTATTGAGTTCATAAGTTCAATCTTGATTAGGGTTCTCTTAACACGTAGAACTTGTTTCTTGTACTTAGATTTATCTAGAAGTGAAAATTAATTGCGGTTTGTGTTGCGGTTGGTTGCAATTATTAGGTGTTGCTTAAGGTAAGAAGGTCTTCTATCAAAAGAACACATTTTATGTTAAACTTGTTAATTTTATCTGCATTTTCTGGAAATGTGCATTGAACATATAATTAAGGAATTATGTGTATTCATTATGCTTGTTCCTGTTGAAGCATAAACTAAATCCAGAGGTTTTCTAGGCTCATATAGGCTAACCCTAGACACACCTCAGTGAACCAGGCTAAGTCCAAGAACAGCTTTGGTTCTTTTTTTATGTGTTTTTTTTGTGATATATGAAATATTCTCAAGTATCCCGCATTTCCATAAATTTCGTAAATCATTTTTATGAATAATGCTACGTGTGGTGAAGATAGGTTGGTAGTATGGTGTTGTTATGGACTTTTTATGATCGCATAGGGTAGATATGGTACTTAAACATGAATTTATGTGCTCTTAACGTGCTTCTACATGCTTAATGTGACTACCCATATATTCATGGTAAGGTACAACTATTTTCCCAGCAACATGCTCAACGGAGTAACATGATTGAATATTATATCGGATGTATGACTAGTTGTATTTTCAATGTTATATTTAGATGATGTATCGAACGGGGTACTATGATCTTACGTGTCACGTTAGATGTTTAGCTAGTTGTATTTCGCGTGTTGCAACATGCCTTCATGATAAGTGGTAGAATGTGTTGTACCCTTGACTATTTTGGTTTGTTTGTTAAGACAAGACTTGAAGCATGAACAAGATAGATAGGACAAGAACATGATATGCTAAGCAGGTTAATAAAGAATCTGAACAAATATGTGCAAGATGAATTGGAGTAATTAATCTGACACGTTTTCCATGCGTTGTTCAGGTTATGCTTTTAAAGTAGTTTTATGTATGTTTCAAGTCTATGCTTTCAACTTGCTCAATAAACTGGGTGAAGTAGATTAATGTTATGTGTCCCTACATTTAACAAAAATGAATCTCTCATTATGATATTCTACTCCTTACTAAGCTTATGAATGAGCTTACTCCTTTATTTGGAATAAGAAGATAAGCAAGTCCAATAAGATTGCGATGATAAGCTTGGAGAGCAAGCTTAGACTGAATATTCTGGTTCCTTTATGTTTCAATAGTTTGTCTTCAGTAGTTGTTTACTTTGAATAAGGCATGTGTGCCATGTACCAGTGGTAGTTTCCCCATTTAGACAAGTTGAGTTGTATTGGATTTAGTTGCGGTTTCAGTTATTTATGCTTTTAGACAGTCTGACAGCGGTGGCTTTCTTGTTGGATGTGGTTTTTTATGGAAGACCCTGAGAGTCTATTTCTTTTCTTTTGTTCCTTTTTAATTACTCTGATATTACGTCACGCATATTTGGGATTTAGGGTTTACTCAAAAAACCATGTGCCAAATATTCCACTTCCGTATAATGGCTCTGTATCCAAGAGCATGGTGTTACAGTAGGATAAGTTTCCGTAAACATTATTCATTATGTATTGTCGTTATTACCATTAACTCACCAATGATCAATTAATTTGTAATCAATATTATAAATTCGACCGATCGATCAAATTTTTGGGTTAACAAATAAATGGATTATCTTTAATTCTACTCCTAATATTGAGGATGAATTCAATATTTGTGAAATTCATTCACTGCTACTCATGCCCGAATAAGTACAACGTGTAGGTGGTTTAGACTGATGCATTTTGCAATTCATAACGAGCAAATCAAACACCATTCTGAAACAAGTAGAAATCTGTAATCACTCCTGGATTCTGATTAATCCATATATAATTTTCTTGTAATTTAATTAAAATTCTCAATCACGGAATTATATGAAAATTTTAGATTAAATCAGTCTTGGTGTAATGTGATTAAATATTATATAAATGCCTCAATTAGATATCCAACATCGACGGTCCGGATAAAACGGTCACACTCGAAGTGTTCTAGATGTATTTGTTGAATATATAAAATGTTAATTATCTACCTCCCATCACCTGCTTTTGGGAGAGATAGTAGTCAACATTCAGATCGTCGAATGGAGAGGTCGTGGTCTCATACCCGCCCAAGTACATTCACCCAAACAAACAACAAGTGTTGGGACTCCTTCAAATTATAATAGACCTACACAGACCCATACTTGAGGGCGTGTTGAATATATAAAATGTTAATTATCTACCTCCCATCAGCTTAAGTTTTTAAAAGAGATGGTAGATGGTAGTTCAACATTATTGTTGGTGTTTTAATCAATCTCATACTTTGATTAGGTTCACCATTTACTAACATATTTTAAAAGTGTCATCATAAATTTAATCATATAATGTGTGACTACCTACCCACCAAGTATTATTGTTATATCTTATACGCCTTACGGATTTTCAGTGATGAATAATTATTGTATTTTGTATACATCTAATTATTTGACTATTGCTTTTTGGAGATTATGTCCAAAAATGTGAACTTCGAATATCCTCTCCAACTTATTGATTAAAAATAACAAAGTAGTCACATGCTCTATATTAATTTAAATATATAAGGTGTGGCTTTGAGTTTGGGAGGGTGGGGGGGGGGGGGGGGGTAGAAAGGCATTGTTGTGGTTGCAGGAAAAAGATATAATATTCAAAGCAAACACACTTTTCCAATGGAAACAATTTAAGCTTCTTATATAAGCACACGAGCTTGAAACTTTTTCAGCAAAAACCCCCCAATTCTAATGCAAACACTTTTGAAACATGGCAATTCATATTCACATAGTTTTGTACACATGTCTTTATTACGCAACAATTTCACACATATCATTCATTGTTTCTGCAGAGTATGATACTTATATTGTACATATGGAGTCATCATCCATGCCCAAAGCATTCCTTACACATCATAATTGGTACATAACCACCCTTGCTTCCATAGCAGACACTTCCACTTCCACTTCCACCTTCTCTTCCTCCAAGCTTGTTTATTCATATACAAATGCCATCCATGGATTCAGTGCAATTCTTTCTCCTTCCGAACTCGTCGCCATCAAATCCTCCCCTGGCTATATTTCATCAACTAAAGACACCACAGTAAAAATCGATACAACTCATTCCTCCAAATATCTTGGCCTCAACACTAATAGTGGTGCATGGCCGAAATCATCCTATGGGAAAGATGTTATTATCGGGATAGTTGACACCGGAGTTTGGCCTGAGAGCAAAAGTTTCGATGATGATGGAATGACAGAAATCCCATCAAGATGGAAAGGACAATGTCAAAGCGGCACACAGTTTAATTCGTCGATGTGCAACAAGAAATTGATCGGTGCACGTTACTTCAACAAAGGGTTACTAGCGAAAAATCCCAACTTGACGATATCAATGAATTCCGCCCGTGACACAGAAGGCCATGGTACTCACACATCCTCCACAGCTGCTGGAAACTATGTTGAGGGCGCTACGTTTTCGGATACGCCACCGGCACCGCCACAGGATGGCCCCACGGGCTCGAGTTGCAATGTATAAAGCCCTTTGGGATGAAGGGACTTACATATCTGACATTATTGCTGCAATCGATCAAGCAATTATTGATGGTGTGGATATTCTATCTTTATCACTAGGCTTAGATGGGGTACCTTTATATTCTGACCCCATTGCAATAGCAACATTTGCAGCCCTTGAGAAAGGCATTTTTGTTTCCACATCTGCAGGAAATGAAGGCCCTTTTCTTCAAACAATACATAATGGAATACCTTGGGTTATTACCGTTGCTGCCGGTACGATTGATCGCAAATTCACCGGTACAATTGCTTTCGAGAATGAAGTTTCTGTTTCAGGCTTATCCCTTTATCCAGGGAAGAATTTCACTAAAGGTCATATCCCAATTGTCTTTCTGGATGAATGTAATGACCAAAAGATACTAAATCGAATTCGTCACAAAATTATTGTTTGTCAAGACAAGAATGATACCTTAGAAGACCAGGTTTTTAATGTTCAAAACACACAAGCTGCTGCTGCTGGTATCTTTATAACGAATAACGCAGATTTAGAACTCCAACTTGAATCAAGATTTCCAGCTATGTTTGTAACACCTGAAGATGGAGACAAAATATTGGACTACATTAAGAATACTTCTGCACCAAGGGCAATTCTGGAATTTCAGGGGACAGTTTTGGGTACCAAACCAGCACCAAAAGTGGCTAGTTATAGCTCAAGAGGGCCATCACTAAGTTGCCCGTTTGTTATGAAGCCAGATATATTGGCTCCCGGAGCTTTAATCTTAGCTGCCTGGTCGGAATTAACTCCGGTGACTTACTTAAATTCCGGTAGTGTATACAATGATTTCAACATCATTTCAGGCACATCAATGGCTTGCCCACATGTAGCAGGAATTGCAGCCCTTATAAGAAGTGTACATCCTGACTGGATTCCGGCAACCATCCGATCAGCCATAATGACCACCGCCGACGTGGTGGACAACAGGAACAACCCAATTGGAGATATTGGATCAACTAATAATGGTGCAGTATCAAATCCTTTATCCATGGGGTCTGGTCACATAAATCCAAACAAGGCATTAGACCCTGGACTAGTATACGACATGGTAGCAGGAGATTATATTAATCTTCTTTGTGCTATGAATTATACAACGAATCAAATCAAAGTGATATCAAGATCATCATCTTACAATTGCTCGAAAAATCCATCCTTGGATGTCAATTACCCATCTTTCATTGCTTATTTCAGCTCAAATGGGAGTAGTGGTACAACGATTCAAGAATTTCACAGGACAGTGACTAACGTGGGCGATGAAGACTCATCGTACGTTGCTAAAGTGTCGAGCATTAATGGATGTAATGTTAGTGTTACGCCTGATAAATTAGTTTTCGGTGGAAAATATGAAAAGCAAAGCTACAAACTCACTATACAATGCCAGGGATTGGTGAAGGATTCAGTTGTCTTCGGCTATCTCCGTTGGGTCGGCAATGGAGGAAATTACGTTGTTTCAAGTCCTATTGTGGCCACGACTTTGATTGCCGGGACACTGTCCGGCACCGGCGATACTTAATAACTGTATATAGATTGTTTTCTTAAAATAATAATGAAAATGTTCTAATCAAATTTTTCATTCTTACTTTGTAAAAATAAAATAAAAAAATGAATTCGCATTCTTAATGTATGTTTTTTTATCCCAAATAATATTGATACGCTAAACCCGAAAACGCTCGTTCGGATTCATATCGGGTCATCTAGAAGGTCTAACAATGAATAGGGTTTTTGGTCCGTTATACTCGCACTATAATAAGACAAGTAGGACCGAGAATTAGCCGACCACCTCATTCCACCACGACATTCGCGATCGATTAGGCAAAGGGTTTCAACCAAGCCTTCATACGCCACCTTCTAGGCGGGACGAAGCATCGGGGACGTCGGCTACCGCCTCAATCCTGAAGCCCGCTCAACAAGGCAATGAAGTCAGGATACAAAGAGATCTAGCATAGGCTAAGCCATAAGCCATCTCGCACAAACTGATCTCGACTCGCGGATTCGTGGATTATATATTGTATTTTCTACTCGTCTTGTAACCGACTTTGTAAGCTCTATAAATAGCGGCATTACCCCTCTTCAAAAAGGACCGACAGATTACTTTTTAATCAAAACAAGCAGCCAAACTCTGCCAATTGTCGACAAACACTCTATCACATGCATATTGTTCTTGTTAGCATTCATAGTTCTTTCTTGAATTATAGTGATCTTGATATCCTTGTTTTACATAAACACAGCACCCGTGATATTTTTCACTGTATCAGTTTGGCTCCGTTACAAGGAAAGATTTTGTGAAAGCCATCTTCTCTGGTCAAATATGTGAGAGTTTACTAGTTGTTCATCATCTCCGGCTATCTATATCCGTCTTTTCTAATTTTCCGACTAAAACTACACCGGTGTCACCATCCAGTTCATCTCAAATCTCCAAGTCGACGTGAACTTCGTCTGAAACCTACAAATTTGATTCACTAACATCAACATGTCCAAGACAAGATCTGCAGGTGCTCCTTTGCATGAGGGCCTACCCCATATCACCAAAAAGACGGGTAAGGGTACTGCATCTACTATGGACGGCACGACAGTGTGTCAGAATACCCCGCACAACGATCAGGAAAGATGTCCGACACTAGGTCCTCATAGCGAGGATGCTCCTCAGTACGATGCACGTACTCGCACGGAAAATAGGGTGAGATCGAAAGAAATTATGAATCAATTCTCCGTATGTGAGCATAACAGAGGGAACGCAGCTGAGTCGTCACGACCAATTCGATCACAAAAACTATATCCCCGTAAGGAGATAGAGGCGTATGATAAGATTTACGCGAAGGCTTTGTTCTCTTATGCGGCTTATGCAGAGAGGATACACCAGACCAATCAGGATCTCATTCGACTAAATCACCCAACGCTTCCTATCGACAAGTTTGTTCCACCGCTGAAGTCGCCCGCTCTTGACATGTACATCGATCTTCCTTCCCTGTCAAGGGGACCTTCTATGCGACACAACGAGAAGGAAGTCGGTGATCACTCCTTGGCCAAACGACACCAGGGCCGTATACCTGTTCAGGATTGCCTCGGTCTAGTAAATGAAAAATAGGACGAGACGCAGAGAAAGGAAAAAAGCGACGAGGCTCAATCCTCTCATCGAAACGTAAAGGTGAGATTGGGAAATCAGCCAAAAGAAGCCAACAGTCAGGCTGAAGTTTCGAGATCAGTCATATGTTACAAATAACATGTTCCCAATCCTTTTGAGGAAGTAATCGCAACACTATAGAGGCAAGTCGAAGAGCTACAAAAAGATAAACGAGGAAAGTAGCAAAGTTTTGGGTACCAGTATCCTCGACAACGATATCCTCAGCACCGCACCTGAGGGGCTACACTACCTCACCTTTACGAATTACTCAGGAGCGACTTGCCCCTATGATTGGATCTCGGCATTCCAGAGCAGAGCAGCTCTAGCAACGAGGAATGAGTCTCCATGGTGCATTTCTTTTGTTGGCGCCATGCAAGACAAAGCATCAAATTGGATCCGGAACCTACCAATTGGCTCCATCAAGTCTTGGGAAGATCAACAAAAAAAGTTCTTTGCCGAATTCAAATCCGCGGGTCAACCCAAAAAGCCGCAAGAGGATCTCTACGAAATCCGCCAACAAGAAAGCGAACCGACTCGTACCTTTTACGAGCGATTCAATAAAATATATGATCTGACATGGGGACTACACGACAGCGTGGTGATGAACAGTTTCCAAAAAGGTCTCACCAGAGGAGGTCTGAGAGTCGAGTATGCTCTCCGCCCACCTGACAACTTGCAGGAGATGCTAGATAAAACAAGGAAATACGGGGCATCTGAACCCCCACCTTCATCATCATCAAATAAGGGTAAAGTTAAGATCGAGCCCAACCCATCCAAAGAAATCGCAAGTAGGAATCGGGACCTGAGGAAACCCGAGAAGTTTCAAGAGGAACGCTTCACACCTCTTACCGTTCCTCTTGCTTAGATCATGCATGAGGTTAAAGATCAACTGAAATCTCATCATCCAATGAAACCTGATCCAGATTTCAAATAGGACACTAACAAGTATTGTGATTTCCACAAGGATCACGGCCATGGTACATATAATTTCATTCAGCTAAAGAGGGAGATCTAAAAGCTAATATATCGTAGAGCTCTCAATCAATACAAGCGAGATGGGAACAACGCCAAAAAAGTCGATCCCCCACCTCGCTGAAGAGGGGAGATCCACACCATAACAGAGGTGCCTCCCAGCAATCGTCAGCTGAAAGCACAAATTCACTTATTAAGGCGGGTTCGAAAAGCCATTTGTCTGCACGGGTCGAGCAAGCAATCTCGTTCACCCACAAAAAAACTGGTTAATATCCCTGATGTCCCCGAAATGCCCATTGTCATCGAGATCAATGTCAATGACCTCTCAGTGCATCGAGTTCTAGTGGATACGGGAGCTTGCAGGGATATACTATTTTACGACTGCTTCAAAAAGCTTCGCTTTGGCGACTCACGCCTCAGGCCGTATAATGGCACCCTCAAAGGGTTCACAAATGATATTGTCCAGGTTAAGGGTGCCATTAATCTGGAAATACAAGTCGGGGACTATAAACCGACACGGACGGAATAAAATAACTAACCTCATGGTCGACTTACAATCCAACTACAAAATGATCTTGGAGATCCCTTCACTCAGAAAGTTCCAGATGGTTGTCTCCATACCGCATCAAAAAGCAAAGTTCTACGTAGGGGCGAGAATCGGGACTACGACCACCACTCACAAGATGCTTGCCCACGCCCACAAAAGCAAAAGGCTAAGATCGAGTGACCAGAACTTCCGGGGAATTACCAAGTTAACATGGTTATGGAGCTCGCCACTTCCGAAATCGAATGCAAAACCCTTCAGGTTATATATGATCCTGATTTCACCGCCGACGATGAGTTAGTTGAGATCCTGGTGAATGAGGATTATACCGATCAAAAAATCAAGACCAGGACCCATTTAACGGTGAAGAAAATGAAGGATTATTCTCTCTCGATGAAATCTAATGCGGACGCTTTCACTTGGGAAGTCACGGATATGGGAGGGTCAAGCGAGTAAATAGCTCTACATCATCCGGATGTGGACTCAACCTTCAAGCCAATTCAAGAAAAGGCCGACGGTTCTCTCACGAGAAAGAGGCGCGATTAAGATCGAGGTCGGCAAGCTTCACCAGGCGGAATCATCGAGGAGAACTCTCTTATCCGACTTGGTTAGCGAATGTAGTTATGGTTAAGGAACATATGGGAAGTGGAGAATGTTAGTCGATTTCACAGATCTCAATAAGGCATGCCCAAATGATCCATATCCTCTCCAAGGATAGATCGAATGGTAGACGGAATTTCGATTTGAATCGCTCAAACTTCCTCGATGCCTATTCCGGATATCATCAAGTGAAGATGGAAGATCTTGATCAGGAAATGACAGCATTCAGGGCCGCTGGGGGCCTATACTATTATGAAATGATGCCATTCAGACTGAAGAATGCAGGCTCGACATATCAAAGAATGGTAAATCATGTCTTCAGCTCGCAAATAGGCCAAAACATGGAGGCTTACATTGACGATATGGTCATCAAGTCACCTTGCTCAGACCACAACACCGACCTCCAAAAAAATTCAAGAATGTTATGATGCACTCGATGAAGCTCAATCCGTCCAAATGCATATTCGGATCTTTTATATGTGAGTTTGTTTTGTTCCTTGGAATTATGGATCTAGACATGATATTTAGGTATGATCCTCTTAAACCTCTCAGTTAGGATATTAAAGTCAAACATATTTTTACTTCGGGAATGAGAGTGATCAAACAGGTTAAGTCCCGTGATCACGTAGGAAGCCAATCCATATACTCTTAGAAATGGCATGAAGACCATGGTGACTATTAAGATTTTTTCGTAGTTAATAAAGTTGCACAATGACTATGAAGAGAAACGCCAGGCATACCTTGTCATGTCTAAGATAGTATCTATAAGGTACTAGGTCTAATGCAACATAAAGGGGACACTGAAATAGGTCATCTTACTTCCAAATTTCAGCTTTTTATTTGGATATCTATGATGGCCTTCTTACGTAATTTATCATTCTTTCTCTTCGTGTACAATATAGTAAATTAAATGTCAATTATAACCCGACATAAGGAATAATGGGAGTTGAAGAAATTGAATTCCCACAGAGTGCAAGAAGTCGAATTATTGAAATTTGGGCAACCAGAAAGTGCTAAATATGGTCACCATTAAAGGAAAGTGCACACTAATATTTAAGTTTATTCAACAATAAGGGCAAAAGTGACAACGTAAGGATGTTGGTTGTTTCTTATGCTACTAAGTAGAATACAATGAAAGGCGCGCTATGATCATGTCGACTTTTTCCTTCTGTTGGTTTGTTTAGGAGTTTATTTGACTTTTGTGACTCAATACACATGGTGGATAGATTACGGTGTTTCTATTCACTTGAGTGTGAATATGCAGAGTAACTAGCATTATCGATTACAACTTGATTTTGAAAGATACATATTTGTGGATGATGTTGATGAAATAAATTTTAAGGCTATTTTGTAACTATATTGTTACTGAAGATTGGACATTTTCTAGACTTGGAAGAGACTTATCATGTCGTCTTTACGGCGGGATTCGGCTTTTCATTTAGTGATTGGACAAATCAGGATATTCTTGTTTAATTAAAAATTATACATTTTGTCTTTTCCATGATTTAGATTAAATATGTTCAAATCATTTGGCTTTTTGTGATAATCTGTATTTGGTGGATATCGTTGTATCCTTAAGGAAACTTTGCATCTAGTTTTCATGGAACAAATGAAATTTAACTGAAGATAGTTCCTATATGGTTTGGCAATAGCATTTAAGAAAAATATCTTGAAAAAGAATATAAAGGCTTGTGCCAGATGGAACATTGTCCCTATGATATGTCAGACGGTTTTGTCTAATATGTTGTATTAAGGGGTAACAAACCAACATAAGGAGATTAGTTATTTGATTTCTTTAAATACATCTTAAAAATTGATGTATATGGTCACTTGTTGTTTATTCCCTACAGTATGTTGGAATGTTCAGCAACAAAGTATCACATTCATAGACGATAATTTGCTTTTAATTACATATATCTAATGGCAGTCACTATGGAATATGAAGTTAGCAACTTTCATACTAGAAAAACACCCACTACGGTAGTAACCAAAATCCACTATGAATTATGAATTGGGTAGAAACCCGGTATTCAGTGTAATCACATTGGAAGTTGTCCAACTAAGGTTAGGCCTTATAAGCCAGAGTAAAGAAAAATTGGACTTTTGCTAATTCTTATGTTATGTGGTGTTATAAGAGATCTAGGGGTTTTAATTTATATGGTCTTACTTCCAAAGTTTTTTATTATAAGACGGGATCTGAAAGGTTCCTTGAGGACATTGAGTTTGATGGGAAGATAAGATATGTAATATTGTCTTTAAAGAAGATCCTACCTGACTCTCCCTACAGTGGCAGTTGGTAACAATTTGTTTTCCCAAATGGGATGTATATTACTGCCAGATACGGTTTATGACAATATTTTTCATTCTTCTATTAGGGAACCTCAACATCCTCAAGAACCTATATAGGAGAAACATGAGCACCTGAGGTACCACATGAGGAATCAGTGGCACCACAACTTAGGCACTCCACTAAAGAGATGAGACCAAAAATTCAGAATGTTTATATTGTTTACCACCTTGAGCATAAGGATCCTGGCATTTTTGGAGGACGATTCACTTACCGTTCCCCAAGCCATAGAAATCTCCAACTCTAATAAGGGGATTAAGGTTATGAAAAATGAGACGAAGTCCATCAAGGACAATGACATTTGGGATCTTCTACCATTGCCAGAAGGATCAAAACCCATTGCTTGTAAATGGACATTTAAGACAAAGAGGGGTCCATATGGTAATGTGGAATGATATAAGGTTTGTCTTATCATTAAGGGCTTTACTCAAAAGGAGAGTATATTATAAGAGTCTTTCTCTTTGGTTTCTTTGAAAGGCTCTTCCAGAGTATTTATGGCTAGATGGATGTAAAGACAATGTTTCTTAGTGGTGACATTGATGAAACAATAATTTGGTGCAACCACAAAGCTTTTCATTTGGTGACGCTAAGAATATGGTTTTGCGAACTAAATAAATCCATCTAAGGACTCAACCGATTTTCCCGTCAATGGTATGTTAGATTTCATCAAATTATTGTCTCGTTTGGTGATGAGTCAAATTCGGTTGATGAATATATCTACCATAAGTGCAGTGGGAGTAGTTTCATATTCTTGGTTTAATATGTCAATGATATATTGTTTGCCACTAACGATATAGGTTTTGGCCGTGAAACTAAATCCTTTATGTCGTTCGGTTTTGATTTGAATGATTTGTGTGACGCTAATTCAATTTCGGGATCCATGTATATCGAAATTATTCCTAATGTATTATTGGATCATTACAAAGCAGACTATATCGATAAAGATTTTCTTAAGAGATTCGATATGCTAGATTGTAAACCACGTGGTACCCCCGTGTCTAAGTGAGATAAGTTCGATCTCAAATAGTGCATATTCTAATGATTTAAAGTATGACGAAATGCATAAGATTCCCTTTGATTCGATTGTTGGGAGTCTAATGTGTTCTCAAGTTTGTAAGTGTCAGGTTATTGCGTACATTTCAGTCAGATTGAGCAGATTCTGAAAAGATCTTAGAAATGGTCATTTGGTTTCAGCATATAAGGTCATAAGGTACTTACAGAAAACAAAATATAAGATGCTCACATATCTGGAGCCAGAAAATTTAGAGATCATTGGGTATACTGACTCAAGTTTTGGTGGATGCAAAGATACATTTAAATCCACATAAGGTTATGTCTTCATTTTGTAAAAAACAAGTTGTTTATTCTGAAAAGTGCTAAGCAGACACTTATGGATTCTTCGACTTTGAAGACGAAATTCAAGGATTTTGAAGCCACTAGCGATGGGATACGGATGCGGAAATTTTTATTTAAGGCTATGAGTTTTTTTTGGTCATACAAGGACCACTAAGGATTCGTGTGATAATAATTCCGCAGTGTTTTATCCCAACAACTACATGAGTTCATCAATGTCTAAGAACATTGATATAAGGTTCCTAGTTGTTAAAGATAAAGTTCAAAGTGGAAGAGTGTCTATTGAAATTATCATGACAAACTCCATTAGCATGTATCCACTCATTAAGGGACAACCACCCAAGATGTTCTTGAGCATATTGCTCATATGAGTGTCATGTCAGTTAAGGATGCTTAGGTTTAGTGGGAGTTTATAATTGATAATGTTTGTTTCGAAATAGACACATTTTTCAGTTGTTTCAGTTTAAGGTTAAAGTTACGGTTACAGTTAAAGTTACGGTTAAAGTTAAAGTTACAATTACAATTGTTTCTGTAGAAATTGAAGTTTTGTTGTTTCACACTTTGATCTCGATGTATGATTTGATCTCGCTAAATTTGAAGGTGGACCAGTTGGAAATATACATGTTAAGATGACATGTCATGTTATTTTCCATTCTACGCATCCACGTCATGATCTATGTCATTCAGTTTTATTAGCATACGTGATCTTTGATGGGTCCCGTCACAATAGATGTGATGAAGGCCTCTTTGGTCCTATGTTGATAGGATTGATGGACGGGATTGTTATTGATAAATGTTTTATGACGACACCAAAGTTGAGCACTCATTTAGTTATCTGGTGATAAATAATTATAAGGTTACACATATATCCCAAGTGGGAGATTGTTGGAATATTAATCCACCATTGGGCTTATGTGTGAAATAATTACTTATTATGGATTGTTGAAAAATATTAGCTCGATGTAAAAGTGATCTAGTTCGGTTTAAGGTTGTTCGGCTATAATGTATAATAGGGTGTGAGCCTTTTACGTGTAGAGACAAAAATGGTAATTTATGTTTCGTTGATAAGTAGAATCAGAAATACCTAAAATATAATTAACCATATAAATGGGTATTGGTCTCTAGGTCAAATATTCATTCCATTCTATTATGTCTCCTATCATTAGATAAAAATACAGAGAGTCACATATTCATTCTATTTTGTCTCCCATGATCAGACACAAATACAGAAAAAATCTAAAGGGTTCTCTGAAAAACTCTGAAAAGTGTGTAGATCTAGAAAATCGGATTCTACGGGAGATCTGCAGCACTACGGATTCGATCAAGTATGCTTCCATTTTCATATTTATTTTAGATTTTTGATAGTTTAACATAAACGATCCTAGATTAAATTGATTATATCATATAAGGTTAGTGTTGGAGAAATTTGGGTTTGCAGTCCATTTAATGAATGTTACCCAGTGTATTGCAAAATTATTTTTGAATAAGGCTTGTCATAATTTATCCGGAGTTCATGGTATCATTAAAATTCTTTGTAGGATGTTGATAATGATGTCATGTGAATGATAAATTAATGCTCGAATTAATAGTTAATAATAACTCAAATATATTGAGTTGGGATATATTGCTGTATCCGAAATAATTCTTTGGTGATTGACCAAGTCATCAAAAGTATTAAATTGGTGGAATGACTTAGTGTGGCAAGGTGGACATTATCTTTAATCATGGGTTAATGACCATAAATGGATTCCATCATGTGTAGTTTTTATTCTTCATATAAATTCCCTACATGAGTGGAACATCTAAAAGAATGAAAATTAGAATACAAATGAATACAAAACACATCATATGCATAATATAGTAGTAGTTTGCATTTGTAGAAGAGAATGTCGGGACACCGGAAGAGTTCGCCGTCTGTTCGGACTTTGAAGTGCCACTACATCGAATAGGTAAACCGTTGTATCCTGGAAGACAATTGCTATCACCGTGGACACTATACCAGAGCAAATTGTCTTAAGGACAGAGTGTTCGCACTCGCCTCGGTTTGAATCTTTTCCTTTATTTTGATTTATTTTTTGCATCGTTGTACTTGCAATATCTCTTGGATTACATGAATAAATTTGTTGTTTGATTTATTCTTGTATTGTGGTTTATTCAAACACATTTTGTATCACGGCCCTAACAATTAGATCCAACACAAAATACATGGCTTCTCCGGTTGATCTTTTGGATTGTCAGTGCTTGAAAGATGTCTTTGTCTTTCTTCTTCCGTTTTTGGAGCAGGTCGAAGATTTCGTCTCCTCCCCATAAGGAGGCTTAGCCCCTTCTTGATCTTTCTCTGCAAGCTTTGCTTGTATGCGGCGGTGGTGGCTAGATTTGTGGTCGTCTTGTATGGTTCGGGAGCAGATCTTTGATTATTCAGCTCGGTATCATCGGCGGCTAGGTTGCTACGTCCGTTTATGTCTGCGTCTTCTTCCGTTTGTCATCTCTCTGATTGGAAGGGAAAGATTTTCTTTCGGGCTCTTCTAATCCGGTGATGGAATGCGGCGGCGCGTGGGTGGAGTGGTAATTTTCCGGCGGTGGTCCCATGGAAGAAGGAAAAATATATATTTTAATACTTGTTTCCGGTTTTTTAGTTTTAGTTTTAGTATGTTCTTTGTTTTGGTCGGGTAATAGACGGCTTTAGAGGACCCATGCGTACTGAACACCTTTTCCTTCAGAGAATTATTTTTCTCTTTTGTTCATGTAACACCCCGTTCCCGGACACCGAGTCCTTATCCGAAAAAGGAACGTTCGGCACGTATAAAATAAAAATGAATTCACCTTATACGTAAGCCTCTACTACGTCGTATCAAAAATAATCAAACGGAAGCAAAAGACTCGGGTATAAAATTTCTCAAACATCCAAGAATAGAAACAACATCTAAAGGTGGAAATGTAACTTATTACATTCAAGGAAAAGTACGAAATCCAAACGAAACGTACGATAATCTCAAAAGAAACGTAACGGTGCTACAAGTCTCGAAAGACCAAAAGTCTAAAACAATCTAATAAAGAATAAATGTAAACTCTTCAATGAGGCGTCTTCAAACGTCATCATCGAACTCCTCCTCGTAAACAATATCAACCTGTTCGTCTTCTCACCCCCAAACACATAGAAAACATGCATTTGAGGTAAGTACAACGTACTTAATAAGAAAGAGAAGCTATGATAACAATTACAATTTATAAAGTAAAGATAATTAAAAGTTTAGTTGATTATATGTGACCGACTCAATCTAGGGTTCATATCATGTCCATCAACATGAATTGACTAAACGTTTCTACCGAACTTATCTATGTTACAACCGCACTCAAGGGCACTACGCGTATCCACTTTTGGGACACTCTTGGCAACATATTAGTGGATCACACCAATATCCACGGAGGCTAGAATAGGTAGGCTCCGATAGTACGCACATCTCAGCGGAGTCCCTCCGTACTTAGGGTTTTGTTGACCTACGGAGTTCTTCCACCTTCAGAGGTAGGCATACATCACGATATAGACTGGTGCCTATCCAAGAGAGACATGTTGTTTAATCTTTTACTAGTCAAGTACGTATTTTATTAGGGTGATTAACTAGCCACCTAAGTGTTTTCAATTAATCTCCCTCACAAATACTACTCTCTTCATAGATCACTAGACATGGACAAGGCCTAGCAATTACACAGACATTGATGAATACTAATTCACCAAAGCACAAGCCTATCATGCTCTTCCGACGGATCCGAACTTCAACTCCCTTTAAGAGTACAATCGGTGTTTTAACTGAACGAATCAGAAGCTCAATTCAGGCTTGTTTAGGTTAACCAATGACATCAGATCATAAATAAGGGTTGAAAACAATAATAATGGGATTATGAAACCCGAAGCCAAACTAGAACGATAAAACCGTAACAACAAGGCAAAACAGGCCAGACGCCCGTTTGACCTCCTATGGACGCCCGTCTGTAACCAGACGCCCGTCCACTAAACCGCTACATCCTGAATCAAAAATCTAACCTCAGACGCCTGTCTGCCTATTGCAAACGCCCGTCTGGGCTACTAGGGTCTCGGACGCCCGTCCGCCTGGGTTTTTCGCAAAACGCTAAGATCGTCAAAACTCGATTTCTGAACTGCTTCTAACCTAATTAACATCAAATTAAACACAGAAAAACGTAGTAAACATATCTAAACATCTATTATCCTTGATCAATGAAAAAGCACATCTTTCTTGCGTCTACGCATCTTAAAACATGATCTAAACTTTACAAAACGTAATCGAGATCATAGGAAGAGTTTCTTACCTAATTGCAGCCAATAAACTAGATTAACAGCCACAAAAATCAGCAACACTTCTCAACAATCTGATCCCCAAGCGTTGCCCTTCTCACAACGATCCCAATTCTCTCGTCTGATCTGAAAACGGTCAAGAACTGCCTCAGTTATTGTGAAAACTCTCCTAACCTTTTCCTCTTCTCAAAATTGCGCAGAGAGGGAGATATAAAACTGAATTTCTGATTTTGATTAGGTTATGGGATTATTGTGTGTAAATTTCCCTTAAATACAATTCCCAAATAAATCCCTTTTTCCATAAACACCCTTAATTACCAAAATTCAGAATAATCCTTTTTAACTATATACATAATTTCAAAAATCATATATATAAAATCCATAAAATACTTAACTCCAATAAAAGAAAAGAAATAATAATATTTCGTTTTCGCAAAATGACACGTCTGCCCTTTCCCGAAAATCGGAATATTACATTCCTCCCCCCTTAAAAGGAGTTTCGTCCTCGAAACTAGAACATACCTGGTAAATCCACGAACTCTTGGAATTCACTGATCATATCATCTTCAACTTCCCAAGTTGCCTCCTCGGGTGAATGATTGCTCCACTGAACCAAAACCAGTGGGATCATCCGCCTCTTGATCATCTTTTCTTTCCGGTCCAAAATCTTGATCGGTCTTTCATCATAGGCAAGATTGTCTTGTAGAATTTCCGGATCAATTGTAGTTTCGACATCATTCCTCGTCAGACACTTCTTCAACATCGAAACGTGAAACACACTATGGACCCTTGACATCGATTCCGGTAACTTAAGCTTGTAAGCTAACGGTCCAATCCTTTCCAGAATTTCAAAAGGTCCAACATACCTTGGACTTAGCTTTCCCTTTTGTCCAAAGCATTTCACTCCCTTCATCGGTGAAGCTCGTAGATACACTCTATCACCGACATCAAACTCAAGCGGTCTTCTTCTAACGTCTGCCCAACTTTTCTGCCTGCCTTGAGTTGCTTTCAGATTCTTCTTAACCAACTGAACTCTTTCCTTAGCTTGTTCCACCATTTCCGGCCCTGTAATCTGTCTTTCCCCAACTTCATCCCAAAACAGCGGCGTTCTACATCTTCTTCCATACAACGCTTCAAACGGAGGCATGCCTATGCTTGCATGATAACTATTGTTGTAAGCAAACTCTGCTACCGGTAGATAATCATCCCATGATCCACCTACTTCCATTACACAAGCTCTTAGCATGTCCTCAAGTGTTTGGATGGTCCTCTCGGATTGTCCATCTGTTTGATGATGAAAGGCCGTACTCAAATCCAACTTGGTTCCAAAGGCTTCTTGTAAACTCTTCCAAAACCGACTGACGAATCTCGAGTCACGATCCGAAACTATCGAGATAGGGACTCCGTGCAGCTTCACTATATTATCCAAGTATAGTGTCGTCATCTTTTTCAAAGGCATATCAACCTTATATGGTAAGAAATGGGCAGATTTGGTCAATCTATCCACAATTACCCAAATCGCATCATGACCGCCTCTCGTCTTAGGTAACCCGGTGATGAAGTCCATCTTAATCTTATCCCATTTCCATTCAGGGATATCCAAGGGCTTGAGCATTCCTCCTGGTGTCTACCTTCATCGAAGGCCACCAAAACTCTGCCTTCACTTTCTGACAAATGTCACACTCTGCCACGAACTTGGCTATCTCTACCTTCATCGAAGGCCACCAAAACTTTTCCTTCAAGTCTCGGTACATCTTAGTAGCACCTGTATGAACTGCAAAAGCAATCCTATGTGCCTCTTCCATAACTCTTTGTCTTAGGTCGCCAACATTAGGCACACATAAACAATCCTGGTACCAAAGGTTGCCATTCTTATCCAAGACATAACCCACTGTAGGCTTTTCTCTAGCAACTCGCTTCAAATCAACCAAAGCTGGGTCTTCATCTTGCTTCTCCCGAATGTCATCCATCAATTCTTACCTTGCTAACAACGGCGCCACAAACTGTCGATCCTCAATCTGATCAAACCTGTTGATTTCCAGCCCATCTAACCTTTCTGCCACAACTTCGTCGCTTGAAACTACAAATACTGGTTTCCTGCTTAAAGCATCTGCCACTACATTGGCTTTGCCAGGATGGTACTGAATATCCAAATCATAGTCCTTCACGAACTCTAACCATCTTCTATGTCTCATATTCAGATTCTCTTGAGTGAAGAAATACTTTAAACTTTTATGGTCGGTGAAGATCCTTGCCTTAACTCTATACAAGTAGTGCCTCCAAGTCTTTAATGCAAACACTACTGCTGCCAACTCTAAGTCATGTGTCGGGTAGTTCTTCTCATGCACCTTCAACTGCCTAGATGCATAAGCAACCACTTTTCCTCCTTGCATCAACACACAACCTAGACCCTGTCCCGAAGCATCCGTGTAGACATCGTAGTTATCAAAAATCTCCGGAACTACCAACACTGGGGCTGTAGTCAACTTCTTTTCCAACGTCTGAAAAGCCATTTCACACTCTCTAGTCCATTCAAACTTCACATTCTTCTGTGTAAGCTTAGTGAGTGGAGTAGCTATCTTCGAAAAATCTTGCACGAACTTCCTATAGTAGCCAGCCAAACCAAGAAAGCTCCTTACTTCCGAAACTGTTGTAGGTTTAGGCCAATTCTCAACTGCCTCTATCTTCGCTGGATCAACTTGGATTCCATCTCCAGAATCGACGTGTCCCAAGAAACTGACTTGCTTCAACCAAAAGTCACACTTAGAAAACTTAGCGAACAACTGGTTCTTCTTCAAGGTATCCAACACTATCCTTAAGTGTTCCTCATGTTCCTTCTCATCCTTAGAGTATACTAGGATGTCGTCTATGAACACTATCATAAACTTATCCAAGTATGGCATAAAAACTCGCTGCATCAAATCCATAAAAGCAGATGGAGCATTAGTGAGTCCAAAAGGCATAACTAAAAACTCATAATGTCCATACCTCGTACTAAAAGCCGTCTTCGATATATCTTCCACCTTGATCTTCAACTGATGATATCCGGACCTAAGATCAATCTTAGAGAACACTTTCTTGCCTTGCAACTGATTAAACAGATCATCTATCCTCGGCAAAGGATACTTATTCTTGATGGTAAGATTATTCAATGCTCTATAATCGATGCACATCCTTATGCTACCATCTTTATTCTTCACGAACAAAACAGGGGCTCCCCAAGGCGAAGTACTGGGCTGAATTATATTCCTCTCAAGCATATCCTTAAGTTGAGCCTTCAACTCCTTTAATTCAGCCGGTGCCATCCTATAGGGTGCCTTACCAACTGGTGCCACTCCGGGTACCAACTTGATCTCAAACTCGATTTCCCTATCCGGTATGTTTCCCGGTAACTCTTCTGGAAATACCTTAGGGTACTCTCTCACTACCGGAGTTTCTTCTAGCTTAGGCTTCACTTGTTCCACATCCACTGCGTACAACAAGTAGCCTTCACAACCCTTCTGACAAGCTCTGGTTGCCTTAACCGCCGAAATTATCGGATGTCGCTTCTTACTCGGCTTGTACACATTACCTTGATAAGTCTTGTCTGATTTCTCGGGTATCTTAAAGGTCACTTTCTTCTCTCGACAATCTAGATGAACAAAATTCTCGGATAGCCAATCTATCCTAAGAATTACATCAAAATCTGAAAAGTCTAAAACTGTGAAGTCGCTCTTGCATCGATAAGATCCAACTCGAACTTCCACTTGAGGTATCATCCTAGTTACCTTTGTTACCTTCCCTAACGGTGTAGTTATCTCCAAGGTGTTTCTTAAAGGTTCCAAGGGTAAATTCAACTTCTTAGCTACTTTGGTCGACACAAAAGTGTTAGACGCTCCCGTATCGAACAAAGCTCTGACCACTAGGTTATCTAACATTATCGTACCTAGGATGCATATTCATTCATTTAAATAAAATTACAGCATGAATAAACGTGCTATAAAAATTTCTCAATAAAATAACAACAAGGTACCTGAGATAACATCGTCTTCTGGTTCCGCATCTCTTGCATCAGCTGCAAAAACTCGAACCGGTCGGCTTGGGCCGCTCCTACCGTTTCCCTGGCCCGAATTGCCCTTGTTTCCTCTGTTTGGACACGCTCTAGAAAAGTGCACTGGCTCTCCGCAAACGTAGCAACTATTAGTATTTTGCTTGCACTCCCCCGAATGATTTCTGTTGCACTTAGGACAAAGGGCCTTAGCTGCCGTGGGAGCTGTTGCCTTCTTGACGTTCTGTTGCGGCGCTCCCCGATAACTGCCTTGACTAGTCCCAAAGTTCTGCTTGTTTCCAATCACAACAATAGCCTTCTTCCTGAAGGTCTCAACCTCCAAGGCCTTATTCAGTAACTCTGCCATATTGCTCGCTGTAAATCCTAACATACCTGACTGTATCTCATGTGCTAGTCCTTCCTTGTACAGTGCCATCTTCCTTTCTTCCACTTTCATAAGCTCAGGATAGAATCGTCCCAACTCATTAAACTTATTGGTATACTGAGATACCGTCAGATGCATACCATGCTTCAGTTTCAAAAACTGACTCGTCCTATCTGCCTGTACTGTTGCCGGAAAGTACTCATTATAGAACATAACTTTGAAAGCTTCCCAGTCGGTTACTTTGCCATTAATGCTCTGAATCGCATCTATCCAAGCTTCTGATGCGCCCAAAAGAAAACTAACTGCTAGCTATGCCATCTTGGTCTCAGGCACATGAATGTTCCTGCACGCCTTCTCGAAGCTCCTTATCCATTCCTCGGCCTTTGATGGTTCCGTATTCCCAAGGAAATCCTGAACTCTGTTTCTCCTCAGTCTCGTATACCAATCAACTGGCGGCGCTTGCTCAAAAACTGGTCTAACCGGTGGATAAACCGGAGGATAGCCGAAAGGTACTTGCTGCTGGTACTGCTGTTGCTGAGGGTAGGCTGGATTCGCTTGAGGTTCAGGCTGAAAAGGGTAGTGTCCTTGATGGTAATTATGGTGATGTTGTGGGGTTGGCTGAGGTTGTTGCAAACCAAAGGGTGGGTAACCAAAACCATGCTGATGGTCGAACCGCGGGGAAAGTGGTACAGTAGGTCGAGGGGTATGACCTGCAGGAGGTGGGTAGAAAGTCTGCTGTTGTTGGTGAAACACCAATGGTGAGGGGTGGCTCATTGGTTGAGGGTAAACGCTAACTGGTGGAGGATAAACAGTTTGCTGATGTGGGTGGTAGCTTACCGGTGGTGGTACAAATCCTGCTGGAATATCGCTTACCAATGAGAACTGAGCTGAACTTCCCACGTGCCATCGTGGGGGTTGCTCCCGATGAGGTCGCGGCGACAAACCCTGCTGAGACCTTGGTGTGGGTGTCGCAGTGTGAGGTGGTGGTGATAAACTCTGTCGAGGTGGAGGAATCTGCCTCACAACACCGCCTCCTACGACCGGTGTTGGACTTTCCCGTCGAACTCTAGAAGTCTCTGCACCCGCTCCAGTTCTCGTGAACACCATCCTGATGATCAAAGAAAACCAGAACGTTACTAAAAGGTCTAGGGAAAACTTATCTTAAAAGAAAGGAAGCCTAAAAGACGCTTCTCTCTGATACCAACTGTAACGCCCCGTTCCCGGACACCGAGTCCTTAACCGAAAAAGGAACGTTCGGCACGTATAAAATAAAAATGAATTCACCTTATACGTAAGCCTCTACTACGTCGTATCAAAAATAAGCAAATGGAAGCAAAAGACTCGGGTATAAAATTTCTCAAACATCCAAGAATAGAAACAAAATCTAAAGGTGGAAATGTAACTTATTACATTCAAGGAAAAGTACGAAATCCAAACGAAACGTACGATAATCTCAAAAGAAACGTAACGGTGCTACAAGTCTCGAAAGACCAAAAGTCTAAAACAATCTAATAAAGAATAAATGTAAACTCTTCAATGAGGCATCTTCAAACGTCATCATCGAACTCCTCCTAGTAAGCAATATCAACCTGTTTGTCTTCTCACCCCCAAACACATAGAAAACATGCATTTGAGGTAAGTACAACGTAGTACTTAATAAGAAAGAGAAGCTATGATAACAATTACAATTTATAAAGTAAAGATAATTAAAAGTTTAGTTGATTATATGTGACCGACTCAATCTAGGGTTCATATCATGTCCATCAACATGAATTGACTAAACGTTTTTACCTAACTTATCTATGTTACAACCGCACTCAAGGGCACTACGCGTATCCACTTTTGGGACACTCTTGGCAACATATTAGTGGATCACACCAATATCCACGGAGGTTAGAATAGGTAGGCTCCGATAGTACGCACATCTCAGCGGAGTCCCTCCGTACTTAGGGTTTTGTTGACCTACGGAGTTCTTCCACCTTGAGGTAGGCATACATCACGATATGGATCGGTGCCTATCCAAGAGAGACATGTTGTTTAATCTTTTACTAGTCAAGTACGTATTTTATTAGGGTGATTAACTAGCCACCTAAGTGTTTTCAATTAATCTCCCTCACAAATACTACTCTCTTCCTAGATCACTAGACATGGACAAGGCCTAGCAATTACACAGACATTGATGAATACTAATTCACCAAAGCACAAGCCTATCATGCTCTTCCGACGGATCCGAACTTCAACTCCCTTTAAGAGTACATTCGGTGTTTTAACTGAACGAATCAGAAGCTCAATTCAGGCTTTTTTAGGTTAACCAATGACATCATATCATAAATAAGGGTTGAAAAAAATAATAATGTGATTATGAAACCCGAAACCAAACTAGAAACGATAAAACCGTAACAACAAGGCAAAACAGGCTAGACGTCCGTTTGACCTCCTATGGACGCCCGTCCGTAACCAGACGCCCGTCCACTAAACCCCAAACGCCTGTCTGCCAAAAACAGCTACATCCTGAATCAAAAATCTAACCTCAGACGCCCGTCTGCGCTAATAGGGTCTCAGACGCCCGTCTGCCTAATTCAGACGCCCGTCCGCCTGGGTTTTTCCCAAAACGCAAAGATCGTCAAAACTCGATTTCTGAACCGTTTCTAACCTAATTAACATCGAATTAAACACAGAAAAACGTAGTAAACATATCTAAACATCTATGATCCTTTGATCAACGAAAAAGCACATCTTTCTTGCGTCTACGCATCTTAAAACATGATCTAAACTTTACAAATCATAATCGAGATCATAGAAAGAGTTTCTTACCTAATTGCAACCAATAAACTAGATTAACAGCCACGAAAATCTGCAACACTTCTCAACAATCTGATCCCCAAGCGTTGCCCTTCTCACAACGATCCCAATTCTCTCGTCTGATCTGAAAACGGTCAAGAATTGCCTCAGTTATTGTGAAAACTCTCCTAACCTTTTCCTCTTCTCAAAATTTCGCAGAGAGGGAGATATAAAACTGAATTTCTGATTTTGATTAGGTTATGGGATTATTGTGTGCAAATTTCTCTTAAATACAATTCCCAAATAAATCCCTTTTTCCATAAACACCCTTAATTACCAAAATTCAGAATAATCCTTTTTAACTATATACATAATTTCGAAAATCATATATATAAAATCCATAAAATACTTAACTCCAATAAAAGAAAAGAAATAATAATATTTTCGTTTCAAAAAAACGACACGTCCGCTTCTTTAGAAAATCGAAATATTCTGATTCAAAGATCCTCTTCCCGTTCTATTACTTGGCCTTGGTGTATTGTTTCGTTTGTCCGGCGGTAGGCCGGTTTGTAGTGCGGCGTAGGGTTGCGTTGTAGTGCGGCGTAGGGCCGTGTTTTTAGTCTAGCTTCGGCTAGTTTTTGTTGTAAATCTGTTTACCGGCAATAAAACTTTCGTCTTTGGTGGAAAAAAAAAAAAAATAAATAAATAAATAAATGAAAGAAAGAAAAAATACTCCCCGTGAGGCCGTGGATATTTCGGTTAATTAATTAGCCGGCCTATAATATCTTCTCACTCATTAGAAAGATTAGTTCAATGTATACCCATCCTATCTATCATGGAAATGCACGAAAAAACAGTTCAATAAATTTAGGAGCCCATTTTTCGTATCTACCTAATGGTCTTTTAATACTGAGAATAACATAAACCAGCTTGTTCCATCTTCTATTATTATTTTTATTTTTTTTTGTAGGGTCTATCTTCTATTAATTAATGTAAATTAATAAGAGGTTACGATCTAACTTTCAAATCAATCAGTACAAGACATCAATCTTTATTGAAGCATCAAGATATATCTAAAAAAGCAGTAAACCCTAACTTGGAAGTGCCTCTCTCTCCCTATTTCACATTAGAGGAGTGTGAGGATGTTAATCGAGGGCCCCTGCAATTTCGGAGAAAAGACACATTGTTTTTTAAAACAAAAAAGCGTAGCTATGCACTAAACCCCCACATTCCGGCTTTCGGTCCAGGGGATACATCAAGATAAATCTAGCTAGTCTGGTTGGTTTCTTCTAAAGTTAAGAAATTTTGTCCACATATAATAATGAAATACAACAAGAAAGTTAAGAAACTTAGTCCACATATAATAATGAAAAATACAACAAATTTAGGTTAGTAAATGAGTATTATCGGGTTGGTTTCATACTATTATATCGTTCATAGCAGGGACGGACCCAGTGTATTGAAGTGCTGGCGCTCCACTCAACTTTTTTTCGCTTGAAATTCTTAGTATCACCCTCTCTAATAATATTAAAGATCATGTATGTATATTATTTCAAACAAATTCAGTGTAATTCTTTATTTAGTTCAATTGGTTAGAATTATTATAACTATACATGAGGTCATTTATTCAAAAGCCGGTTGCTGTGTGTTTTTTAACTTTTTTTTTTTTTGAATTTAACTTTTTTTTTTTGAATTTGGCAATGAAAAAAATTCAGGATTAAATCATTTGGTTCATAGTGTATATAGTATATCGGAAATTTTATTATCACCCTGCACCAATGATGACTTGGTGATCAGGCACCAATAAAAACAACAAATAATACACAAGGCGCAGTGTAAAATATAAATCCCATGTATTTATGTTTTTACCCTTCTTATAAGACATTTCATTGGTGGACAAGTATGACATGGTGGTCCTGGACCACCATAAAACCACTGATAGTATATACCAATTGTTCTAATTAATTAGCATATGCATGATTAAATAATCGCCCTTGATGTTTATGCTAATAATGACGATACTAGAAAACAGATGAGATTGGATTTTAATTCGGGTAATTGGATTTCGTGAAGATAACCCTATCACTTAAGTGGTGAATTTGTTAATTATTTATAGTTGAGCCAATTGTGATTAACTACCTACGTACCCGAACATTTTAGGATCAAACTAATAACGTAGTTTTAAGTTATGAAGATGATGATCCTATTATAGGATTCCCCTAGGGAAGTTGATTGTTATGCCAGTTATTCGTGGTTTATGATATGGACGCGTTATGAGGGCAGTCATGGTATAATCAAGCCAAGTATACGTAAACCATGAAACTGTTATGAAATCGTGGGTTAAATGTCTAGTTGACTCTATAACAGTTGTTTCGAGGTCGATGACGACTTATTCCGAGTTGTGAGTTTGACACCGAGGTGAACATGTACCATGTCGGCTGTATGATCTGGCATGTACTTCGCATCGACCTAACCATTGATGACAGACGACGACCTGCATTACGTCTAACTATTGTGAGCGATGTGCACTAGGAGAAGACCAACCTTGCTTGGAGCAACACATGCTCGAGGCCGATTCTTGGATTGAGCTAGTAGATTGCATATTAAGTTATCTCGTATCACGTGTATGATCGGGTTATACCAATATCAGTTAACATTCATATCGGTAGGTCTATGTAACAATCATACAATGAAAATTGTCTCACATACTTCAACCGAGTGATACAATATGTGTGATGAAACACCTTATAAGTTACGACATATATAGTTTAAAACGTTTAAAAAAAATTAAAAAACAAAACAAAACAAAAACAGGAAACAAACAAGAGTAGTAACATGTGAGATGTATATGTGGCTAAACTTTTAGGAATCTCATAGCATCCGTGATGGAGAATTTTCATCCTACATATGGGACCACTTCTAGATAGAATGTGGGAGCCTTGATTAACAGAACTACATTATAGCCCTTGGGAATGAACTAATCAACTAAATGTCTATTCCTCAAAAAAAATAAATAAATAAATAAATAAATGTCTATTTTGTCGGTTTAAATTATTGGTTGATTATATATTTTCATATGCCTCAGGTCTTAATCACAATTCAGCAGCACAGCAATCATTATTCATTGAGAATAATATTTCACTAGATTTCTTTTGTGTTACTTCAAAACAGCACGTATTAAGAACATTTTCCATTAAGAACTTGTTCACTAAACATCTTACTGGATATATGAATTCAAGCTTTTCATTCAACTATAAAATTCCGATTTTCGGGAAACGACAGACGTGTCATTTTACGAAAAATAAATATTTTATTTATCGTAATTATGGATTAAGAAGATTTTTCAAATATATATTGGGGGGAAGGGGCCAGAAGGACAAAAAAAATCATAAATTGATCCAGAAGGACGTTACTCCATGTTATATGATTAAAAAGGACAAATTCATAATAAATGGACAAAAATACTCTTTTACACATTGAACACGTTGTAACGTTAGATAAAGTGTAATAACAGCCAAGAAAACAAATAGTAATAGCCAAGAAACAAGTAGTAACAGCCCATAAAATGTCGTAACATTCAATTAAAAGTAATAACAGCCAATAACGAAGTAGTAACAGCCTAAAAAGAAGTAGTAACAACCCGTAAAATGTAGTGTCGGCCAATAAACAAGTAGTAACAACCCATAAACAGATAAAGTACATCAAAAGTTGCAGTAACGTTACAAAATTAATAGTAATAATCCTAAACCCTAAAATTTTTCAAAAAAAAAAAAAAAAAAAAAAAAAAAAAACGGGTGCGATGTCACCCCTCTTTCTCCGCCGGAATCATTTGCAACTTCCGGCGGCACAGTCGTCACCCCGCCGGATTTTCTCACCACATAAGATGTAGTAACAAATATACATGTAGCAGTTGCCAAAGTAGAGTCTTCTTGGCCGGAAATTGGACTCGGTTGGACAGTGGGCGGAGCAGTGAAGCAGCAGCTGGATTTGATCGGATTTTTGAACAGTTGAAGGACGGATCAAATCGTTAGAGTTCGAAGCCGGCTGAAAGTGGCGGCGGAGTTTAAGATTTTGACTGGAGATCAAGCAGCAGCCATATTTCTTCGTCGGAGATCTCTCTCTCTCTTTCTGCGTCCTCTGTCCACCTCGACTTCAATGGCTGCCTCCCCTTCTCTGCAAAACTCTCATCTTCCTCTGCTAATTCTCTGTTCAGACCGGCCACCGAAACCAGGCAGTTTTTTTGTGATCGCCGGAATCAATAGATTGAATGCTGTAACCGGAATCAAGGGATTGATATTGCTGTAACCCTAAATGCTAAAATCAATGGATCGGTTGATTGATAAAAGAATTAGAAAAATGGTATATTGGTAAGTATACGCAAGTTTTGTCCTAATTAATAATCAGCTTTCTTGGATCCCGATAAATAAATTAACCCGTCCTTCTCGGCAAAAACCTATATATATTGTATATATATTAAATAGGAATTTATGGGAGTAATTGTGATTAATGGGATAAATTATAAAAATTAATGGTGGGAGTTATTTTAGGAAAATTTAACTTCCCATATTCTTAAGAGTTTTGTCAAAGAGGATTTCTGGCTTTTCACGATCTTCGGTTTTCCTTTGAGAGCAAAAGAAAGAGCAAGAGAGAGTTCTTCCAAATAAGATATTCAACGGATTTTGAAACAAATGAAAGCGGAATCAACGGGAGAAGAGGATCGTTTTGATACAGAAAATTTGGAACTTTGAAAAGGTAATAAAAAGCCCTAGTTTTGGTTCTTGATCAAGTTTTGTGTGTTAAAAAGGTTTAATTCATAGTTTTATTGGTTTAGAAGCTTTTGATCACCAATTAATCCAAGTTTAATTGTGATCAAATATGTTTTGGTTGAGGTCTTGAAGTTGTGCTGTAGATTTCTTGGAGTTGTGCTTTGGTTTTTGCTATGAACAAGTAAGAGGGTTTTCATATTGAATGATTTAAGTTTTATAATGATTAGGTTGGGTTTTTGGTATGTTTTTTGTGATAGAATTCATGTGTTATGTTACTTTTGATGTTCGGTACAATATGGGACATTTGGAGTATGTTTTGCTGCTATTTGTATGCTTATTTTGCTGTCAAATTGGTTGGATTCGAGTTGGAATCCGTAAAGTGCAGAGAAAGATGAGTTTAGGGCAATTTTAGGGTTTTGGCGCGCGCCAAAATGAAACTAGAAAGAGCATAAATTTTCAGAGTCGTTTTAGCGCGCACCGTGAGGGATTTAGCGCGTGCCAAATCAGAAGCAGAAACAGGCAGTGTTATAAATGCATTTCAGCGCGCGCTTGACTGGCTTATCACACGCTAAAACCAAACCAGAAAGTTGTCTAATTTGTTGTTAAGTTTTAGCGAGCGCAGGAGAGCAGTAGCGCGCGCCAAACCTATTGTTTTTGCTATGTGGAGTGTTTTGAGCCCCGGAATCTAGTTTTGAATGTTGTTTTTTGATTTAATAACATTAAATGAACATGAACAAGCCACGATTAAGCTTCTGATGCATTTAGTTCTGGCACCGAATGGATTCTTCCTAAGAGTTGATGTTTGGGGCCGTCGGAAGAGCATGATTGGCATGTGCTTTGATGAATTAGTATTCATCAATGTCTATGTAATGTGCTAGGCCTTGTCCTTGTCTAGTGGTCTAGGTGAGGGAGTAGAAATGGTAAGTGAGCCCGTCTTTGAAAACACTTTGGTTACTAGTTAACAACAAATAACATACGTACTTGAGTAGTTAAAAGACTAAACATCATGTTATTCTTCGGTGGGTCGGAAAAAGTGAATAACGATGCTGGCCCTTTGAGCGGCACCAAGAGTAGAGGGACTTCGCAAGTGAATAAATCCGTAGGTTACTAAGACCCCAAGCACGGAGGGACTTCGCCGAACGTGTACACTATTGGGGCTAGCCCGTGGCTATTGGTGTGATCCACAAATAAGTTGCACCCAGATACTTCGTGGTGAGTAGCATCATGCGTACTTCCCTTGAATACTGATGTAACAAAGATAATATAATCTAGAAACAAGTAGTATTCCACGACATGTTGATGAGCATGAAGTGAACCCTAGAGTTTTAGTCGGTCCCGTAAACATAAGTTAATAATAATATGGACCGTCGTTGTAGAACTAAAATAGTCCATAACTTCTATCTCTTTACTAAGTACCTTTGTACTTACCTCAATAGCATGTTTTGTTTTGTGCTTTGAGGGTGAGAAGATGAACATGATGAACAAGAATTCGAGGACGACGTTTGATGATGCTCTACTTATTGCTTTCACTTCTCTTCTATTATTTATGTTGAACTCATGACTATGTATCTTTCCTTTTGAAGACAATGTTGTACTTTTATTTGGAACTATTTGTAAGACAAGTTTGTTTTTTTGGTTTTAAGACATCGTACTTTGTAAGCTTTGGACTTCGTTGTTGTAAGATAACTTTCTACCTTTAGTATGGTTTGTAATCTATTCTGGTATCATTTACGATTTCACCCAAGTCATTTAGCTTCCGTTTTTCTAAACTTGATACGACGGCATAGAGGCTTACGTATAATATTGGATTTATTTAATATTATACGTGCCAAACGTTATTTTCCGGATAAGGACTCGGTATCCAAGAACGGGGTGTTACAGTTGGTATCAGAGCAAATCGTCCTTGATGTTCCAGGCTTTTTTTCCTTTAAGATAAGATTTCTTTAGACCACTTAGTAACATTATGATCTTCCTTGATCTTTTAGAATGGTAGTAACCCGCAGAGGCGTTCTTGGAGCAGAAAGTTTCGGAGTGCATCAAAGAGCTGATAGTCCGATACCGGTTTTAGGAGGCGTTGTGCAAGAATTTGAACCCCAAGGGCATCGTCAGCATCAGACACCTCCACCTTAAGTTCATCAGGAGCTACCTTCACACTTTAGTCTGCATGAGCATGACGGTGGACCCATACATGTTACTATTGTAGGTGATATACCACTGGTGTATCTACCTCATGTGATTGAGGTGTATCCATCTCAAGATAATGTTTTCTACCCACCTCCATCGGAAAGCTACCCTCCTACGGTAACTTATCCACCACAACAAACCTTTTACGGTTTTACCCTCCACTTACAAGCTATCCACCCCAACCTACCGTCAAGCCACCATCTCCAAAAGTTGAACCCCAATATCATTACCCACCCAATGGACTTCAACAACCTTACTGCTGGATATACAGAAACCCGAATCTGGATCCGATCCATAATTGGATCGTCAGATCTGATTCACAGCACCGATCGAGACGCTCGATCATGCACAGCGGAAGCTACGAAAAAATTCGCATGCGATTATACAACAATTTGATTCACATAAACAATTAATCTAACTATGAGAAGGTTGAAGATTTACCTAACTGAAGAGGAATAGTAAATCGACAGAGAGGGGAGAAGCCACAGTCTTCCGGATTGTATCTCCTAGCGACGACTAGTGGACGTCGATCCTCGCCGTAGAACCTCCTCGAATATGCTCAAGAAAAACCCAAGGTTTTTGTTCTCTTAATGACTAGAAGAAGAAACTAATTTTTCTCTTCTTTTCAAGTAAAGTGGTGCAAATAATTATGTGTCAATGTGTTGGGAGGAACTGTCTTTATATAGGAAAATAACTAGTAAAGAGAGAGTTATCATTTTCACAATACAATTACCTATTCCCATAAGGAAAAAATATTTGCCATAAGATAAGAAATAATTCCCAAAAAATCAATCTTTTATCTCTTTTCCATTAATTATCTAACAAATATATAATTAACTAATTACACAAGTGACATAATCTAGAAAAAAAAATTTCCTAATTTATCCACAATTGGGGCGCCACTTTTATCATTAATTTAATAGAAAATGTCTTTTCTATTTTACATATTATTTACCAAATAAATAATATTGTATATTCATTAAATCGACCAACTATTTAATTTATTCTCGAGTTCCATAAAACGAGAAAACACTCGCGTCTTAGGAGCCAACCCGGGGACCATGGACCAATAACCAATAGCTACAATAAATTGAATAAAATATTCATCGAACAGAATATTTCTACTCAACTTATTAATTCTAGAATTACGCCACCATAAATCCGAAACTGAACTCTATCGATTATCGATATAACTTATTCTCAAAACGTCGAGTCGAGTCGATAAGTGTCCATTGATATAATCATTACATGCAGACTAACTCTTCATAGACTATCCGTAACGAAGCGGGAATATTTCCGTAAACCTTCTTCATTACATCTTATCTTTATTTACCATTAACCCACTAATGATCAATTAGTTCATAACCAATACGAACTCCCGGGATCGATCAGTTTCTAGGATTAACAAATAAGGTGATTGTCTTTTTACTTCCCGCAGGAAGGAATGGATCACATATCTGTGAGACACACACTTCTCACTCATTCCAGAATAGTGCCAACGTGAAAGTGATTCGGACTGTGCCTCTTAACGATCCTTAACGATCACATTAAACCCTATCTTGAAACAAGCAGGAGTCTGTAATCACTTCAGGATTAAGGTTAATCCATATATGATCATCTTGTGATGTAATAAGATTTCTCAATCACGGAATTATATGAGAAATACAAATTAAATCGGTCCAGCCCTATATGACTACATCATATATAAATGCCCCACTTAGACAACCAATGTCGACGGTCTGGATAAGACGGTCACACCATAAAGTGTTCTGGATGCATTAATGGTGGTTTAATCAATTGGCCCCTTACTTTGATTAAGTTCACCACGGACTAACAATTCAAGTGTATCACCATAAACTTAATCCTCATGTGTGACACACACTAAGTTATATGGCTACATATGATACGACTTGGGGTTTTCAGCAGTGTATTAAATATAAGCACCAAGCAAATAATAAGAAGTTAATAAATATGTCATTTATTAATTATAAAAACAATTACAGAAATTGTCTTTCGGGCGCTACTTCCAACAATCTCCCACTTGCCCGTATAGACAAGGAAAAAATTGCCTTTCGGGCACACTATATCTAACAATCTCCCACTTGCCCGTAAAGACAAGAAATGATTGTTTTTAGAGCACCACACCCTTATTTTATCTATCCACAACATTCTCCCACTTGCTCGAAAGCAGATGAGACATATCTCTCAATTTTATACCCGCCAAGCGCTTATCAGCGACATTAGATGCCACACGACTTGGTAAACTGATCAGCTAGGTTGTCGGCTCAAGGCGATCTTTTAGGACCGAAACGTCGCCTCTCTGCACGGTCTGTCTGATCAGGTGGTACTCTCTCTCAATATGCTTTTGATATCTTGTGATTGTGAAGATCCTTTGCATAAGCTACCTCTCCACTGTTTTCACAGCAAAGTGATATCGACTTACGAGACCTAGAATCACTTCCCGATCCAACAAAGAACTTCTCAAGCCACACTGCCTCTTTAGCTGATCTGAAAGGTGCTATGCATTCGACTAACAAAGTCAAATTGGCAGTGCTGGATGGCTCCAGACTGTAGCTCCATCACAATGAGTAAACACTGAGCCCGAGATCGACTAACGATCATCCTTAATCTGACAGTAAGTCAGAATTAGTGTAGTCAACAATACTCAGGTATGCACCTGAATATAGACGCATATTAGTCCTCATTCTCCGAAGGTACTTGAGGATGCACTATGCTACGCTCCATTGCTCAAAACCGAGACTCGACTGTTATTGACTTTCAATAACTTGACTTTCTCTATCCAAAAGAGAACTTATCTCATTTCCTCTATAACCGAAGATTTGAAAGAAATATTCCGTGAGGGGTTGGGTAGGAAACCTCTCGTTGAATCAAGCATTCGAAAATGCATCACCATCTTAACAATAAGATGAATGGGATACGACCAACAACTTGTTCTCATGAATTCGACCGAATCGATTTCTAAGAATATAGTCCACTTCTCTAATTCAGAGAAACTTTGGCTTGTCAGTTTCTGACTTCAGACAACACACCCATGTTGTTTCCAACTGTTGCAGTGTTATCTTTTATTTACACTAACGTTTACTACTTTAACCAATATTGATTCTCTGGTCTTCAAAAGACTCATCAATATTCTAGTCAAGCCCACACATTTAAAACATGTGACTTGTAATGACTTAGAGGTTTGCTTTAACCCCCCAATGGATATAAGCATAGGCAGTCAATCTGCCATTGGCTTTAAGTTAAAAACCTTTTGTTCCGAATGAGATCAGAATCTGTTGTTTGGCAAGAAATATTCAGGGAATCACCCCTATTGAACTTTCTGCTTTTCAAGTCAAGCAAGGCCGAATGGCGTGAGAGTTTCAAGGCATCACCCCTGGTTAACTCTCTACTTCTCAGGGAATTACCCCTAGACCACTTAGTTTTGCCTTGAAAGATAAACTTTCCATTCATTCTCATCACGTAGATCCAATTACTCCCACTGGGCCTGAGACACTCAGGTGGTTAAATAAGATTTTTAACAGAACTGGAGTACCAAAACACCATTTACAGGTTTATGGCTTTGAACCAACCTCCTTTTACCATAATCCTATACAGTCTTTCCAAAAACCATATCATTTAACCCCCAGCGGACTGTAAAGTCTGCATAATCACATCGAGTCGATGGATAAACCATACTCCCACTGCATTTGGGTGGATTGACATTCTGATTTGGTTCAGTAGTATTTATCAGCGTAATCCCCAACAACCAATGTTGGATGTGGTCTGATTAAATCAGATAGTAACTCCTTGAGCAACTTTACTTAAAGGTCCAAGGTTGTTATTTAAACATTCTTTCAGAAAGGGTGCGACAGTACAACCGTCATTATCCGATCTTCAGAATCTTATAACCAACCTTCACTCATTGTATTAATATATTTCATGATCAATCACCATCTGAACGTGTATGCAAAATCTCCAGTCATGCATTGACCACCGTGATGTAGTGACATTTGATGATGCGTCACCGCGATGATGCGACACCTCAATGAAGCAACACCGCGATGACATTTGATATTTTTCCGACTTAATTTTATAAAATCGACTTCAAACGGTTATATCTTTTGATATAAAACTACGATCAACATAATTTTTTCACCCTAATGTATATTTTTTTCATCCTCCTTATTGTGATATCTCATTTTATGAAATGACACATTATGCAGTGACACTCAATGACACCAACATCTTATGAAGTGACACCCAATAACAACAACATTTTATGAAGTGACATCAACAACATTTTTCTATCGAGTGTCGATTACTTTCCCTGCTTGAATAACTTGTAACTTCTTGTGCAATTCTTTGAGCTTTGCAGGGATATCACCAAGATGATACGAAATGAAATGAAAAGCCTCTAATTAAAGAATCACTAATAACTACACGGGAATATTGATATTCTATAAATTATTAGACGATCTTGCTAGGACAACTCCCTACTAGTAAGTCGAACCAAGAACAAGTCCAGGGCTTTCCGAAGAATTTATCATTCGCTAATGCAACATACGTCGTTGATTAAATGAGATTAATTTCTATTTTGACTTTAAACCATCCAAAATATCCATGATTAAAAGATCAAATTTGTAAGTCTCAAAATCAGTATTTTTAAACAAATATCCAATATTTTTAACGATTAAGTAAAAAAGGCACGAGCAATTTTGGTATGTTGCTCGGCGATAAGCAACTAAGCCATGCAATAGCGCTTGCCTTGAGAAATGAGAATGAACTGCCATACGCCCGTATTTTATGGAGTATCGACGAAGGACTGTCATCTCATTAGACAGTCGGTCCAACCTCAACCGACCATTGATTGAGCCAAAAAATTTCGATGTCTCTGAACGTCATGTAACCGTAATCATCATATAAATTTGGTTGAGCTACGAGTCTGAGATACACAATAAGTTAATCATTACAACATATACCCTTTGAACTTTTACAATCGGAAAAAACCAAAATTTCTTGTGGACGTTTCTTGATAGGCCTCTGTAGGCAAAAATGTGTAATAAAAAAGAACACCGAAGAAACGACCAAGGAAATATAGAAGCGAATCCATAAATAAAAGGCGCCATATGTAAATCCATCATCCGTCAAAGGCCTCTCCACTGATTTTCTTCCAATATTTACGAAACACAAAAATGATGTAAATTTTGATTCATCTTCTTCAATTCTTTGAATCATCTGAATAGATCTTTTGTACTCTGTTTGTACCTTACCACATCATGAGGAGTAAAATGACTTTTATTTATTTTTCCAATTTGTATGTTCGATGATGAGAAATTTGCCGTAGAATCATGTTGCTACAACACGGGAAACAAAACATCATGAGGTAAACAACTTTTTATTTATTTATACACATTGAGAAATCCAATTTGTATGTTCGATGGTAACTAGCTTGCGGAATTTTACCCCAACCCGGCCCCCCTCAGGGAGGGGAAAGTGGACAAGAACAAGATGAAGATTTAAAAAGAAAAAAGAGATTTAATTTCCAACAAGAGGAACATTCAAAAAAATAAAAAGGGGAGTTTCACAAGAAAACAACACACATATACAAAAAAAAAAAATGCAGAATATAGTAATGAGATAATGGGAACCTGGAGCTCTTTTATTTGATTCTTGATTGTTTGAGAAGTGGCATATGAAAAATCTTCAAGGTTGGAGGGCATCCGGAAATCGATATATGCTTTCATGTCCCCTTTTTCACCGGACAACGTACAATATTTCTCGAGTGGCGGAGGCATTGCTACATGCCTTTGCAATGAGAAACCTTGGGCATTTGAGGATTTTTATTTGGGCAGCAGGTAGATTTGTCTAATGACAATCACATTATTCACAGGGCCTGCACCACGGCCAGCAAGATGTACTACAATTACCCATAAGTGATTGCCGGTGCAATCAAATTAACTACATGTCAAACAAGGCAAAGAATAGGAAGTGTCATTATAGTAGTCAGACTTTCACATATTGTTTTCTTAGAGTACTACAGGAAACAAGAGAAATATCAACGTGTGTGTGGCTAGGCAAGGTTACTTATTGACATTGTTGTACAAGAAAAAACTTTAAAAGAACGGGAAAATTGTAACTCTCTATGACTTGGTAGGAAAAAAGGGAAAATGAAGCTCGGGCACATTTGAAAAAAACAATGGACGATAAAACTTGGAAAAAAAATCAAAAAAATTGATCCATGATTAAGACCAATTTAATACAAATGAATATGTGTAATTTAACATATAACGTATGTATCAGACCAAACCTAACGTTGATCAAGATTGCAATCTCTAGGAAACGATTGTATACCTTTAGCATGTCTTAACACACGAATAATGTTGCGGCTTTTGGTATCCCAAATTCGAACCATCCCGTCTTCTGCTCCAGATACTAATAGAAATCCATCCACACTCAATGCTAAACAAATTCTGACTTTCTTGTCAAAAGCAATTACAACAAAGATGATCACTTTCTTCCTCTACGGTGAAACACCAATACAATACACTCCGCCCATCCAAATTATAAGTTCAAGCTAAAGTTATAGTGTTATGCATGTTTAAGAATACTTAATCAGGAAGTTCTTCATTGGCTGCCGTTTCCAGTTATCCATAATTAAACATTTTAGGTTGTGAAAAATGCACATATAAAGAGGACAAATAAGTAAACCAACTACCGTTCTCTTTAACATTTATAGAAAGTAAACTTGTGAATTAAGAAATCCAAAAATTGAAACATGGATCTATATTTTGGGGGCATGGAGTACTAATTAAGCAAACAATCTAGAAATGGCAATTTGAATGTAAGGTGATTTATAACACTAGGCATATGTAGTTCAAAAACTAGAAGGGAAAAAAAAAAGCGATTAAGCAGACAATCAATTGTTTGATGTACACTTTACTAAAGTCGGATGTTGATCTACACATCAGTAGAGAGACTGTGTTGAGATAAAGTGCCAATAATGTGCAAACCATGGTCGCTATTCAAAGAGACTTGAGCATTAACTGCACCAACGTATATTTTACCATCTCTTCCACCAGCATAGAAAGCGTCTTCGCGTGGTCCAATGCAATTGCATCTATTATTGAGGGAAGACAATATTCATAATGACTTTCCTCTTGATAAGCTCCAAATCTAGGATTACATCAAATCAGACTATTTGCATGAAAATATAAGCCATAAATAAGAACATTTGCACATTTATGTTTTGGAAGCATGTATGCCTATACTTATAAAACATTATAAAGCAGATCTGGATCGAGTACAAAAGAAAAAATAAAGGTCTGAGGAATCAACGATGTTTAAAACCTGTGTATATACAAACTCCCCACCAAATTCTGTTAAGAATGTACTTAATCAAAAGGTATTTGGTAGATGATAAAATAGAGGCGAGAGTCCTTATGCAAGTAAACTCGTAATTCAATGGCTATAGAGAAGAGAAACAACATAGGGTCACCAATCCATAGACATAAATTGTACTGTATCTTTTGTACCTGCAACAACTGAAAATGCTACTACCAGATTTCAACCTTAGCAGGAAGAAAGTAAGAAGAGGGTTGCTTCTAAAAATAAGTTAAGAAAACAACAAATAGATAAATAAATAAAAAAGCACGGCGAGCACAATGGAACACACTTGCACAAAATATCATTTATAGTGTTGATTATGTAATAAAGATAATCGACATAAAAACATTAAAAGATCAGATTCCAATTGAAGCACAGAAACGCAACCTTGCATGTCCGATCTTCTGATGCAGATATAATAATAGCATTGCAACCACCATGACCAGCCACAATATCTGTAACTCTTAATGTATGCTCAGAAAAACTATATTCGTATATATGCTTGGCTTTCTCTTGGCGCAGATCGTCAAATATCCTTTTCAAGAAATTCTTTTGCATTATATAAAGAAATCACACAAACCAAAACAAATCTGAACCATAAGAAAGGTTATGTACATGAGAAGTGACCACACTCTCGGCGATCCATCATCGATCCAGAATCAAAAAAGGGTGATCATCGAGAGAAAAGTAAGCATGATCTGACCACTATATAGTGTCCGTGCCACTTCTTCAATAGTCTTCCGGTTGCAACCTACATCATAAAATATCATTGTCTTGTTTCCAAAAGAAAACACAAACTCGTAAAACAAAATTTCCAAGGAATGAATATATAATATTCCTTCAACAAATTACCTCCCATAAAAATATATCATCACAGAAACACCGCCACTGCTAAGTAAGTTCCTCACTATTAGAAACAAGTGGTTTGATCGGCTCGGAAAGCTCTTCACCTCCTTTGAGGCTACATTTCCAAGAGAACACTACATTGTAAGTTCAAATTCCTTTGAAAAGATAACATGCTCGATGAAGAAGCTACCAAAGTCCTTAAGAGGCAATTAATCGAACACATTACTTACTAACAATCGAATACATACATTCAGGCTGTCCATCGGTGAACCCATAAATACTGATGCATATATTTAGTAAGAGCACTCATTGATGTAATCACGCTTACTAGATGATCATATACCTTGTTCCAGGACCAGTACATGATGGAACCGGTGGAGGATTTGGATTCACGGAGTTGAGAGGAAGCAAGGAAGCGGCCGCCGACAGAAATGAGGCCATGTGGAGGAGAGGAGCACGAGCGAAAGCGGAGATGCTCTGTGCCTGAGCGAAGGTCCCAGCAACTGATTCCGGCATCGGTAGGCGATGAAGCAAGGACTAGCTCCGGGTCCATTCAGTTAGAACCTTTTCAAAATTCTCCGAGTAAAATTTACCAGGTGACGGAGATGCAAAGACCGCGCGAACCACGATAGCTAAGAATTATTTTTATTGGGCGGCCTAGAAATTTGCATATAACTTTAGACCCAATTCGTAGTAAGTAACGTACTGGACTAATTTTCAAAAAAGTAACATACTAGACTATGGCCCAATGAACTTGCCATTTATTTTTGGATACCTACTTTACTTTCGGCACCATAAATTTTTGGGAGAATCGTCCATACAGACATTTTTATATTTCCAACGGTCATTAAGGACAAGTACATTTATATAAGACAATAAGGACAAAAACTAAAATGATTGGACAATATTACCCTTCCCGTACAAAACCCAAAAAAAAACACGCCTACGTTCTTACCTCTATCTATCGAAGAATTTGAAAGGATTCCCGCAATAGGAAATCGGCAGCCGCTTGAAATTGGAAATTCACAATCGGAAATCCTCGCAATCGAAGAAGAAAAAGAAGGAATTCTTCACAGAAATCGACTCTTCAAATTTATCTCCTCAGAGCATTGAATTAATACTTAAGAAGGGACTTATCCTACTTTGAATTAATACTTAAGAAGGGACTTATCCGCTGCACAAAATCTTTTAAACTAAGAAAAGTTTTTGAAATTCCACTATAGTCATTCACACCCCCCCCCCTCTTCTTTTGGAAATGGATATTCAAAAAGTAACTAACACAATTCTCAAAGGCATACTGGGTTGGACTTGAATTATTCACTAAACCAAACTAAACAAGTAGCTGTAAGATGGCATTCTTGATATGAGCAGTTGCACTACCTATCTGAAGAGTTCATTGTGTAAAACAATACTACATCTTCTATATTGTTACCTTCTTAAGAAATAAAACATTGAACCCGAGCTGATCAAAACTAATACTATAACAAACATCAAATAGCTACCCCCAAAAAAATCTGTATCCTGTACTTATAGCATATATAAGTGAGGGTATTGTGTTCCTCAAATATCCATAAAAGGAAAACATGAGTGCCATAAGTTCTCATATTATCTTTAACCACCTGTGTCATTTCACCATCAAGTGTTAAATAGAAGAGGTTTCAATTACAGCACAATAGGCATCTCTCAACAGCTGGTTCGTTCAATGAAAATTTAGCATGTTATGTCTTACCCTACTTGAAATGCAAAAAAAATCAAATCAACTGGCATGACGCCAAATTATGATACAGCATGAAGAGAACACCCATGAAATCAAAAGAGCCGAATATATGCAGTAAACAAACCATGTGTAAATTTTTACAATGTAAGTCCACTCCATCTATGAAATTAGCCCAGTTCGACTACGGGTACATAAACCATATACAAAGAGATTATTGTTTTTAGAGATTAGAAACAAAATAAAAACCCTGAAAATGTGCTTTTTCATCCCTAAGCAAAATAGAGATTGAAAAAGACTTAACAACAATGCAAATTCTACAACAGAAAATACATACAAGTAGGAAAAACAACAGCGGCGAAACTTTGCATCGAGAAAGAAGAAAAACAGAATATGTAAAAGTTCAAATGCGAATTCATACAAGAATCGAATACAAGAAGAGGGAGAGATCGGGAAAGACTTACAAAGCAAGAGGAGGAGAAAACAGCCGAGAAGACGCCGGTTAGTTAGTAGACTGGACGCCGCAAAGGGAAAATTCAACCCTGCACAGACCACTTCGAACTCTCCGCTAGAGCTAGACAACAGATTTCTGTGTTACTATAAACCCTAATACTCCCTCCGTCCCGTAATGTAAGTCGTTTTAACTTTATCGATGCCGGAAATCGCCGGTGGTCAGCAGTCGTGCCGGATTTTCTGCTAATTTGCCTTACAAAGTGGAGTTTGTTGCTGAGAATGTACAAGGACGAACTGGGCCTGTCAAAATCTCTGTCATTTTGTTTCTTTAAATTCTAGTACGGGTCGCCGGAAAAAGGGGTAGGTAAGGGTTGCGGCGGGAAGAGGGTAGATGGAGGGTTTTGTCTTTTGATGTTGATGAAGATGAAGATATAACGGGAGGTTTATTTTGGTTAATTTAAAAGTACCGGAAAGAAATTAAAATAATAAACTCTGGAGGTAGCATAAAATACTGGACAGAGCTACGGTCCCCGAATAAAACTCCCGAAAAACTCCCGAAAACACATCATTCACCATGGATGTTCATGATTTTTTTTGTTTTTACATAAAACATTGGATGGGACAGGATCAATTTTAGGGTTTTTCCGTGAAAATTTTGGCACAAGTTTGTTTGTTTTTTTTTGTTTTTTTTTCAAAGTGTAGAGAAAATGTGGTGTAGAGATAGATTTAGTAGTCCTGAAATCATATGTGTGGTGTAACAAGTAGATATCATTTTTTTATATTAGAAAACGATCTTCTTTTATTACTTTAAATGAGAAAAAAAAATTACATGATGGAGCAAAAGGATCTCCAAAAACATCACAAACAGGTCCCAATACTGGCTCCAAGAAAAACTACAAACCCCAAGCAATTTTCAAGTTTCTGACTCTATTTACTACACTAATGGTACGTTTGTTAGAGAGGAATAAAATGTAATGGAATAATTTTTCATTTCATTCCAATGTTTGTGTCTGATTATGAGGGAATGAAGTGGAATGAAATTTTATTCTAATGGAATGAAAAATGTCAATTTTCATTTCTTCCAAAATTGGATGGAATGCGATGAAATAAAATGAAAATCGACAAAACACGTGGATGATGAGGTAAGAGTGGGTAAATAGTAGGGCAGGTTAGGGTAGGTGATGAAGTAATAGGGTATGATAGGATAGGGTGGTGGTAAGGTATATGGTGGGGTGGTAGGTAGGGTAGGGATGGTAGGGTCTGGTTGGGTGGGGTGGTGGGTAAGGTAGAGTAGGGTAGGCAGTCGTAGAAGCGAAGCTTATCGCCACGCCGACCATCAAATAGGAGATTGGGCCCGGTGGGTAGGGTAGGTAAGGTAGGGTAGGGTAAGGTGGTAAGGTAGGGATAGGTAGCATAGATGATGGGTAAGGTAGGTTGGAGTGGGATGGTGGGTAATGTAGGGTAGGGGTAGGGTGGGTGGGGAAAAGTTGGGGGTGGGTAGGGTAGGTAAGGTAGGGTAGGGTAAGGTGGTAGGTAAGATAGCGTAGGGTAAGGTGGTAAGGTATGGTAGAGTAAGGTAGGGTATGGTAAGGTGGTAAGGTAGGGTAGAGTAAGGTGATAGGTAAGGTAGGGTAAGGTGGTGAGTAAGGTAGGGTAGGGTGTGGTGGTGGGTAGGATAGGTATAATATGGGTGGGTAGCATAGAGTGTGGTAGGGTAGGGTATGAGTGGGTGATGGTGGAGTAGAGAGTAGGTGGTGAGGTAAGGTATGTAGGATACATAGGGTGGGATAGGGTGATGATGGAGTAGATAGGGTGGGGTGGGTAAGATAGGGTAGGGTAGGTGGTGATGGGTAGGGTAGGTAGGATATGGTGGTAGATAAGGTATGGTGGGTAGAGAGGTAGGGTGCAGTGGGGTGTGGGGTGTGGGGTAGGGCTACCCCACCTCACCCTACTTCCACCATATCACACCTTTTATTCCATTCTTTCACATCTCAAACGCAGTAATGAAATGAAATTATTCCATTCCATTCCATTCCTATTACTTTATTCTATTTCGTTCTATTTATGCGTAACAAACATGCCATAGAAGTAAAGACATGATCTGGTGGCCTATCTTCGCCTTCATGTGTTTTCATTATAATGTGATGTAGTGGTGATCTAATGATGAGGTGCGAATAAAGACAAGAGTAGTGATACATTCATTATCATTTTCATCACAACATTTTACACAACACAATCAACACCATACATTTTATTTGGACCCAACACATTAAATACTTTATCATTTTAATCAATGGGATTGAAGCAAGTAGTGATAATTGAACTACATATTTATGTAGTGCACATACCATTTCCTTAAAGACGAAAAAAAAAAAAAAAAAAAAAAATGGATATTAAAAAGGTGTTTATTCGGAAAGTCGAACAGTGTATAGGTGAGAAATTCTTACCTAAAGACTCTCATATGATGAGTCTCTACTGTGGCTCATTCTGGACCGTACAGTTTCATTACATAATGAAACTGTGTGGTACAGAATGAGCCACATATGCTACTCCTTATTAGAGAGTCTCTAGGCAAGAACTTTCCCGTGGAAGCCAAAAAAAAAAATACCTTTCAAAAATAAATAATAATAATAATAATAATAATAAATAAAAAAAAATTTGTTTGCGCTCTCATTCATCGTCAAGCCGAATCGGCAACCACTCTCAAGCTGGTGAGACGATTTAGACAAAGAAAAAATGGAGAAGACCGTTGATGAGATCACTATACCGCACACTTTACCGCCGATCACCGGGAATCTCTGCTTCTGCAGCTGTTGTTGCAGGCAGTAACCACGTTCGCCACCTTCACCTCGACCCATCCCTTCCCTCTTTTCGGTCTGCTGGACTTTCTTCTGGTACTTTCTGTTTGCTTCTCTTTGCCCAACCCACTGTTGTAATTTACAGATGTTCGCTTCCCGTGCAAAAAGTTCGTCTCATTTTTTTCCCACTAATTTAATGTTTTTCACACTTCAATTTGATTCATCTTATGATTTTGTGTTTTTTTCTATTTAATTTTTAGATCTGCCATTCGGTGGATTTAGTATCTCTCCTCCAAATGTAGTATTGGATTAGGGGAACAAGGAAAATGAGATTGGACACTTAAACTATTATGATGATTTAAACCAGAAACATCATTTGGTAAGCGACCACTGGCTTTTTGAATTAAGACTAGGTTTGTTTGATGTAAAAGTGGGGGTAAAAGAGAGATGAAGTTGAAGAGAGAGGGAAGTTAATGTTTATCATGTTTCGAGTTACATTTGGGTATAGGGCATGTAAAGCTTTACCCACCCCTTTCCCCTCAGAATTCCTATTTTCTAAGCCAAACCTGGTCTAAGTTTGATCTGCAGTGCACTCATAAGAATGCCTATTACTGTGTCCAATCCTTGTATCTTTTCGGGGTTGAAGGCATTAGGGCATCATAGATAAGGTTTTAAAAATGCTCAGTTAGAAATCTTCTTCCAACTAATTTGCAGAACTTCTGGAGTATTTAACTGATCTTTGTATTCTCTTTTGCTGAAGATTTATTTGGATTTTTATAATTAGGATGTGATATGTTCACTTATAAGTTGATTACAGGTTTTGAGTCTTCTTTTGGGATGAGAGTCGGAAGTACGCGCCATTTCTGCGAAGGTTTATCTCACATGCCTACTCTAAAGGATCCGGATATTGTAAATGCTTTCAAGGACTTAATGGCCATGAATTGGGATGAGCTTTCACCAGCAGTGGTCTATGGTGTGAAACATGCCCTATCTAAAAAAACCGACGACAAGGACGGTCAGGAGGTGCTAGCTAATGTGTTCAGAGCAGCAGAGGCAGTTGAGGAGTTCACTGGGATTCTCGTATCTCTTAAGAGGTAAATTGATGATAGCATCAGGTTAAGTGGAGAGGTGAGATCCATGATATTGAGTTAGTCACTTTATTTTTACGGGGTTTTGAGATATTACTGTAGACATGGAAATGTTTACTTTTGGCAGGATGTGAAAGCAATGCCTGAAGACTTTAGCAAGGCACTGCAGATTGTATACGGTCGTTATGTTCAGTACCTCGATGCATTTGGTCCAGAGGAGGGTTACCTTAAAAAGAAAGTGGAGAGTGAGGTTGGAACAAGGCTGATACACTTGAAGATGAGGTGCAGTGGCCTTGGCCCGGAATGGGGAAAGGTAAAACAATTTTCTCTCTGTATTTTTATCAGTAATTTCTTATCATCCTCTCTTGGTACAAATGACATACAGAAACACTAGAAAATATAGTTCATTGGCTGCTATTTATTGGCCATGCTGAATTAGTTTCTGGCACACACACACACACACACACACACACACATATATATACACTCTAGTGAATATCACTCACATGTTAGACACATAAGTATCTAGTAAGATTCACGTAAAGCTTGGTGTTTGTTGCAATATTAGTCTTGAATGCTATGAAATGTTATGCACTTGAAGATTGTCTTTTTGAACGAGATAAGTGTTGATTAAAACGAATTCTGATGTTAGAGCTGATGTATTATATTCTCCCAAGCAGTGTCAGTGTAAGGCTTCGATCCTGGTTCATGAACAAAGTTTTGTGCTTCCACTTAATATGTGCCAAATTATTGTAGAAATTAGTGTAATGATAATGCCATGACCAGATGGACACTATAACTGCCCCAACACGACATGACAGTTGATGTGTCAATGAGACCACTGACCACATATTATTTACAAAATATTGCCTAATCGTCTTTGAACTATACGATGTGTAAACACAACAGGGTATCGGTGAATGACCGTAGAACTATATCTCTTTAAGCCAACTTGTACTCCCAAGATTGGACTATGTCTTTGATCTGTCATAAGCTGACTTATGCAAGCTATGTAGATAATCCATATATTTGATCTGAGTTGGAAACATATTGGCTTCATTTACAATTTCTATTTACTTTTTCTATGTAAAATCCTGCTTTTGTGTTTTGTTTAAGGAAAAAAAAAAAACTTAACTTAAAATTATCATTTATTAATTAATTGGATAAAGACATTTTTGCCCCCTTTTGTGTCACAGTTTTTGCACTTCTATCCTCAATGTATCATCTTGACACTTTTACCTCTCATCTTTGCATTGTTTAAGCTTTTCAGCCCATTTTTGCCATTTGTCAAGTTTATATTGGTTAGAGCATGTCGTGCATATAATGTTGGATGTTGGACATGTGACACACTTCAGACTAAAAGAAAATGAACAGATGCAGGGTTAAATGCCAAGATTAAACATTGGGGATGAAAGTGCAAAAATCGTGAAACAAAAGGACCAAAAGTGTCTTTATCCTTTCATTGGACACATGCCCCTAGTTGTATCCTTTATGAAGGACTGACCTATTTAGTATCTGCTTCTGTTTAATTGCAAAAGATGACATTTTCCAGTCATGCAATAATGTAATAAAAGAAGTTTTGTTTAGTCGTGTTCTTACAAGAGTTAGCGTTAAACTGCTCGTTTGATTTTTGGTGCTATATTAATATATCCGTTATCTTTCTAGTGAAGCAAATGAAAATATTCTATATGAGAGACTATTTATATGCTTCCCTCAATGTAGGTCACTGTTCTTGGGACATCTGGAATGGCTGGTTCATATGTTGAGCAAAGAGCATAATAAGGTTGGAAAAGGGCATATAAAAAGTGTATGTATTTGGTGGGTGTTCTCCAAATAAGCACCAAATGATGGGCCTAGTACGTTTTTGCTGATGATTCTTTTCAACTTCTGTTATCCATTGCCTCACAAGTAGCATTGTAAGTAAATTGTAGCAGAATAAGAGTATCCTCTCTAATAATTAAGAAAATACTATTTTCTGTTTACAGTATTTTGTGTATTTCACTTGTGTCATCCACAAGGATTGATTTTTTTTTTTTTTTTTTTTTTTTTTTTTTTTTCATTTTAGTTTCGAGAGCTTTTATTATCTATTATTATTAATAATGTTCTGATACCGAACGGGGAATGCATCGCAAGAAAGTACTATGATTTTATTTTTTTTTTTTTTTTTGCCACATTGAGTAATGGAAGTAGCCTTAAGACCATCTCCAATGGAGAGGTTTAAAAAAAAAAGCTTTTGGAAAGGGTTTTTACCATTGGGAGCTGCTGAGTTGGCAAAAGCTTTTTAGAATAGGTTTGTGCAGATAAACCGGTTTATATCTGACAAAATGTTTTTTTTTTTTTTTTTTTTTTTAGTTTGTGTGTAGTAGAAAAAATATTTATGTGTAGTGGGTCCATTCTATAAAGCTTTTCAAAAGGTTTATAAGTGGAGAAGAAAATGTTTATAAAAGCGAAAGGTTTATAGCAGATGGCGTGTGTGATCATAAGCCTTTTAAAAGTTTTATGATTTGGAGATAAATTTAACTTCAAGATTGAATTTGAGTCAAAATTTGACTCGACTTGACTTGAACGTTAACGAGCAATAGTAATGAAATACTTGTCTCGACTACATATATATATAGATAATACAAAACATATATCTATATTTATCATATTTAGTAAAGTTTGGGCATCTAAAAAAAGAGAGTAAAGTTTGGAATATCAATTATACTTTCTTACGGAGTACATATATATGATATCTTCAAAAAAAAAACAAAACAAAACAAAACATGTATATGGAGTAATTTTTAGGAAGAAACGCCCATAAGGACATATTAATATTTTCAACAGTCATTAAGAACAATCATATTTATGTAAGGTAATAAGGATAAAAATCAGTGGGATTGGACAATATTACCCTTCTCGTATGAAACCTAAAAAAACACACGTGTACGTTCTTAGATCTATCTATCGAAGAAATTGAAATAATTCTTGCAATCGGAAATCGGCAGCGGCTTCAAATCGGAAATCGGAAATCGGAAATCCTTGCAATCGAAGAAAAAAAAATAAGCAATTGTTTGCAGAGATCGGTGCTTCAAATTTATCTCCTCGGAGCTTATGAATAGATGACTAGAGGCCCGATCAGCGAGAGGACCAGGGATTGTTAATGAATTACTGAAATCAAATTTTCAGCCCGTGAATCCATTTGACCTTTGGAACGATTTCAGAGGATGGTTAATGAATTACTGCAAAAATGAATCCAGGTTCAGTAGAGCAATCGATTGTTTAGTGGTTTCTTGCAGCAATGGTTCATGCTGGGGAGTAAAAGCCGAGGATCCAGTTCGTGGTTGAACAGAGATTCTTAAAGCATTTTTGGGTTCAGATTTTTGCTTGCAGCCTAAAGGAGATGGGGCGACAAGAAGGTGGTTTTTTGATTGTGTGTTAGCGGGTTCGATTCCGGTGTATTTTTTTGAAAGAAAGCTTTAATGGGCAGTATCAATAGCATGTTCTTCTTCTTTTTCCTCTTCGTCTTCATTGGTGTTCATAAATGAAATTGATGTAGTAAGAACAAAGAGTTCTATAACTACAAAGGTGCTTGATGGATCATACAGTAAAGAGGAGGTGAGCTCGATCCCACATTTTGACCCCACAACTCTACCCTTATTTGTGTTCATTTTGATCCCACAATTCTTCTTGGTTGGTTCTGGAGAAGCATTTATCTATAGTGGGTAGCTCGATTTCTTCATAAACTCAAATCACCAAAAAGTATGAAAACAATGAGCACATCACTATTTCTCAGCACATTATTGCTTGGTTTCTTCTTGAGTAGCCTTTTGGTTACCATTGTGGGTAAACTAACCACACTTGGTGGAGGAAAAGGATGGGTTGGTCATAGCATTAACCATGGTAGATTAGATTTATTCTTTGGCCTCTTATCCGTATTGAGCTTCATCGATTTCATGGTATATCTGCTTTTGTGCTGCTTGGTACAAGCCAATATCAAATGAAAAGTGTTGATTCTTCAGCTTCATCCACTGAGGAGATCACTACTAATAAAGACACTTGTTATTACACTATCCAGGAATGTTGTTAGATTATCGCGTATTAGCCTGTGTTCTTGTATAGTTATTTGCATATTATAGAGTGATTATCCAAAAGTGTTGTGATGTTTATAGCTATTAACCATGATATTAGCATCTATTCTAACATTCAGAATTAAGGAAAGCAGAACAAAATGAAAAGCAATTAGTAAAATTTTCATATGCTCGGTAATTACATTCTCAAAGTTCCAAAAAAATTCCACATTCTGGGACAACAATTTACAGTATATTCATCAAATCTGTACTTACAATACATTTGCATAGTTTACAATTCATATTTAAACTTCAAGCCAAATTTAGTACAAAACAGAGGAAGCAGAAACTAAAAAGGTCTTTTGACAACTAGCATAACAAGTGTATCATCTCTGCAAGTAAGCACGCAATGCAGTATTGAAGGACTTGTAATTTGGTGTGTGTGTGTATTCATCCATCATGCCTCTTGATCTTTTCCCACCAACAACTTCAACAATCACCATTCCAAAGCTATACACGTCGGATTCCGGGGTAGCTCTGCCTGTAGAGCTTACTTCAGGAGCCATATATCTGCTGGATATACGGAAACCCGAATCCGCATCCGATCCATAATTGGATCGTCAGATCTGATTCACAGCACCGATCGAGACACTAGATCATGCACAGCGGAAGCTACGAATTAAATTCACATGCGATTTTACCACGATTTAATTCACATGATTAATTAATTAACTACAAGAAGGTTTAAGATTTACCCAACATAAGAGAAGCCGTGATCTTCCGGATTGTATCTCCATGCGACGACTGGTGGACTTCGATCCTCGTAGTAGAACCTCCTCGAATATAACTTCAAGAAAAACCTAGTTTTTCTTCTTACAATGGCTAAGCCAAGAAACTAAGTTTTCTTCCTTTTTCTGTGTAAGTGGCGCAAATTTTGATCTAGTATTGTATTGGGAGGAACTCTCTTTATATAGAAAAATGACTAGTCAAAAGATAGTTAGCCTTTTCACAATACAATTACCCTTTTCCATAAGGAAAATATATTTGCCATAAAATAAGAGACAATCTCCATAAAAGAGATAATGATCATAAAATCAATATCTTATTTTTCAATTAATTATCTAACAAATAAATAATTAATTACAATGTGACATAATCTAGGAAAATTACTTCTCCTAATTTCCTCAACAGTGTGGCGCCACTTTTTGCCAAAAATTAATAGAAAATATCTTTTCAATTTTACATATTATTTAACAAATAAATAATATTCGCGATATTCATTAAATATCTGCATTATTTAATTTATTCTCGATGTTCCACAAAACGAAAACACTCGCGTCCCAAGAGCCAACCGGGGATCATGGACCATATACCAAGAAATTTACAATAAATTGAATAAAATATTCATCGAACAGAACATTTCTATTCAACTCATTAATTCCGGAATACACCACCATAAATCCGAAACTGAACTCTATCGATTATAGATATAACTTATTCTTAGAAAGTCGAGTCAATAAGTGTCCATTGATATAATTATTACATACAGACTAACCCTCCATAGACTATCCGTAACGAATTAGGATTATTTCCGTAAACCTTCTTCATTACATCTCATCCTTATTTACCATTAACCCACTAGTGATCAATTAGCTCATAACCAATACGAACTCGGCCGATCGATCAGTTTCTAGGATTAACAAATAAAGAGATTGTCTACTTCCCGCAAGAAGGAATGAATTCCATATCTGTGAGACACACACTTCTCACTCATTCCAGAATAGTGCCAACGTGAAAGTGATTCGGACCGCGCCTCTTAGCAAACCTTAACGAACACATCAAACCCTATCTTGAAACAAGTAGGAGTACGCAATCACATCAGGATTAAGGTTAATCCATATATGATTATCTTGTGATTTAATGAGATTTCTCAATCACGGAATTATATGAGAAATGCAGATTAAATCTGTCCAGTCCTATATGACTACATCATATATAAATGCCTCATTTAGATAACCTTAAAGTGTTCTGGGCGCATTAATGGTGGTTTAATCAATAGACCACATACTTTGACTAAGTTTACCACGGACTCATAGTTCAAGTGTATCACCATAAACTTAATCCTCATGTGTGACACGCATTAAGTTATATGGCTACATATGATACGACTTAGGGTTTTCAGCAGTGTATTTCTTATACGCACAAAGCAAATAATAAGATGAGAATAAATCTGTCATTTATTAATTATAAAAAACAATTACATAAATTGTCTTCCGGACACTACTTCAAACAATATCCACGTGTTTCAGCTACCATTGTTGTCACAAAATCCTCTCTTTGTAATAACCTTGCTAAACCAAAATCACCTAAATGTAAATGTGCAGTGTAGTCTGAATCTAACATGACGCCGTTAGGTTTCACGTCGCGATGTACAATAGAATTTGCCACATACTTCATGGAGGTAAAACAATGCAGATGCTAAACTTAAAAGAATGTTATATCTTGTTTTCCAATCAAAGAAGATTTTTCCAATGTAACAGTCAAGACTACCATTAGGCATATATTCATAGACTAAGAAAAGTTGTTCTTTTTCATGGCACCAACCTTGAAGGTGCACTAATTTTTTGTGTCTCAAACGCCCGTTTGTGCATATTTCTACCAGATATTCTCTCTCAACTGTCAAAACAACAAAATAAAAAAGTTAAGAACAAAACATATATTTATGAAAAATGGAATAAATCTGAGTAAAACCCAGGAGAACATGCAAGAACCTTAGCCATAAGTTGCATTAATCTTATTGAAAGCAATAATGGAGGATGGATCATTAGACATAACCCCTTTATAAACACATCCAAGATACTCTGGTTCACTATTTTTCATTGAGTTCAAAACACTTTGGTTCATTGTTTCACACCTATTTTACATTACTAATTCACTTCAAACCAAAGTTCACTTTTAAGAGTTTATAATTGTAGTTCACTGTTGTAGTTAGCCATTGGAAGTTTACTATTGTTAGTTCACATTTTAAGTTCTTTTTTTGCGAGTTCACTTTTGTAGTTCAATGTTTGTGGTTCATTATTGGAAGTTCACTTATTGAGTTCATTTTTATGAGTTCACTTTTAGGATTTTACAATCGTAGTTCACTGTTTGTGGTTCACTATTAGAAATTTACTATTGTTAGTTCATTTTTGTAAGTTCACTTTTAGGAGTTTACATTTATAGTTCAATGTTTGTGGTTCACTATTTGAGTTCAAAACACTATGGTTCACTGTTTCACACCTACTTCGTATTACTAATTCACCTCAAACCAAAGGTCACTTTTAATAGTTTATAATTGCAGTTCACTATTGTAGTTAACATTGGAGGTTTACTTTTGTTAATTCACTTTTTAAGTTCTTTTTTGTAGTTCACTATTTATAGTTCAATGTTTGTGATTCACTATTGGAAGCTTACTATTGTTAGTTCATTTTTGTGAGTTCACTTTTAAGATTTTACATTGTAGTTCACTGTTTGTGATTCACTATTTGAGTTCAAAGCACCCTGGTTCACTGTTTCACCCCTACATCACATTACTAATTCACTTCAAACCAAAGTTCACCATTAGTAGCTAGTTTATAATTATAGTTCACAATTGTAGTTAACCATTTGAAGTTTATTATTGTTTTATAATTGTAGTTCACAATTGAAGTTAACCATTGGAAGTTTATTATTGTTAGTTCACTTTTTGAATTCTTTTTGTAAGTTGACTTTTGTAATTCACTATTTGTGGTTCGCTATTTGTAGTTCACTATTGGAAGTTTACTATTTGTAGCTAGCAAAATACTCTGGTTCACTGTTTCTAATTGAGTTCAAAACACTCTAGTTCACTTTTGCGAGTTCACTATTTGTATATTCACTTTTGTTAGTTCAGTATTTGAAACTCGTTTTTGCAATTCATTATTATGAGTTTATTATGATCATACTCAAACTCTTAGTGTGTTTTTTGAGTTTATTTTTCTGAGTTCAATATTAGGAGTTTACAATTGTAGTTCATTGTTTGATTCAAAAGTAAAAACCACACAAAAATAAAGAAAAACACACCCAAAACAAAGTCGAAAACTAAAAACACTATAACCCTAGAAACTACTAATAAGGTAAAAGAATGCTGCCATAAAAAAAGTCCTATGATCAACAAAAAATTAGATGGTACAATATGGCATAAAACATTGCACATAGCCGAGCCATCTTACATATCAACACAAGAATGTGGATAAAGTTTGAGAACATAATACTATGTATAAACCACCAGATCCCTAGAACAATATCTCAAGTAGCTCTATCAAACGGCTTTGTATCGTTGTAACAAACATTCAAAACCACTTCCATCCCATCTTTAGCTGATGTTTCAGTGCAGTATCGATTCGCCATTACTGACATCACTACACTTCTTCTTATGCATTCCTTCATATCCCAAGATAACATTAGCAAAGATGCCAAAAATATGTACGTGTGTGTATATATATCAAGAGGCAAAAGGTAAAAGTCATACATGAAGAATAAACTCGTTGGAAGACAATCATCTTCAAGAGATTTACCTTGATTGCTCCAAACTAAGCAGGTGACAAATTTTTGTTAAAACAAATCTCATGGCATATGCTATCATGATCCCATACGTGCTACAGACTAGCTAGGAATAATATGCAATAGCTTTGTTCCTCATTTTGATGCTCATGAGCTATACAACATCAATTACTTTCTTCCACACCTCAAATTGTTCCTTTGGGAAAACCCCATGATGTTGAAATAGTGTCTTAAACCCAATCGGGTTGGACCGGATCCGACCGGTTCGGATCATTTCTACTATTTCTTTATGTTTATACATATATTAAATGGCTTTTCTGTTGTCATAAATCTATTCTTTTTAAAGAACCAATTATGAATTGTTATATGATAACGTCCTTAGTATTAAACTGAGATAGAGAAACCATGATATGCGATTATGGTTGATGAGATCTCTAATCACTTTTATAAGTTTGATACTTAAATGTCTCTAGGCTGATGTACTATCAAACATGGCATTGATAGTACGTACAGACTAGCACGTATTAGATGTCTTCTGTCTTTAAGGGCAGGGATAGATCTCTTCTATCGAAGTGTAGAGATACTTGGACTGTACGTGGACGTGTATTAGAGAATGCGTACGTTAGACTGACCCACTTACACTAAGTGTCACACTATGTGGCGGTTGTATAATTGTCCTTAAGACCGGAGTCTTCATGGCATCACGGTGTGGATTGTCATACTTTGACACTATCGATATTTCCCCTATCCACGGGGCGATCATGCGGTAGTGATCGGGTGTGATACTGAAGCATGCGGAGTATGCATGATTGGTCGTCCAGGAATCGCGTATCCCATGATTGGGAGTGAATATCCGAAATGACCTTCTTATAAGGAAGGTCTTGTTCTCGTGAATCTTTGCAAAGTGTGAGTAAATGTGTTACTCCGAGAGAGCATGATATCCAGATTATAAGATATGATCGTTAATGTATTGACACTCGAGATACAATCGTATGGATATTATTACATCGATAGGATTGTAAGTTACACAGTAACTGTTTCACATGAAAGGTAGTAGTCATTGCATTTGACTCTTCCGATGATTGGGGGTCCCGGTGTGTTGCTAGACGCTATCCCGTGATCGTTAGGCATGAAGGGCATTTTCGTAATTTTCACTTTGTGTCTATGGCCAACATATTCGGAAGCCTATCGGGTCACACATATATGAACATCTAGCCGGATTAAAATGTGGTTATAGTTGATGACCAAATAAGGAAAGTTTATCTCGTACTATAAAAGTTATAGTGGTAAATTAATATGATGGTATTTATTTATTATGAATAAATTAAAATACAAGATACTAATTATGTTGATTAATTAAATATACATATATTAGATATGTATGTCCAAATAAATTTATTGTATATTGATTCTACTGGAGCAGCTCCGTCCGAGAATCATGCCCTTTTATTTTGACAATTATTGTTAGATATTGTTTCTCATGGCTTAATCCTTAACACTTTTACTTTTTATGTTTTTTTTGGAAGGGTGAGAATTTGAAACAACTTCTATTAGAGAAGATTCAGAGCTAATCAGATGAAGAATGAGGAAAGATGAGAAACTTTGGGAGAAAGAAGCAGAGGTGAAACCTTCAAGCAAAAGAATTTTGAGCTTGAAATGAGAATGGAAAAGCGGCTATGGAGGCGGGTTGCTTGCCAACAAAGGGCCCAATACAATGAAACAATGATTAACAACCTTAATTTTAAGCTATCTGTGAGGTGTTTTGTTGTTATAATATAATATATTTGCTTTCTTTGTGTTCATGGAGAAGTTCAGTAGAAATCTTTCATGAAGGTGAAAATATTGATTATGAAATGGAAGTCATTCTAGTGAATAAAAGAAGCCCTATATTGATAAAGCGACAAAAACAGTAAAGCGAGTATTGAAAAAGGCTTGGAATCTAATCATGGTGATGAGAATGAAAATGAAAATTGTGAGAATGAAGCAATCGCATTAGGAAAAGCAGGAGAATGTTGATGATGAAGAATAGGGATTGTTGTGTTTCTTGTGGACCTTCAACTTGGATCTTTTGGAATGTGGGCCACAAAATGTCCGTGTATGCATAGTAGATGAAATACAGAGTGTTGATCGCGAAGGTATCTTTTGGGCGATTGTTTAGAGAAGATTGGGCATTTGGTTGTAACCTTTTGATAATGATTCCATTGAAAAGCTTTCATGTTTCTTTGGTATCTATATATCAAAAACTATATTTTCTATTTGGTTTCAAGTCACTCTTACGAAATTAGATGCAAGTAATCTGAGAGACTACCGTGATTCAACATCGGGCTTTCGACACGTAGTAATTTTGACAACTAATAAATAGTGAACTATAAGCATTGAATTACAAATAGTGAACTAAAAGTTGGTCTTATTGAAATTTTGTAATGCATGTATATAGAAATCATTGAACCTTGAACATTTCATATGGAAATTGTTCAACCTTGAAAAAGATATTAAACAAGCTAATGAGGATCTTGAAAATTTGGAGAGAGAAGTTGTAAAGAAATTGTGGATGAACTTGGCACATTTAAGAATGAAGCGAGGCGAAAGACACTCCTGCAGTTCATCTTTGCTTTTACATTCGAGATGAAGACATTCGGTTCACTGCTTTACATTCGGTGAAGACACTCCGGTTCAACTGTTTCATACATAAGCATTGATGACAACAAGTTCTTGTCCACTTTCATGACTAGGTCTAATGTTTCAATGTAGTAATACAATGTTATTGGGTAACTCACGAACCTTAAATTTCCTTATTTTATTAGCTAGCAAAAAACTATGGTTCATTGTTTTTCATTGAATTCAAAACACTCGGGTTCAATGTTTCACACTTCTTTCACATTACTAATTCACTTCAAACCAAAGTTCACTTTTAGGAGTTTATAATTGTAGTTCACTATTGTAGTTAACCATTGGAAGTTTACAATCGTTAGTTCACAATTTGTAGTTCATTGTTTATGGTTCAATGTTATTGTAATTCAGCGTTGTTGTTGTTGACTAATTTAGTTCATATCAACAATGATCTCAACTCCATTCTTCCCAATCCATTATAAATGCAACAAAGGTTGTGACTTAGCTTTAGCAAAATACTTTGGTTCATTGTTTTATGTTTCATACCTACTTCACATTATTAACTCATTTCAAAGCAAAATTCACTTTTAGTAGTTTATAATTGTAGTTCACTATTGTAGTTAACCGTTGGAAGTTTACTATTGTTAGTTCACTTTTAAGTTCTTTTTTGAGTTCGCTTTTATAGTTCGCTATTGTTAGTTCACTTTTTAAGTTAATTTTGTGAGTTCACTTCGAGGAGTTTACACTTGTAGTTCATTTGTTTGTGGTTCACTATTTTTGGGAGTTCATTATGATCATATTCAAACTCTTAGTTCACTTTTATAATTCAATGTCGTAGTTCACTATTTGTAATTATTTGTTGTAGTTCCCTATTATTATTGTTAGTTTCTTTCGAAAGCAAATGACGTGAAGAAATTCACAAAGAATGATTGTCAATGACATTTGCAAGAAGGGTTTTACCATTTGAAAAACTTATTGTTTTCTTTGATATGATTTCTCGAATCGAATGTAAATGAATTTGTATAGTTCACCTAAAAGGATGAGTTGTGACCTTATCTCTTATGAATCGTTAGTCACCTCTTAAGGATTCTTAAACGGTTGTTTTGTTTTTTCCGCTTTTGTTATAACCGGTTCACTGCTTTACAATAATGTCAAAACTCTACGGTTCTTGTTTTACAATATTGTCAAAACTCTACAGTTCAATGCTTTGAGCTAGGATAAAAAATCACATGTTCTTGTACCATAAATTGCCTCAACTACATTGTAACTACTACACTAGTTATCAAACACTTTTATAAAAGTAAAACCATTTAACTACGTCAACAAAAACAAAAAAATGTAGAAAATGAAATTCATTTCAAAATCAAAGTTCACTTTGTTTCATGAAACACTAACACATGAAGAACGCCAATGTCTAAAGTTCATTGTTTTCACTTCATTATTTAACTAGTACAAATCAAGCATCGATACACAAAGCTTTCTAATTTATCATGTAACCACATTTAGTTAGCAAACAACATATAAAACAAAATTCAATTTAAACACTAAAGACCACTAATTCAAGTTCACTGTTTTTACCGATAGGCTCTCCACGGTTCATCGTTTTTACAACAAAGCCGTACATTTGTATCTACATATAGACTCGGCTTGTATGATTTATCATGTGACAACTAGGTTTTAGTTCACTATTTGTAGTTATTGTTTGTGGTTCACCGTTAATTTAATTCAATGTTGTTGTAGTTCACTATTTGATTCATCTCAACAATGATCTCAACTCTATTCTTCCCGATCCATAGCAAATGCAACAAAGGTTGTGACTTAAATTTAGCAAAATACTCTAGTTCTTGCTTTTCATTGAGTTCAAAACATTCATTTCACTTATTCAAACCTACTTACATTACCAATTCACTTCAAAACAAAGTACCTTCTAGTACTTTATAATTGCAGTTCACTATTGTAGTTAACCATTGGAAGTTTACTATTGTTAGATCACTTTTTGTGTTCTTTTTTGCGAGTTCAATTTTGTAGTTCACTGTTATTGTAGTTCACTATTTTAGTTATCTCAACAACGATCTGAGCTCTATTCTTCCAAATGCATTGCAGTTGCAACAAAGGTCATGACTTAGCTTTAGCAAATACTCAGGTTCACTATTTTTCATTGAGTTCAAAACACTCTGGTTCACTGTTTCACTTCAAATCAAAACACTCTGGTTCAATGTTTCACTTCAAATCAAAATACTCTGGTTCATTGTTTCACAGCTACTTCACATTACTAGTTCACTTCAAACCAAAATTCACTTTTATGAGTTAACAATTGTAGTTCACTATTTGAATTCAAAATACTATGGTTCTCACTATTTCACACCTACTTCACATTACCAATTCACTTCAACTGTTTGTGGTTCACTATTTGAATTTTACTATTGTTAGTTCACTTTTGAGTTCACTTTATGAGTTTACAATCGTAGTTATTTGTTTGTGTTTGACTAAACGAAGGAAGTGTGTTCATACTTTTGGACGTCCTTGTCGTTGAATTTTACCATTTTGATTTTAATTGCAAGTTCACTTTTCGCTATTGTAATGTCGTTGTTGTATTTCACTATTTGTAGTTTATTGTTGCAAAATAAACGAATCAAAGAGACAAGTTATAGTGTGTTTACTTTATTTTTTTAAAAGGAAGTGTGTTCAATTTTTGACTTCCCTATTGTTGAATTTTACCATTTTGATTTTAATTGAAAGTTCACTTTTCGCTATTGTAATTGTTGTTGTATTTCACTATTTGTAGTTCACCGTTTAGGTTCATTGTTGCAAAATAAATGAATCAAAGAGACAAGTTATAGTGTTTTTACTTTTTTTTTTTGAAAAGGAAGTGTGTTCAATTTTGGACTTCCCTATTGTTGAATTTTAACATTTTGATTTTGATTTAGTAGTTCAAAACACTTCTTGTTTTATTTCATGCCTATTTCTCATTATTAATTCACTTCAAACCAAAGTTCACTTTTAGTAGTTTATAATTGTAGTTCTTTATTGTAGTTTTACTATTGTTAGTTCACTTTTTGATGCAAGTTCATAGTTCACTATTTGAGTTGAAACACTCGTTCACTGCTTTTACATCTACTTTACATTACTAATTCACTTCAAACCAAATTTCATTTTTAGTAGTTTATAATGCAGATGGAAAAAAGGTAGAATGAACCTTATTTCATGCATACACTTTGTAAACATGTCAACTAAGAAATAAAATATAGGAAACATTATAATATATATGTATAGATTTTTGAAAATAACTCACAGAAGAACCTCTTTTACCAAGTAAAAGTGGACATATATATATAACCAGAAACAAGGACATGATATGAAATCGTAAACTGCCAACAACAATAGCAGTGCTCAAGCAACCCGACAAAAGACTTTCGCCCTCTGAAGGACCTTGAATGCATAGAGACATGACCACCTCCAAGTTTTTATCAAGTGAAGGATGGTTTAAGATAAATATAAAGAAAATGAAAAGAATAAGTTAATATATATAGACTGGTATATTAGTCCAAATATTTAATATAAGATATTGAATATTAACCCGGTGGCATCGAAAACAATGAATTATCATTGTTACCAAGCATTGATCTCCTATCCAAATCAAACAACATTTGAGAAGAAAAAGACCCAAAATCAGGAGTAAAGTGATACCAGTATCAGTAAGGGATGGACACAACACAAGTAGATAATGTGAATGTACTCAAAACAACACTTAAAATAATTCACATTCAAAAAAACAAATGATAGTCTGCACATCACACACAAATATATGGATGTATGAAAATTTTGGAAGTCTCAAATTTGAAACATGCTGATCAAATATAGCAAGTGCAGAAGTGAAAATGATGAGTAAAATCCCCTGTTACCGAGATCGTATTGATTGATGTGAAAATGATGAGTAAAATCCCTGTTACACAAAACAACCACTTTTACCTCTGCGCCCCTTCCGCCGCTTCGGCAAGTGTCAAACGCCGGGGTCAGAAACCAGACTTCAACCAAATACAATGAAGCGGAGAACAAGCGGAGAACGGTTTAATTTGAGCGCCCGATTTCATAAAAAACGATTCACATCCAAGCACCGCGGAGAGCTGTGTGAGATTTCCGCGCCATAGATTGAAGGGTAAAGAGCGCGGAGGTGCCGTCCGGAAAATGAAGGAGGTTTTTACGGTGGGAAGGCGACGGTGGGCGCCGGAGAAAAGCGGAGGGAATGGTGGCGGTATTAGCCGAATGATCACCTCGGCCGTTTGTGTTCTCATATTCTCTCGATGAACCGATGAAGGTATAGTTCAGACAAGATCCAAAATATTATTTTCAATTAAGTTAGCGAGGAGTAATTTAGGTATTAAATAATTTCATTGTCCTTAATGACTTATCAAATGTTAAAATTTGGATTTCACCAGCTTAATGAAATTATGTAAGTGTCCTTATTGACAATAAACTATAAATTAAAATACAAGATACTAATTATGTTGATTAATTAAATATACATATATTAGATATGTATGTCGAAATTTATTGTATATTGATACACATGGATTTTGCAAATTAATTAATCATGGTATTATATTATCTAGTATTAATATAAGATATTAATATATATACATATATATATATATATATATATATATATATTTGTGAGTACATGCGTGTGATGCATATTAGATATGCATGTGCACACTTGTTTCCAAAATATATATATGTATAGATTTATATGCGTAATATATATATGTGATATATACACATGTGTAAATTGATTTATGGTAATAAGATAAATATAGTCAATATAAGATATTGACAATATATTGGAAATATTTAATATAAGATATTGAATATTAATGAGATAAATCAATCAAATATATTTTCCTTATTTTATTAGGAAAATGTTTTTTTTTCTCCCAAATCTACGAGGAAGCTTCTCCCCATCAGATTGGGAAGCACATAGGGGCGCAGGTCATCCTACAAATAGGAGGGCTTGGCTAGCTCTTTTGTACAACACAATTCCAAGAGTTAATAATTCTTGTGAAAAATAGAGAGCTTTTTAGGAGAGATTTTGAGAGAGAGAAAAAGTCATCTTGCAAATTGAATTTTCTAAGAAGAATCCAATGGTGGATTCCGACGGGTTGTTTCGTGCATGATTAGCGGTGGAGAGACGCTAACGGTGTGGCTCCATGCATCGCTACTCTCTCCTAGAGGCCAAAGTGGCGTCGATCTTATAGATCAGCAGTTTAACCAGCAGCCGTCTTTGATTTATTTGTTTATTGCTTAAACAAAATCGATCCTGGTTAGCAAGGAAATAAATTTTAAATTCCGCTGCGTTCCCGCGTAGATTTCCTAACACATGAACACGTGGAAAACTGAATCCAAATCCAACTATGAGATTAACCATAATTTAAGATTAACCATTAGTCAAAATCTCACAAAACAGAAACAATTCGATCCAAAATCAACTCATCCTTTCTTTATACACAAATTACTTTCAAACCTTGTAGACACTAATTTTGTCTACAGAAACATTTAAACCTTAACATTTGGTTGCAGACTCCGAGCCTCCAGATCTATTTTTCTAATCTACATAGAGCCATATCACAAGAGAAATTTGTAAACAGTCAAAAGACTTCTAATAAAGATAAAACCATTCTAGTCAGGTCTACTCTAAACAACAATACCAAGGATTCTTCTGCATCTGGCGTCCTCCATAGTAGGTGTAGAGGCTGGATCGACATAAACATTTCTTCCTCGTTTGAGTTTTGCAGAAAAATCGATTTATTTGGACAAAACAAAACCGCTTTCATGGAATGATGAAACTAAGAGTCGGATCAATTGAAGAATGGAATAAAATCAATGAAAAAAACGATGAAGAACGGGATATACAACGACCGAATCTTCATCGTTGTGGCGGTTCAAATATTGGAATAATTGTCGCCGTTTGAGCACCCCAATTCAGTTCGACAATTAGGTATTTTGGGGGAAAATAAAAAGTAGGGGTATTTTAGGAATAAAATATGTCACTTGTCCTTAATGTCTTATGAAACATTAAGCTGAGACTATTAATCGAATCAAAATGTGTAAATGTCCTTATTGACAATTAACTTTATTCTTAAAAAATACGATTATAACTCCAAAAAAAGTTATTACGATTAAGATTCGGCATAAAAGACTGATACGATAAAAAGACATACCAACGTTTCGGCATAAAAGGCTGATATGATAAATATACAACGAGAGATTTTATGGTACAACGGTTGTAGGAAGGTTATACCAAGTGACATACATTAGAGCCTCTTATTTTTACTCTCTTTCACATAATACACTTTTATCGTGTGTAAGAGATTAGAAATGAGTGATTGTAATGTATGCCACTTGGTAAAACCTTCCTACAACGGTTGTATTTTAAAATTTCACATATACATATCAACAAATGTATGTGTAAAAAACGTCTATTGTTTCATTGATACACTAAAAAAAATGTAGAATTATTAGGAATTAAGACAACATCCAAAAATAGGGATTGAATGATTCTAACCTAATGAAAAATATAATTACACTTTTTTGCTATCAACAAGTTTCGGATTCTCATCTTAGCGAACAATAGGTTTTTTTTTTGTGATATATAGATAAGACGGCTTCTATCGGCACCACGAAATGACTATTGACACCCTTTAATTTATGTGTTATTTGTTTATAAGGACGTGTTTTGAAACTTAATTAAGCACTTAGGACACATTTAAAACATCATTAGTTATAAGGACACAATTTATTTATGTTCCCAATTTTGCCCATTACGTAAGTGGCCGGAACAAATAAGATTAGCCACACCATTATCCTACTAGTGAGGACTCGATTTGGTGACACATTGCCTCCTGAAGAGGGTCTCGTATGGATCCCAGATGATTATTTCTGGGTCTTCATGTTCTTCTTTCATGAAAAAAACAGGGGAAACCACCCGGAAATCTACACCAACTGCTAATTTGATTTGTCAGATGAATTCATGTTTCTTTCTTTGGATCTTCTTAGAAGAATATGTTTTTATCAGTCAATTTGCTTTTAAGCTATTCAGCAATTACTTTTTCATGCTTTTTTTCCCGTACGATTCTAAAATGCTGTTGATTATTCTTGAGCATTTAGATGTTGCTTATTATTCTTGAGCATTTAGATGCAGGAGTTTCCGAATGAATAAAAGGTCAGAAGTTTTATGAGTTTCTTTAAGGTTGATGGCTTGAACCACTGTTTTTGTCTCTTTTGCATAACTTTGTGCAATTTCTTCTGTTCTAAATCAAAAGATGGTGTTTGATTGTTGGCGCATCCATACATAGTGTTATTCTTATTTTAGTAGGATTCTTTCCCTCCTTTGAATGTTAATTTTTTTGTTGGTAGGTGAAGAATCAATTTCTTTGGTGTTTATGTGATGCTGCTGAACCCATATTCTAATCTCTAGAATAATTAGCTGCTTTCTTTCATGGTTGTTCGGTCCCGATAAATTTTTCTTGTAAACATTAGATATGTATTTTAGTTTTTACTGTCTCTGTGTGTGCGTGTAGCTCGTTTTGTGTTTAAAGAAATCATATCCTTTTGCTTGGGAAGTATTTGTTCGATTCTGCTCCCTAGGCTCGAGCTCGTATCGACTAAAAGTTCGGGCTCGATTGAGCCATAAAAAGGCAACATCGAACTCGACTGGCTAAGTACTCGATATAGCTCGACGCGGCTCATAAGCTCGATTTCCCCTGAAAAATATTCCTAATTTTGGGACAAAAAGTTCAACAAAAATGTTGATGTCACTGCATATTTGATTGCCGATGTCACTACATAAATTGTTGATGTCATTCATATATGATTGCTGATGTCACTGCATAAAATGTTGATGTCACTGCATATCTGATTGCCGATGTCACTGCATAAATTTTGATGTCACGCATATATGATTGCCGATGTCACTGCATAAAATATTGATATCATAGCATATATGATTGCCGATGTCACTGCATAAAAATATGAATTAAGGTGAAAAAAGATTTATGTTGATCGTAGTTTTATATCAAAAAATATAGCCATTTGAAGTTGATTTTATGAATAAAAGAAATCGTTTTTATGAAATTAAGTCGAAAAAATATCAAATGTCATCACGGTGTTGGTTCATCAATGTCACTGCTTCCCGATGGTCTCTGCATCCCGATGGTCTCTGCATCCCGATCTGGTGTATGTATTGTATTTATTTTGTATATCCCTCCTTTTCTATGAACAGAAAGGTTCAAATTTGATGGTGGGTTTGTGTATGATTTGGAATAACATTGATGAAGTGAGATTAATGTCACTGCATTTTTTTTCTTAACGTTGTAGCTTATTACATTGTAAGTCTTTGTGTTTAGTTGTCATTTCTTTATTTACTTACTACATCCGTCCCAAAATATAAGTTCATTTAGCTTTTTTGTTTTGTCCTACACTCTTTCCGTAGCACACGGTTTTTTGCCAGCTAGGAATTGATGCATTAACATTGATGTCACTGCATAAATTTTAATATCACTGCATATCTGATTGTCGATGTCACTGCATAAATTGTTGATGTCACGCATATATGATTGCCGATGTCACTGCATAAAATTTTCATGTCACTGCATATCTGATTATTGATGTCACTGCATAAATTATTGATGTCACGCATATATGATTGCCGATGTCACTGCATAAAATTTTCATGTCACTGCATATCTAATTGTCGATGTCACTGCATAAATTGTTGATGTCACGCATATATGATTGCCGATGTCACTGCATAAATTGGTGATGTCACGCATATATGATTGCCGATGTCACTGCATAAAATGTTGATCTAACGCATATATGATTGCCGATGTCACTGCATAAATTGTTGATGTCACGCATATATGATCGCCAATGTCACTGCATATATGATTGTCAATGTCACTGCATATATGATTGCCGATGTCAATGCATCGCGGTTGTTAGTGCATCACGGTGTCTCTGCATCGGGGGTGGTCAATGCATCGCGGTGTCAATGGATTAGGGGTGGTCAATGAATCGCGGTGGTTAATGCATCACGATGTCACTGCATCGCGGTTGTTAATGCATCGCTGTATCACTTCATCGCGGTGTTCTTCATCGGTGGTGGTCACTGCATAGCAGAGGGCAATGCATCGCGGTGGTCAATGCATCGGGATGGGCACGGCAACGCGGTGGTGAATGCATCGGGATGGTCACTGCATCGCGGCTGTCAATGAATCGGGGTGGTCAATGCATCACGGTAGTCAATGCATCGCGGGTGGTCACTATATCGCGGTGATTACAGTATCGCGGTAGTCACTGCATCCCGGTGGTCAATGCATCGGGGTGGTTACACCATCCCAGTGGTCAAAAAAAAAAAAAGGTTTTCAGCGCCTGCATTTGAAATAAAAAAATAAAAAAAAAGAGCAAAACACAACAACATCATTGTTTTTAAATTAAATATAAAAGGTAAATAAACATTGTAAATAAACGTTCAGGACATTCAGCATCCGTTCCGCCGCTTTTTTTTTTTTTTTTTTTTTTTCATTAATGGTATTTGGGTCTATCTACCTATTTTTTGTCCTTATAACTAAGTGTTTGTTTTTTATGTCATTTTTACCTAATTAAGTCTGATATGCGTCTTTTTGAATAATTGTCCCTTAATTTATTATTTTTCATTCACTTTTCCACACCACCTAATCATTTAAGGCACCACCTGAAATAATAACTTTTAAAAACTGTACGCTTTAGTCCGTCATGTTGTAAAAATTAAACAATTTAGCCCTAATGTTTAACTTTTACCCCTCCACTTTTTAAAAATCATTTAACTTCCCCTCCATCTTCTAACTTTGCCGGAGTTCTCGTCGGAAAAGATGTCAGAGAAGATAAAATTGAGCCGGAAAACCGCAAGTGAAGCTAAGAACAACAACACTTTGAACCAAATCATGTATGTATCTTGTTTTGTTGCATTTCTAATGTTTTCATTCCGATTTTTAATGGAGTAATTTGTTCCATTGAAATGTGTATTTGTTGTTGGTTGAAATCGGGTTGAAATCAGAGGTTTTTAAGGTGTTTTTCGTTCAACCGGCCGTTTTCCAATCGGAGGTTTGGGGAAGATGACCGGGTGCTTAAAATGTCAGTGACAACGACGTTTTAATGCGGATAAAACATCAGCACGGCTGACGTTTAAGTCATACAAGGTCACTAGGGTAACATGTTCCTTCGTCGGTGAGGGTGACATTTATCTCGCACTCAGAACGTTGGAGTGGGGGACGTTCTAACTTAATGTCAACTTTGGTGACGTCTTAGACTATTACGAACGTCTTAAACATAAACTCATTAAGTTCCGGAGTCAAAAACGTCGGGAGTAGTGACGTTTATTTTTGGTTCCAACGCCAGAGTTGGTGGCGTTATAGCAGCAACAAAATATTCATTTTTGGACTACAAGACATCACCAAGTCTTATGTTTATTATACATACGAACGTCAGTTGTACTGACATTGGGTTGGATGCCGGACGGAAAATCCAATGGCCGATCGGAAAACTCTAAAAAACTTCATTTTCCCTTAATTAATGGTGTTTCAAGCCATGGAATATGTATTTTGATTCCATTTTACTTCCATATTGTTTGAAAATGATATTTGGGTGAAAAAGGTTGGAGTATATGAAATGAATTTTGATGAAGAAGAATGTTGAAAAAGATGAAGATGAATTTTGATGATGAAGAAAGTTGAAGAAGACGATGATAAAGAAACTTGAAAAGGATGAAGTTGAAGATGAAGATGAATGTTGTTTAATTTAAATAATCAAAGGACTAAATTGTATTTTTTAAAATTTGTGGTATAAGGAGTAATTTTTTTGGTTGTGCTTGAAGTAAAAAAATTAATACAAATAATATAGTGGTGCCAAAAGCAATTTATAAGGCGCCGGAAGTATTCGTGGTGCCACAAGCGATTTCGTGGTGCCGATAGAACTCACCTATAGATAAGGATGACAAATGCTATTACGCTTTGACTTTCTATCTTCAAAGCCTTTTGAACTTCCTTGTGTTGGAAAACTTGGAACATGATAACAATAGCAATTAATCATAGGTTGTAAATGGCCAACATATTTGATACTAAGTACAAGGAGATGTTAAATTATTGAGGTGGTGGGTGAGAATGACAGCATAAGATTGAAAATGGTGAAATAAGACGGTTTCAAATGTATATGGTTGAAAAAGAAAAAAAATAGGTATATGTACAGAAACACTCTTACTGAATTTTACAATTTTTTTTTTTCTTTCTAATAGTCATAGACATCAATGCATTCACACAATTGATTATGTTTCGTTCCACAAATCCCGGTGCTGATTTGAACGACAATTAATTAAAGTGAATGTGTTTCTGCATTCACTTGGTATATTCGATAAAAAAAAAAGAGAACTGAGTGCCGACGCAATTAGGGTTCTGCAGCAATCATTGTCAATTTCTCAGTACTAACACCAATTCAAGCACAATCCGATCAGGGGATGAGTGAATTGACAAGAGTATATGGCGAAAGGGAGAGGGAAAATCAGGAACACCAATTAAGTATCGCTTTTTAATTAGTCAGGAACGAATTGTGCAGTCACACCCAATCTATGTTTGTACACAACATCATGTACTAACACATGTAGTAACACATGTCTTTTCATCATGTAGTTCACCACTATGATTCCAATCCACACAATACAGTTACTCTGAGTAACACGCAGTAAAATCAACATCATGCAGTAACACATGTAGTAAGACATATATTTTTCATCATGTAGCAACACCACTATGCACACTCCATTAGAGGTAGTAACGCATAATGTAGTTACACAGTGAAAGTTGTTAGGAACATTTTATTGTTTTGATGATGACCATACCAGCTGTTACAGCAAGCCTGAAATAAGTTAGAAATCTCTGTATAAGTATTTACTTAGAGTCTAACATGATGTATAAGTTGAGTCAGACAAGTATTGTACTAGTTGGTAGGACAGTTGAGTAAAATAGAAATCCGGCAGAGTGAAGGCAACCAAGTACCAGCAGCGAAGCATGAAGACTTATGGTCTGACTTATAACCAAGGAAGTCTATGATGACCTTGGATAAGTCTAAGTTACATTTCCGGTGATGAAACTTAATGTTTAAATATGGTGTACACTGATCTCACACAAATCTAGGATCAGTGAAGTACAAGGACTCTTGGAGAACTCAAAGAAATCAAGAAGAAAGTAAATCGGCAGAGTAAAAACAGCTGAGTAAAGACAAAGCAGTGAATGAAGAACAGAACAACTAAGTCAGAAGTATCACTTAACCATTTAGTGAACGGCCAAGTAACCCTTACTTGTTCAGGTTTCAAAGAATGAAGAATAAAGAGAAGATCAAGCATTAAATGCACAATCAATTGGTGATCAATCAAGGACGGATTTTCTGATATACGTTTGGAGAAAAATCCGATCACTGAAATCAAGGAGAATACAATTAAGGGGGAATCTATAATTAAATCAAGGATTATTCCCCACATTAAATAGCCAATAAACTGAAATTCAAATCAATGATATTCAAGGCTATAAATAGAAGGCTCGATACAGGAAAAACAACGATTAAGTCTGATAAGAAACAAGCAGAAACTCTGTCAATTTGAAAAGCCTTCTCTCTGAACTTAAAGATACATCTAGAGATCAACTCAGAAATCAGAACTTCAATTCCACATCAAGCACTGAGATTGATCAACAAATTTGTGAATCCAATTCACACCAATCTGAAGCAATTGAATCAGAGGAATCTGAGACGTAGTTGCAATTTTTGTGATAGCTGTTGAAAGATTTGTTCTCAATGAGCAGTGATAGAGACTGAGTCACTGAAGCTTTTGAAGCCAGGGAGTGATAGTCTTGAAGATTGTGAAGCTTGTGTAGCCAAGGACAATCTAACTATTGTATCTGTGAAAACAATAGTGAATTCCTTCAATCATCACAGGAGATGAGTGGATTAAGGGATTACACTACCCTGAACCACTATAAGCCTTTTGTGTCAATTTACTTTCAGCAATTTACTTTACCGCACTTATTTCATTGCATATTATATCTGTGAATGCATAACCTACTTTGAACAAACATTTTAAGAAGGGACTTATCCGCTGCCCAAAAGTTTTTAAACTGAGAAAAGTTTTTGAAACTCCACTATAGTCATTCACCCCCCTCTAACTATAGTTTTACCCTTCTCTGGGACCAACAATTGGTATCAGAGCGGTGTTCCTAGTATCAAAACCTGTTCAGATCTGATTTCTGGTAACTAGGAGATCACATATTTTGAAAGTAGTTTTCAAATTTGTGCTTTATAAACATATATCTTATTTGTACTTATAGATTCCTCAAATTTGATGTCTAAGGTACCGGTACTTAATTTTGATGAATATAAAATAAAGATGTTGTCTCATATTGCAGCAACTCATGAGGAGATGCTGGATGTTATCAATGATGGTCCAATCAAGATCACAATAGTGATAGCCACTGGAGCAGATCAAGGAAAGGAAATAGACAAACTCAAAAAAGACTGGACCAAGGATGACAGGAGAAGAGCAAATCTCGACTTTGTTGAAAAAGACATGATCTTGAAGACTCTGGACAGTAATATGTTCATGAGAATCAAGGATTGCAAAATAGCAAAGGAGATATGGGATAAATTAGCACTGATTAATGAAGGATCGGAAGCAGTTAAAGAAAACAAATTATCTGTTGCAAAACAGAAATTTGAGAACTTCAAAATGAAGACTGGTGAATCCATTGATCAAATGGATAACAATTTTTCAAGCATCATCAGTGAACTTCAACAACTTGGACATGCATATCCACATAAAGAAGTGTGCCTGAAAATCTTGAGAGGTCTACCTAAAAGATGGAAGATCATCACATCAGTACACAGAGGAAAAATCAATCTTGCAACTACTGATACTTTAACTCTGATGTCTCAACTAAAGGCTCATGAATTTGAGTTAAACGGTGAAGACAGTGCACCAGCAGAGGCACATAAAGCCAGTGCACTTGTTGCACCTCATCAAAGCAAAGCAGTTGATATAAGCAGCACAGAGACACAAGAGCTTAAAGAACAGATTGCTTTACTAATCAAACGTTTTGACAGGCTTAGCAAGAAGAAGCAATTCAAAGGAAGCTCATCATCAAACAAGAAGTCAAGCTCAAGCAAAGACATGAAGAAAAAGGATGACGAATACAGATGCTTTAATTGCAAGATGAAAGGTCACTTCAAGGCAGATTGTCCTGAAGAAAAAGACAAAGATAAGGAAAAGAAGAAGTACAAAACAACTAAAAAGAGAAAAAGCAAGAAGGCACTCAAAGCTGAAACCCGCAGTGAAAAGGATGAAGAATCATCTGATAATGATTCAGATGATGATGAAGCCGACAGCTCAGACAATGAGAAAGCATATCTATGTCTTATGGCTAAGGAAATTGATGAAACAGAGGTAACATCTAGTTCATACTCATCATCAAGTGCATCCACATCTGACACTGCACAATCTTCTAGTATCCCTTTAGATTCTGCAAATCTAATTCAAAATCTTATGAGTCAATTTGAAGAAATTCAAACAAATCATGAGATTCTGGAACAAGAATGTGAGAATCTGAGAAATGAGAATAAAAGATTAAAGGAGAAACGGATGAAATGAAAGCTGAACTAACTGATAAGGAAGTACACTCAACTGATCAACATGCAGCAGATGATCACTCATCTAATGCTGACAGATCAGTTGAGAAAATCTCCCTACCAGCAAAGAGCACCACTGCACCACTAAATGCACCAGCTTACAAACCCCTAAAAAGGTTTGGATCCAGATCTAGTCTTGGCTACAACAGTCAGGATGAGAATATAAACAATGGCCAACAAAGTTCTGAATCAAGGACTAAGACTGGACTTAAATTCAGAAAAGGACATACCATAGTTTCAACCACTTATCCTGCACCGGTGAAGTCAAAACCCAGTGTAGTGAAACGCAGACTAAATCATCAAACCAGTCAATTAAGGGCAAAAGTGTATAGAAAGGTGAGGGAAGACTTTACCCTTCAGAGGATGATTAGAATGTTGCACCCCTAAAATACAAGAAGAAACCATTTCATGCTATGCAGCATGGGTTTAGGAAAAGCCAACCAAGGTATGTTCCTGGACACAAGAAGCAATATGAAAATAGGTTTCCTCCTGCATATTGGAAAGTGAAAAAGGATGCAAATGCACCAAAAAGTAGAGAAAAATATCAGAATACCTCTAGTAGAAATATTAGAAGTTATTCTGCCATGCCTTATACATATGAAGTTGATGACTTCAACTATCCAAGAAGAAGATCATTTGGATCTACACTTGGAGTAGGAGGCATGACTGCTAACAGGTATGGACCCAAACAATGTTGGGTACCTAAACACACTTAATTTGTCTTGTAGGATGCCTAGTACATAGGCATTGGATGTTCCAGACACATGATAGGGAATAAAGGATGGCTACTGACTTTAAGGCTTTTGATGGACCCAAAGTAACATTTGAAGGCAAAGAAAACCCCGGTAAAATTAAGGGGGAAGGCACAATGATCAAGAACAATTTGAAGATTCAAAATATGGCTTATGTAAAAGGATTGATCTTCAATCTTCTAAGCATTAGTCAATTCTGTGACGAATGCTACAATGTGCATTTCAGCAAAGAAAGATGCAGAGTAATTCTCAATGAATCCAGCACAGTTGTACTTGCAGGAAAAAGAGAAGACAACATGTATGTGGTAGATTGGAAGACAGCAAAGGCAGAAACATGTCGGCTTGTCAAAAATAAGCAATCAACCAGCTGGATTTGGCATAGAAGACTAAACCATCTCAATTTCATGACCATCAACAAATTGTCAAAGCACTAGTTGGTTGAAGGCCTACCAGAGATCACATTCAAGAAAGAAAGTCTTTGTGATGCATGTCAAAAAGGGAAGCAGATCAAAATCACCTTCAAGCCAAAGCCCTATCAATCTACAACAAGAATCTTACATCTTTTGTATATGGATCTTTTTGGACCAGTCACACCAGTAAGTGTAAGTGGAAAGAAGTACACTCTAATGATGGTGGATGACTTCTCCAAATACACATGGATCATATTCATGAACAAGAAAATAGAGACACTCAAGAAGCTACCAGACCTATTTAGAAGAATACAAAATGAAAAGGAACTGAAGATCATCAAGATAAGATCATATAGAGGCACAGAGTTCTTAAATGAAATTATCAGAACCAACTGTGAAGAGAATGGAGTTCTACATCAACTATCAGCAGCTGAGACTCTACAACAAAATGGTGTAGCAAAAAGAAGAAACAGGACACTCAAAGAAGCAGTTAGAACAATGATTGCAGAAGCATGCCTTCCAAAGAGATTTTGGGCCGAAGCAGCAAATACAGCATGCTATACTTAAAACAGATCAATCATCAACAAATATCATGGAAAAAACACCATATGAAATATGGAATGGAAGAAAACCTAATATCTCACATTTACATATGTTTGGATCTAAATGTTTTGTTTTGAACAGGAATCAGCTACATAACTTTGATGAAAAAGCTGATGAAGAAATCTTTATGGGATACTCAGATACAAGCAAAGCCTTCTGAGTACTCAACAAGAGAACCCTGGTGATTGAAGAATTAATTCATGTAGTTTTTGATGAACCAACACTAATGGTGAAAGCCTACAAGATCATGAAGAAGAAGCTGCACAAAGACAAGTCTATATGAACACAATAGTACCAACTACTCTTCTGGATCACACCTTTGGAAACCAAGATGATATACCATTCATTAAAACAGAAGAAGCACCAACAGAAGAACATGAAGTTGATGCACAAGCTGAAGCTGTAGAAGAACCAAATCAAGAGCAACTTCAACCTGACTTGAACTGGCTGAGAAATCATCCCGAAGAACATGTCATTGGAGACATCCATACAGGAGTTAGAACCAGAAGACAACTGGAGAACATGCTAACTTGTTTTCTATCACAGGTGGAACCAAAAACTATAGATGATGCAATTCAAGATGTTGATTGGATCACAGCCATGCAAGAAGAGCTCAATGAATTTGAGAGGAATGAAGTCTGGGAACTTGTTGACAGACCAGACATGGCCAACATCATTGAAACAAAATGGGTGTTCAGAAACAAGATGGATGAACAAGGAGGCAGCTTGTTATCGAGAAATAAAGCAAGGCTAGTTGCAAAAGGCTATTCTCAAGCAGAAGGAATAGATTATGATGAGACATTTGCACCAGTAGCAAGATTGGAAGCAATCAGACTTTTTCTAGCTTTTACAACATATAAAGATTTCAAGGTATATCAAATGGATGTCAAGAGTGCATTTCAGAATGGACTCCTACAAGAAGAAGTATATGTGGAACAACCCCTACTTTTCAACTCAAAGGGAAGGAAGACAAATTGTACAAACTCAAAAAGGCACTATACGGTCTCAAACAGGCACCCAGAGCCTTGTATGAGACTCTGTCACTATTCTTAGTCAACAGTGGATTCAACAAAGGGACCGTTGACAAGACTCTCTTCAAACTAGAAGAAGGAACAAGCACATTAATAGTTCAATTCTATGTTGATGACATCATCTTTGGATCAGAAGATGAGCAGCTGTGTGAGAAGTTTGCAAATTTGATGAAGGACAAATTTCAAATGAGCATGATGGGAGAGCTTAATTATTTCCTTGGGTTATAAGTGAAGCAAATGAAAGATGGGATCTTCATCAATCAGGCAAAGTACACAAAGGACTTGATACATAAGTATGATATGGATACAAGTGGCACAACAGATACACCAATGTGTGCAAGAGTTATTCTTGGAAAAGATGAAACTGGAAATGATGTTGATCAAAAGTTGTATAGAGGGATCATTGGATCTCTACTCTATTTAACCGCAAGCAGACCCGATATAGCATTTGCAGTAGGAGTTTGTGCAAGATTCCAAGCTCAACCAAAGGAATCTCACTTACTAGCAGCTAAGAGAATAATTAAATATCTGAAGAACACCATCAATGCTGGAATTTGGTATCCAAAAGATGGAGGATTCAAACTAATATCATATTCAGACTCAAACTATGCTGGATGCAAGATAGACAGAAAAAGCACATCTGGAACTTGTCAAATGCTAGGCAGCAGACTGGTTTCATGGTTCAGCAAAAAGCAAAACTCTATATCCACATCAACAGCTGAAGCAAAATACACAGCAGTAGGTAGCTGCTGTGCACAAGTGTTGTGGATCAGACAACAGCTAAGGGACTATGGAATGGAGGAGAAGACAATTGCAATCATGTGTGACAACACAAGTGCAATATCTATCACAGAAAATCCAGTATTACATTCAAGAACGAAGCATATTGATGTGAGACATCATTTTATTAGAGATCATGTGGAAAAAAGAGATGTGATCTTGAAGTACATATCTACAGAAGATCAATTGGCTGACATATTCACTAAACCACTCAGTCATGAAAGATTTTTCAAGTTGAGAACTGAGTCAGGAATGTTTCAAATTGATTAAGTTACAAAGAGCAGCTAATTGGAGTAATCAGTTGAGTGACTCCACCAGCTTACTGAACCTTTGCCATTTTGGGTGCGCTCACTTGGTAGGTAAAGCACTGGTAATCAGCGGAGTTCACTTACCTAATTGTTAGGAACGGTTTTATTTGTAGTAGCTCGGTAAAGAAGTCACTACACCGGCCTAGTGACCAGCCAAGTTACTCCACCGGAAAGCATATTGGAGAAAACAACAAACTAAAGTGTGAACCAAATCAGTTTTATACACGTGGAAAATCAGAGGAGTTATGAAGGATTATTTTGTGGAAGTATTACACATGTGGAAAATCAAAAGAATTATGGAGGATTATCTTATAAAAGATTACACACGTGGAGATCAAACTAGTCATGGAGGTAACTATATTATTTTCGAATTAAACCGCCTCGATTCCCGGAATCTATCATTACATACCTCAATCCACTCTCCCACTACACTCAAATACCGTGATTTATATATACAAAATCACGCCATTATGTCACAAATCCTTCCATATTCAACCACGTTCACACTACCCAAAATCATCCTATATAAACAACACTTAAAGATTTTCAGAAATTTTCCACGCTATTGCAATTCATAAACCCTATTTCTCTCTGAAAAATCGAAGCAATTTTCTGAATCACAAACTCACTCCAACAATGGCATCATCTTCTCTATCTCCGCAACAGAGAAATACTGTGAAAAATCAATCATCACTGGATCATTTTTCAGACCTGAGCACTATCTGCCCTTTTGTGAAAATGATGCACAGGCTCGAAGATTAGTGGATGACAGCACAAATCTGGGGCCGATGACTTTTCTAAACCCCCCAATCAAGTTTATATGCTATGAAACCCTGATTGCATTCTGGAAGAATGCAAAGTTCGTACCCCACACAAAGAAAAGTGACCCAGATTGTATTAAAAGCAAGATGTTTGGTAAAGAAGTTGTTATCACCCCTGGACTCCTCAATAGATTCTTGAATCTACCCAACACTGGTCCCGACGATGTGAAGAAGATGTAGATTGACATCAATGGATTCTGGAACGAGATTGCCAAGAACCCCAGAAGGCATAGCAAGAAATACAACTTCCCTAGATCAGAACTCAAATGCCCATTTGCTGAGTTTGCTCCAGTAATCACATCTTAAAGGGAGGAAGGGCTCCTTGGAAAACATGACTGAGCTCAGAGTCAAATTAATGGCTATTATCTATCAAGGCATTTCTTTTAACTGGTCAGAATTCATCTTCAACAGATTAAAGGTTCAAATTAAAAAGGAGACGGATCTAGCAATTACGGCACCAAGCAAGAATTTGCAGAAGAAAGGTGATTTCTAGGAGAGGAAATCGTATGGGATTCCTCTACAACATTTTTTCGACCAAATAAAAGTGACACCCATCTATGTGCACCCTTTGAACAAGGCCAAGGTAATGTATACCTATGTGAAGGCCTTCCAGAAACCACAACCCTCAATCAGAAGCAAGAGAAAAGAGCCTGAAAGCAGCAAATCAGGAGTGGGGAGGAGAACCATATCCTAAAAGACACAAGATAACACCCCTGTGATTAGTGCCAGTAACGTGAATAACCCCGTGGTGATTAGTGATGACACGGCAACTGAGGAAGAAAAACAGGAGGAAGTCACATATCTTGAAGAAGGTGAAGACGGGTATTATCTTACCCCATCTGAGGAAGAAGAGGAAGAGACTACTGAGGATGACGAAGCCGAGGAAGGAGAACATAAAGAAAGAGATCATTTTGAAGATGATCAAGCAAAAATGGATTTATCTGATGATGACCTGCCACTCCAAGAAGTGATTCTCAAGAGTCTCAGCAAAGTTGACAAACAGCCGAGTGAGCCACCTAATCAAACTCACTCTGCTGAACCTGTCAACACCCCCAGTATTGATCAAGGGGGAACAACAGCAGAAAAGGTCAAGTCTCCAGCACATGAAGAAATAGGACAGTCCTCACATGGTCTTGGAGATGTAAGTGAACTTCACCAATCTCTCTGATAATGAGATTACTGAAGAAGAAGAAAAGCAGGGTGATGCATCTGCTCATGCAGAAACTGAAGAAGAAGAGGCTGATGCATCAGCACATCAGAAGAGGACCCAGACATAACTTTCAATCTGGACATTCAACCCCTGATAGTGGAAATGGAGAGGCAGTACATGAGTAGGCAAAATCTAAAAGCTGCCCTCTGGAGTGATGAAACCTCCATGAATCACAAGATTGAAGCCCTCATCAGTCACATCAAAGTTCAAGATGAGGTCATGGAGAGACAAGGCAACCTACTTTGCAACCTAGAGTTCCTCATCCCTCATCATGTCCAAACAAACCTGGATCATTTGGCAGACAAGGTTGAGGAAAGCTTCAAACCTCTGGTGGACACATTGAATGTGCATACTGAGCAAATCCGACACTTGGATGAAATCATGAATTACTCAGGAGTGCAACTCAACACACTCATCAATGTGACAAAGGGCCAACAACAAAATCCTGGAGGAAAGATTTGGTCCATTACAGGAATCGGAGGCAATCAACCAGAGTCTGGAGGAAAGGTTTGGTGCTGCCAAAAAGGGGGGAAGGAAGCAGCAAACTTGAAAGCTCCAGTAGGAAGAAGGACAGCCCAACAGAAAAGGGCTAGGGTATCAAAGGCAAGGGCATCAGGTTTGAAGAAAAGAAGAAGTAGCCCTCTAATGAACCTGGTTGGACTTATTTTATGCCTTTGAATTGTTATTAAAAGATGCAATATCTTATTGCCTTTGAATGGATGAATAAAATCGTTGAGTTTTATTTTGTTATTATGTTGAAAATTTGCATACTTATAATCAAGCTTATGAGGGTTTTGGCATCATAAAAAAGGGGGAAATTGTTAGGACATTTTATTGTTTTGATGATGACCATACTAGCTGTTATAGCAAGCCTGAAATAAGTTAGAAATCTCTGTATAAGTCTTTACTTAGAGTCTGACATGATGTATAAGTTGAGTTAGACAAGTATTGTACTAGTTGGTAGGACAGCTGAGTAAAACAGAAATCCGGCAGAGTGAAGGCAACCAAGCACCAACAGAGAAGCATGAAGACTTATGGTCTGACTTATAACCAAGGAAGTCTGTGATGACCTTGGATAAGTCTAAGTTACATTTCAAGTGATGAAACTTAATGTTTAAATATGGTGTACACTGATCTCACACAAATCTAGGATCAGTGAAGTACAAGGACTTTTGAAGAACTCAAAGAAATCAAGAAGACAGTAAATCGGCAGAGTAAATTTACTAACAGCTGAGTAAAGACAAAGCAGTGAATGAAGAACAGAACAGCTAAGTCAGAAGTATCACTTAACCGTTTAGTTAACGGCCAAGTAACCTCTACTTGTTCAGATTTTGAAGAATGAAGAATAAAGAGAAGATCAAGCATTAAATGCACAATCAATTGGTGATCAATCAAGGACGGTTTTCTGATATATGTTTGGAGAAAAATCTGATCACTGAAATCAAGGAGAATACAATTAAGGGGGAATCTAGAATTAAATCAAGGATTATTCCCCATATTAAATAGCCAACGGAATGAAATTCAAATCAAGGATATTCAAGGCTATAAATAGAAGGCATTGACAGACATGAAAAACAACGATTAAGTCTGATAAGAAACAAGCAGAAACTCTGTCAATTTGAAAAGCCTAATCTTTGAACTTAAAGATACATCTAGAGATCAACTCAGAAATCAGAACTTCAATTCCACATCAAGCACTGAGATTGATCAACAAATTTGTGAATCCAATTCACACCAATCTGAAGCAATTGAATCTGAGAAGAATTTGCAATCTTTGTGATAGCTGCTGAAAGATTTGTTCTCAAGGAGCAGTGATAGAGACTGAGTCACTGAAGCTTTTGATGCCAAGGAGTGATAGTCTTGAAGATTGTGAAGCTTGTGTAGCCAAGGACAATCTAACTATTGTATTTGTGAAAACAATAGTGAATTCCTCCAATAACCACAGCAGAAGAGTGGATTAAGGGATTACACCACCTTAAGCCACTATAAGCCTTTTGTGTCAATTTACTTTCAGCAATTTACTTTACCGCACTTATTTCATTGCATATTATATCTGTGATTGCATAACCTACTTTGAACAAACATTTTAAGAAGGGACTTATCCGCTGTCCAAAAGCTTTTAAACTGAGAAAAGTTTTTGAAACTCCACTATAGTCATTCACCCCCACTGACTATAGTTTTACCCTTCTCTGGGACCAACTGAAAGTCCACAATGTAGTAACACGTATTTCGTGCTTGTTTTGTGATACACACGTTCACAACTAAATATGCTTTTTCTCCATTCAATTTCACCTTCAAAATGTGTGGCATATTTTTTTAGAGGAAAAAAAGCCAATATTTAACGATATGTAGCAATAGCACACGCAATCAATTTCACTATACACCCAATCCGATTCATAAACATAAGGCGTAGTAACACCATTGTGCGCATACAATGACATGTAGTAACACACAATGTAGTTACACTCAGAAAAATTCCAAACAAACTCAAACATACGATACATCAACTTCATCAGCAGTCATTCCCAACATCAAACGAAATCAATTTCAATATACACCCAATTCGATTCAAAATCCAAAGACGTAGTGGCACGATTATGGTAAGACGTAGTAACACGATTATGCTAAGATGTAGTAACACGATTATGCATGTAGATTGGGTGTGACTGCATCGATGTCGCTACGTATTGGGTGTTACCGGATTGATGTCGCTACGTATTGGGTGTTACCGGATTGATGTCGTTACGTATTTTTCTTTTTTAGATGTCGACAGCAATAACTTCACAGAAGAATTGGCAGCAATTGTTCTAAAAAAAAAGAAAGAATTGGCATCATTAACTTCAGAGAAAGTTTTAGCAGCATTAACTCATAAATAATAATTGAGGCGAAAAACTAGGAAAATATTGATAGAGGGTATTATTGGATATTAATAGTTTTTATCCTTTAGAACCACTATCTTTTAAGCTTGTCCTTTTAGCCCAGATTAGATTAAAAGTAGTCCTTCACAACCTTTTGCTATAAATTAGAGATTTTGATAAAACGGCGATTTTTCGGTCCAAAATGTCATGATGCGAACATATGGAGGGAGAAATCATTCTGCCTTGTTAACGAGCAAGGATCCTCTCAAGTGTGAGGGTCAAGTGCGCTCTCAAGTGTCACTGTTTTTCGATATGTTTAGCGAAACGACGTAGTATTGAAAAAAAAATCTACGGTAAGATCATCTATACATTGTGTGTGCACGGTGAGAAAAAAGAAATCTCAGCCTCCCTCGCCTTGTTAACCCCCTCTCTCCCCTCTCTTCCTCTTATCTCTAAAACAATCTCAGCCCCTCCCTTGCAGCTTTCTTTTCTGGCTCCGGCCGATTTGAGGTGCCGATGCCAGCTGCATTTTCTTCTCTTTTCTCATGCTTTGTTTTTTACTTTATACTGATCTACCTTTATTTTGTCCCCTTTTCCCCATTTGGAAGGTTAGATCTTCTTGCATGTCAGTATTTTTTGTTCTTCTTAGGTCCCCGGAATCTCTTTGTGTCGGATTTCGTCTAGGACTAGTTTATTTTCCCCCATTGGCATTGATTCGTTGAGGCGGATCGGCCATGGTTTCATTTTTCACATTTTCCAGCGACCTTGTTTTGGTATTCTGTCCGGTTTTGGTGCTTCCCAGGCTGTTTTAATGGTGTTAGATGGCGGCATGTTTAGAAGTTTGACGATTTTGTTCCAAGCTCCTCCTGGCCGTCGCTAAGGGTGTTCTATGCTGGCATAAGGACGGTTTTTGCTGGTGTCTATCTTTTATCGTAGTAATTGGATTGAATCGGTGCTCGTCAGTCATTGTGGTTGTTGTTGGTAGGTGGTTTGTTTTATTTCCGGTAATGGACGTCCCAGATATGGTGGATGTTTTCCATTTTCTTTTCTTACCAAATGAAGATCTCAATAATGAGACAATATTTGGTGTTAATGGGGTTCTCCCCATGATGTTTTTCTTTCGTTGTATTTGTATGGTTGTTTCCAGTGGTTTGCTGGAAGTGTTCCGAAGATTGTCCGGCGATATTCTGGTGTTTGTCCGGTTATAATTCTTGTATCTTTGTTGTTTCATATAAATCTTTCGTTTCGGGAAAAAAACATATTGTAACGCCCCTTCCCGGACACCGAGTCCTTATCCGGGAAATGGAACGTTCGGTACGTGAAATTTAGAGAAAACCCTAAATGCCACGTAAGCCTTACGTCATACCAGAGTAAATAACAATAAATGCGGAAGAAAACAAACTGAAAGACTCGGGAGATAGACCATCATGTCTAACACATAACCACCCAACCAGAAGGTAACTGCTGTCAAACTATATCATAAATAACTGAAATAAATGCTAGAATCCTAAATGAACATCCATGTCTGAAAAGAAAGGAACAACTGGCAATAATGCCTTATTAAAACTACCAAAACAATGAACTAGAACATAAACTCCATAAACTCCACTCCTAAGCCTGATCGTTGAACTCTTCCTCAAAATTATCAACCACCTGCATATCTTCTTATTCCAAAAGAGGAGTACGCTCATGCCTAAGCTTAGTAAGGAGAAAGAAGATCAAAAGTGAGATTCATGGTTGTCCATAAGCCGGAAGACAAGACATGAATCTACTTTATCCACTTTCAAAAAGAAATTTGAACAATACTTTTAACAGAAGGAGAAAACCACTTTGGAGTACATAATCAATGTATAAGAAAACATGTCTATTTACTATATCCGCTTATCTTGCACATACATGTTTAGTTACATTAGCTACTTACTCGCTTACTTAACATACTCGTGTCCTTGTCTTTTCTTATCCGTGATTCTTGTCTACTAGCTTTAAGGCGCAGGATACAGCTCAGCTAGTACAACTAACTACACCTCCAACATGGGACTTGCTGATGCCCAAGGTACACTTATAAGCATAACGCCTTAAGAACGGCTTGGCTAATATAGCTAGTCACACTTCCAACATGGGTCTCAACTGTGCCCAAGGTACCCCGTCTATTCGTGCTTATTAACGAATACCCTGCTAAGTAGATTCCATAACATGTAAAGCAAATAGGAGCATGTAAATAACATAAATCTATACTAAAAATCCATGTCTAACCTATGGGAAACATGCAAAGGCCATAACAACACCAAACTACCATCCTATCTCCACTATACGTGTAAAGACAGAACCCATAAAATTATCCAGAAACCAAGGTAATATAGTGAAAGCACTGTTGAACTCACTAAACAAATAGAAAGTCAATCTGAAGATTTTCTAGTGCGCTTAACCGAGAGGCATCTCGATTTGGTGTACCAGTTGAACCCTAGGTTCACTTTCTGAGTTGAAAGTAGTCCGACAACCTGTCCCAAATCACATAACATGTCCAGTTTCGTGTCAATTTACAAGAAAACAATTCTGAAACATATTAAAAATATAACCTTTAAAACAAAAATGGATACTTTTGATAAGAAGAACTCCTTACCTCGTAAACGTAGCAAAAAATAAGTCAGGCCTGAACAACCTACGATCAACCTTCAAACATTTGTGAATATACGAATAAACGAATAAACCCTAACAATTAAAGATCCAACCTTTAACGTTGAATCTAAAATTGAACTTCTTAAAAGACAATAATTAACATAACTTAAATTTACCCGTAATTAATTCGTGAAATGGATTGAGAAACGGTGTACCGAATATCGTCTTTTCTTTTCTTCTGTTGCCATGATACTCCTTGTCCGATTCCTCTTTTAAACAGAGTCAGCCCTTTTATTGCTCATACTTCCCTGTTCGTAACCATGAAATTCATACCGTAAGATAATCTCATATCCTTTATACTTTTTATTCTTTTCCATGCGGCTGTTTACTTCTTTCTTTTCTTTCCGCCATGCAACACTAATATATACTTCGCCGTTGTCCCTCTGCTGACACACATTGGATATATATTATGGAAAATTAGGGATAAGGACACAATCTGAAATATTTTTAAGTAACAGGACAGCTACATATTTTTTAGGGGGAATGAGGGAGAATGACAGAAATATTTCATCAATTGAGTAGAAGGACAGTTTTTTGAAACTTTTGCATAAAGGACAAAACTATTTATTCACTGTCGAAATTCACTTGTGTTCGAAATTCACTGTTTAAATTCATCGTTTAAATTCGACGAAATTCAATGTCGAAATTCACTAATTTTCAAAATTCATCGCCGAAATTCACTAATTTTGGGATTCATCGTCGAAATTCATCGATTTGGGATTCATTCAGGAGATTCATCGATTTTGGGATTCATTGTTTGTCCTTCTCGCTATAAAAATTATGCGATTGTCCTTCTCCTATAAAAATATGTAGTTGTCTGTTATTTCTTAAAAATATTTCAAATTGTGTCCTTATCCCTAATTTTCCATATTTTTTATAGGGAGAAGGACAACTGCATAATTTTATGGGAAATTAGGGATAAGGACACAATCGAAATATTTTTAAGTAATAGGACAACTACATATTTTTTATAGGGAGAAGGACAATCGCATAATTTTTATAGCGAGAAGGACAAACGGTGAATCCGAAAATCGGTGAACCTCCCGGTGAATTCGAAATCATGAATTTCGACGATTGAATTTCGACGATGAATCCCGAAAATTAGTGAATTTCGACGATGAATTTTGAAAATTAGTGGATTTCGACGGTGAATTTAAATCGATGAATTTAAGCAGTGAATTCGAACACAAGTGAATTTCGACGATGAATAAATAGTTTTGTCCTTTATGCAAAAGTTTAAAAGCGTCCTTCTATTCAATTGATGAAATATTTATGTCCTTCTCCCTCATTCCCCCTAATTTTTATAGCGAGAAGGACAAAGCGGTGAATCCGAAAATCGGTGAATCTCTCAAGTGAATCCCGAAATCGGTGAATTTTGACGGTGAATCGAAAATTAGTGAATTTCGGACGATGAATTTTGAAAATTAGTGAATTTCGACAGTGAATTTCGTCAGTGAATTTCGAACACAAGTGAATTTCGACAGTGAATAAATAGTTTTGTCCTTTATGCAAAAGTTTCAAAAAACTGTCATTCTACTCAATTGATGAAATATTTCTGTCCTTCTCCCTCATTCCCCCTATATATTACATATAACCAAATTGCTTTCCTCCTTGCCGAGCACCCACGTTCATCTGCTTTCTTCTTATTCTTCTTTATTTTCAAAACACTAGCACACACCACACGCCGATACATATATATTTGTAGGAATGATAAACCCCTCCAACAAGTACCGTCTTTAATACTTGTGTCAATCTATTTCCAATCAAATCCTAGTCAATCTGTAACTTTAGGTATTATGGTTAATTAACGGATCATCGACATCTTTCCATAATTATTTTTTCTCTTTCTTTTTTTTTTTAATTTGAAGAGTCGTAATCCCGGTTAATTCGTCAAATCGTTTATTTACGAAAGTACAACAATATCCTTGATTAAAAATTTGAGGTTTTACACGTATGGACACGCCACACGTGTGTGTGTATGGATTATTCCGGGGGGACACACTTGGTATTGTGTAAGATATCATTCAAAATTTGAGTGTGTGAGTGTGGCTTTAGCCTTATATATATGTTTGAGATTACCATTTGTAAAACCTCGTGTTTTTCCGTAGGGTATAAAACTCTTGTAATGTTTAGTATTCCCGATTATTTTATTAGGTTCTGTAAAAAATAAATAAAAGTAAATAAGGTGGACTGTAATGGGTATTCATTGGATATTAGAGGTGGAATTTTATTTAGGGGCAATTCAGGAAATGTGATAACCTTATTTTATTCCCAGTCATTCCCCAAACCTTTCATTTCGCACAAAACAATAGAAAGAGGCGCCTAAGGGAGGAAAATAGAGAAAGGAAGAAGGTAGAAGAATCTTCAACTTTCTGAACAATCAGGCTGTTCAAATCGCAGACGAATCACACCACAACACTTAGCGTGATGAGGAGACCGTTTTGTGAAAGTTTCACGACGATATATTAAGGTGCGTTTTTGCCGGGTTTGGGAATCTTGATGTTTTGGATGTTTTGGGTGTTCTGAATTCATAGAATCGTAGAACCGTTTGTTTAGAGACTTTAGATTATCGTAATCTGATGTTATTTCGTTCTTTTAGGTTGCAACTTCAAGAAATCAAAGTTTGGAGTTTCAGAGCTTTTGGCTTGTTTTTGGGAAATTACAGGTAATTGGGTGTTGTTCATCAATAACAGCCGAATCACACCACAACACTTAGCGTGATGAGGAGACCGTTCTGTGAAAGTTTCACGACGATATATTAAGGTGCGTTTTTGCCGGGTTTTGGGAATCTTGATGTTTTGGATGTTTTGGGTGTTCTGAATTCATAGAATCGTAGCACCGTTTGTTTAGAGACTTTAGATTATCGTAATCTGATGTTATTTCGTTCTTTTAGGTTGCAACTTCAAGAAATCAAAGTTTGGAGTTTCAGAGCTTTTGGCTTGTTTTTGGGAAATTACAGGTAATTGGGTGTTGTTCATCAATAGGGCTGTTTGTATGGGTTTTTGTTGCAACTTTGTTGTTGTTTTGATGCAGGCAACCTCTAAAAATACGGTAGTTATTTTTGTTTTGTCGGAGGCGTTGTTGTTTGCTTGGGACATTGTAACGAGAGCGCTAGAGGAAACAATATATAACAAATAGTGTGATGTCGGGAACGATCTTCACTGTGATCGAGGGTGCAGTTGCAGTTACCTAAATAAAATCAAACAACATTTTGATATATCATGATTCTAACTAATCATTAATTATTCATTATACATAACATATAACCTAACCATATGATCGCAAAAGAAACCAGGTCAAAAATGAAAAATTATTGATCTAAAAAGTTACCTATCTGATGGAGTAGAAACCTACAATTTAGAACTTTGGTAAGCTTTATAATTGCAACATCATCGAAACATCGTGAGTTCTCAATTAGTCCGGTAAAAAAATGTTTTAATACATAGTGAGTTATAAAGAAGTCAAGTCAAAACCGAATCAATCTTTGGAATGTGAAAGAAACAATATATATATATATATATATATATATATATATATATATATATATATATATATATATATATATATATATATAGAGAGAGAGAGAGAGAGAGGGGGGTTTTGTATTGTTTAACACAAAAATAAAAACTATGGAGAAGAAAGAAAAGAGGGATAGAAACATATCAATGTAAAATCAAACCACTAATAGAGAGCTGCAGCTATGCCTACACAACTCTTTCTACATACTACTACATATATATTAGTAAACCTACTTTTAAGTTGCAGCTAGGCTAGTAACTCTGTTTTTCCTCACAGTAATATTATATTAGATAATGTGTGGAACCATATACGTAACTTTTTGTCCTCTGACTTGCCTTATCATATTCTAGGCTAGCAACTCTGTTTTTCCTCACAGTAATATTATGTTAGGTAAGGTGTGGAACCCTATATGTAACTTTTTGTCCTCTAACTTGCCTTATCATATAACCGTGGAGTTGATATATGTTCCATTTGCGTATCTCACTATATGATAAATCTTAAACTTTTTTTTTGAAACCATAAATCTTAAACTTAAAAATAAAAAAAACTAAATAAAAACACACACACTATCTTAAAAGACTCAGCAAGCACAAAGTACTTTCTAAATAATACTATTACATGGTAAAACCTTCTTTATTTTCTAGACAAGCCCAAGATAAATGTTTCTGATGTTCTTGTTGTGAAAAGAACATACCTAAACCAATTTTCTTTATTTTTTTATTTTTAACTTTCAGATTTATCATACGGTGGGATCCGCAATAGAACCTACATCAACTTCATGCCTTATATAAGTTAGAGGGAAAAAAATTACATATAGAGTTACACACATGTATATGAATATAATATTACCGTGCAGAAAAACAAAGTTAGTAGCCTAGCTGCAGCTCAAAAGTAGGTTTACTATATATATATATATATATATATATATATATATATATATATATATATATATACCGGTCAGATTAGAGGAAAAGACTTCTCTATGTAGTAGTAATTAGAAAGAGTTGTATAGTCAAATTGCAGCTCTCTATTAGTGGTTTAATTTTACATCGATATGTTTTTATCCCTCTTTTTTTTCTTCTTCACAGTTTCTATTTTTGTGTTAAACAATACACATCCCTCACTATCGATATATATTTTGTTTCTTTAATATCCCAAAGATTGATTCTGTTTTGACTTGTAACTCAGTAAGTATTAAAACATTTTTTTACTGGACTTATTTAGAACCCACCCTAATTTTGATGATGCTGTAATTGTAAAGCTTGCCAATGTTGTAATTGTTGTAGGCTTCTGCTCAATCAGATGGGTAACTTTGTAGATCAATTATTTTTCACTCTTGACTAGACTTTTTTTTACTGCAATCGCACCCTGTTTGGTAATTAATATCATATGTTTATTGGAACGTAAGGTACAAAAACTTTATTTGAATAGTGTAAATGCTATGTATATAATTAATGATTAGTTAGAATCCATGATATATCAAAGTGTTGTTTGATTTTATTTAGGTAACTGCAACTGCACCCTCGAACACACTGAATATCGTTCGCGGCATCACACTGTTTGAAATTGTTTCTTCTAGCGCTCTCGTTGCAATGTCCAAAGCAAACATGCCTCCGACAAAACAAAAATAACTACCATATTTTTAGAAGTTGCCTGCATCAAAACAACAACAAAGTCGCACCAAAAACCCAATCAAACAAATCTATTGATGAAGAACACCCCATTACCTGTGATTTCACAAGAACAAGCCAAAAGCTCCGAAACTGAAACATTGATTTCTTGGTATTGCCTCCATTAATCCATGTTTTTTTTTTCATTGTTAGAGGTTGCCTTTCCTTTAACATATGGTTTCCATCATCCTTTTTGTAACTTGGCTCTATGCAACACGTATAAATGGTTTTGTTCACGTGTTTGCCTTCGGTGTAAAATTGCATCTCGTGCTCCCTAAATTCTGAAAATTTTAAACCACATAAAAATCCTTTTAACGACAATTTCTTTTTTTTATATCAACTTGATATTCAAAAGGGATTGTTCTAAAATTGCAAAACAAGATGAACTTTATGTTCAGAATATGCTGCAATACATTCCCTTCTCAATCTGTTTTGAATAAGTTGTACCTATTCAAAAGTTCTGATTTTCAGATATCACTTAAAAACCACTAAGACCCGTAACACTCATCTTTATTCATGCTCAAAATCCTTTTCGTTTGGATTGCATAAATCAATAATTTCAGGCCTAGTGTAAATATCAAATCCCTTACCTTTTTACTCAAAGGTTGAAGTATAGTGAATCATAAGTTATGAAGAATAATTTTCCAAAAAAGCGAATTCCCCATTTGTTTGAATTTTACCTAGGTCAGGAAATCAAGTAGGAAGATTATACTACATTCGTCCTAAAATATAAGTCCATTTAGACTTTTCACACGAATTAAGAAAATGTTCAAGCTGTCATTAGTTTTAATGGTAAAAGTCTACAATACAATTTGACTATCATTAATATAATAATTGTAAAATGGATAAATGCATAATAAATTAGGTAAAAAGAAGAAAAATATAATAAATACTCCATTGGTATTCTAAAAAAAAACATATTTTATGGGACAAATCCAAAAAAACTAAGCTAGAGCATTACGTTTACGGGACGGAGGTAGTACATTATTTGAACTCTCATAATAAAAATACGATGATTTGTTTCTCCAAAGTTGTTTCATACCTGGTGTGTTTGCCCCATTGTGTTTTAATTTTGATTTTATTTTAATTACAATAAACTAATTATTAATTATCAATTAAAACATTTCGTATTTACTGATACACCGTAATCATCATATATCTTCAAGTTAATCATTATCTAAGGATAAGTAAAAGATTGATCGTAAATATGTAACGTTATACGTCATTCGGTTGAGTATCATGTATGTGGGTCTCTATCTATGGTTGTAATGCACGTAGTTTTTCTTATTAAAAAAAAAAAATTTGTGTCTGTAACATATCAATTTTATCCTTATGATAATTTTTCTTTTTCTTTTTGGTTCGCCTTATGATAATTATTATCTAAATTAATTTTTTTTTTTAGAGCTCAATCTAAATTAAAATTTAAAATATGAGTTTGTCAGTAAAATATTTTTTAGAGTGATAAAAAGTTTGTTGATCATTATTAAACTTGTACATATTTATCTTTATCAAACATATCATTATTTTTAATATATATATATATACATATACATACATATATATATACATATATGGGGTAATGAGGGAGAAAAACACAAATATTTCATCAATTAGAAAGAATGACAGGTTTTTGAAACTTTTGCATAAAAAATGTGTGGTTGTCATGTTACTCAAAATATTCCAAAACCTGTCATTATCCCTAATTCTCTATACATATATATCTTACTTCTATAAGTTAATTTTACAGGTGTTTCAATATATCGAGGATCGAGTATGGAAAAAGCTTAGCGGATGGAAGAATAAATTTCTATCGCCGGCAGCTCTGGAGATTCTTATCAAGAGTGTGATGCAGGCAATTCCTACGAAGGTGGTGTAGTGCTTCCTCATTCCTAAGGCCTTGATTGATACGATTCAGTGTATGATTAGCCGATTTTTCTGGGGAGGTACGGAGGATAAGCGCAAGATTCATTGGAAGAAGTGAGAGGTGTGTACTATGCCTAATGATATGGGCGTTAGGCATCTGGGACCTTAACTGTCTTAATCTGGTGCTTCTGGGGACTCAGCCTTCTTTTTTATGGCGTAGTATGTTACTGGCCGGGATCTTCTTGCACGTGGTTTACGATGGCGGGTAGGCGATGGTGCTTCAATCAACATCTATTCGGATGCATGGCTCCCTCTGCCGTACTCCTTTCGGGTAGGTTCGACTATGCTTCCTTCAGATGCAAAGGTTCAGTTGCTTTTCATCCCTAACTCGTGTTCTTGGGATCAGGATCTAGTTTAGAGTTCTTTCATTCCGCATGAGGCCCAGGCTATATACTCAGCATTCCTTTGCCGTCGGGGTCGCATTCGGATTATATCGTACGGAATTACGATCCTTGTGGGCATTATACGGTGAAATCTGGCTATACGTTGGCTACCCAGTTTCACCATAGGTTGCTTTCGCAGTCTAGGCTTTCGACAGCTGGCCAGAAGGATGGAGTTTGGCGCCAGATTTGGTCTTTGGCGGTCCAGCTCGTGTCACTTTCTGTGGAGGTGTCTGTATGATTGTTTATCAGTTGGGAAGTCATAGCGGAGGCGGGACATGGGTAGTGGTGCTTGTGATTTACATGGGCATAGTTTAAAGGATCTTCGGCATGCTTTGTTCAATTGTGCAATCCCTCCAGCTGTGTGGGATAGGGGATAGAGCCCTTGAGGAGGGCCTTCGGAAGAGCCCGGATTACCGATTTTTTATTGGGGTGCCTCTTGTCTGCGACTCTGCATGCGATGAGCCTCGTTTGGCACATCTAGTTACTACCCTATGGTGTATCTGGAAAGCACGGTGTGCATGGCTGTTTGGTGGTCAGGCTGTGGATATTGGCAGACTTGTTATGATCGTGGAACTGGACGCTCGGAAATATGCAGATCACTTAAGGTTTCCCCTCCGTGAGCCGTTAGTTCGTCGTGGCCTACCACATGGAAACCGCCTGTTGTTAGCCATGTAAAGATCAATGTGGATGCGGCGCTTTATGCGGAGCCTGTGCTTATGGGGCCGTGATTCGGGGGTTGAATGGCAAAATCCTGCGTGCCTACTCGGTATATTAGACAGAAGTTTTGATATAGATTTTGCGGAGCTTAGCACTGTTTATAGGGGTCTTTTTTGACCCGTGAGTGGGGGTACCGCTCTATATGATTTGAGTCTGATTCCCTTTCGTGCATTCAGCGCCTTCATTCGCCAGCTGATGACCTCACCTCTCTTGGTAGTTTGGCCCAGGATTGCTTGCATTTGGCAGATTTTTTTTGATTCACTTTCTTTTCCTTTTGTTAAGAGATCTGGCAATAGGCTGGCTCATCTTTTAGCCCATGAGGGCTTAGCTTATCTAGGCTTTGTGGATTGGGGTACATCGCCCCCTGAACGCGTTCTTGCTGCTTGTACTTCTGATTTCCCTTAGTAATATATTTGATGGTTTCGCTCAAAAGAAACTTTGTTCATTCTATTTCAATTTAAATCAAAAGTATTTTTTTTACCGAAACGAAATTACCTCATTCAGAATACTAGGACTCGAACGCATGGCCAAGAGGTCACGTGGCCTCATCTTAACCATTGAGGTAAGCCTTATTGGAAAGTCAAAAGTATTCTATCATTCTAATTCGGGTATTTTTTTTAAACAAAAATGGTTAATCATGTTAATAGATGATATAAAGCTTCAGAGTAATCTTTGATGATATTAATAACTCTTCTGCTAGAAATAATTTGAGTTTTAATGATGAGTGCCAGACTAACTATTATAGATGCAAGCAAAACAATTTCTAGACTTAATTTATAGGTTTATTAGAGTTTGATATTTGTATAGGTTGGATCAAACAAGCACTCTAATAGTCAGTTGATAGGATCTCAATAGACCTACGTAGGTTTTTAGAACTCAGTAGAGTGTGTCCAGGATCCTGCTGAAGGCTGAGCTTTCAGACTCAATAATGAAGTCTGAGGTTTCAAACTCAGTAGCAGATTGAAGACTGAAGGCTGAGGAAACAAACTCAGTATTGAAGACTAAGCCAAGACTATAAGGGTAGAATTCAGGTAAGTCTGTGATGGCCTGGATTGTCTTTATTGATCATGTATTGAAGGTCTAAGTTCCCAAAATATAAGTGATGAAAGGGTGATGCACTTAGATCAAGTAATAATTAAAAGTACTTGACCACCATAAACCAATACTAGCAAGAGGACTAGGTCCATCGTAGTATAGCTATAGCGAATCAAGGTCGATCCACGAGGAACCAAATTGTGGATCATTTTATATACAAACAATTAATTATTCATATCAAGGACACAAAGGCGGTCTACGACCAACGAAGTACAAGAAAAAGTAAAGGACACAACTCGACACAACACATAAACAACGTAATTAACCTCCCCAATTATTATGTTATAGTCTGGATCTAGAGATTCTATATAATTAAGCTAGACTCGACAACTATTAATCCGATTCGTATTTCTTTTATATTGACTACGGAGTCATCCCTCAAAATAGATCTAGCTCCGGTTAGGCCATCTAGATCATCGTGTCTCCATTACGTGACTTCACATTTTTAGTCTCCATCTCATATAACTCCGACACATTTACGAAACTAGGGATGCCGGTATAAACCGTAACCTCATCTAAGCAACATTCCTATGATTAGGCGTACTTCTTAGACACCGATTCAATCTCGTCCTAAATAACAATCACTTTTTAGGTCTCATGTTAAATTACGATGACAAATAATTAAGTTGATCAAGTTTAATTACTCGTTTAAATTACAAAGCGAGAGAACCTGGCGTAGTCGTAAGTAGCCATACCTACTAAGATAAGAAATTCTAGGTGGACAATCACACCATAAAGACTTGGCTAGATTGACGCGTGGTAAAACCTAAATCTTAGCGCTTCTACATACGTAACGGATAAAATAGAGACTCATAAAGCAATTATATAGATCTACTAAAAACACGGTTGCCGATCATACCGAAGTCATCTATAGGTCACCGGATATGAGATCGGGCGTTTGGATCCTTATAGACAAGGAATCCCCATCGCCTCATATCGTATCCTTAGATCTACATCGTTCGGTGAAGAACGAACAACCTCAAATGATAAACAATAATTGGGGACTTAATTACAAAGAACTAAGAACAAATAAATACAAGAACTTACATTATTGTAGATCTTGCATAAAAACTGCTCTAAGAAAAACTGGAGATTTTATTATAAACTGAAAAGTGTATATGGTCGAGTGTGGTGTGTATGGCGTGTAATACATGCCTTTATTTATAGGTGTTCAAGCTAATTAAGAGATATACTTTAAAATGTCAAAACAAATAAGAGATAACTCTCGGCCGATCTCCAATAGATGAAGTGCGCCCCCCTCTTCATGCATATCCTTAAAGTGGCGCCATCTTTGAGTGGTTTGCCATGCTCATCCGATCTTTTCGTGCTAATCCGATATTTATCTTGATTTTCCTTTGATTTATCTTGAGATTTAATTCTTCCATTTGTATTTATCCTCCATAATTATCCAAATCTGCAAAATAGATATTTATCCCGAAATAAATCATATTTAAATAAAACGGATAAATATAATAAAAACGGATAAATACCGATTTATATAATAAAAACGGATAATCACCAAATTATATCTTATAAAATGGATAAATACCAAATTATATTTTATAAATCACAAAACATTAAATAATACATATAAACATGTGATTTAATATAAAATACATATTATTAATCCCGATTTAAGGTCAACGTTGATGACTTTTACGGGTATAATTTGACCGTCATCAACTACCCCCCACTTAGACTTTGATCGTCCCGAACAAAGCATCAATAAGTCATTCCCCAAGAAAACAATTGACATGGTCAAATCATACTTACGCGAGAAGCTCGAGTCAACTCATACCAGTCATGCTCATAAGATATCCATTATTCACTACTCTCTATGAACCGAAGTGATGTGTGCATGTGCGTTTGATTTTATCTATTCGTGGCAAGATTAAAGTTTATGCTAACTTCGTAGTCTCAACCTACCAACATCAGCATTCATACTTCTTATGCCTCGCAATGGGTAAAGACATGGTGCAATAAGCAAGAGCGTCATCAATAAGGTTTTTGGCCTTGGAGACCGAGAAAAATACTCGAAGCCTCTTAAAAAAGTTGAAATTTTTTTTTTTTTTTTTTTCACATTTTCATATTTTCAAGCATTAACACATCTCAAGAAGGAAGCTTGCTTTAAAAGTAAATTATGCATTGCAAGAATCCCCTTTCACGGATTGGTCAATAGCATTGAATATTACCACAAGCGCGAGGCTACTTTGGTAATGTTTCTACAAGCCCAGTGTTTAACGCTTTGTCAAAACACAGATAATTCTCAAGCTTATTACTCCGCTTTGATGGCTAGAAGATAGGAATACATCAGCAGATAAATTTCGACTCTAAGTATGCATAACCAATCATCTACGCAATGTACACATAATTCTTCTTAGTTATTATAATTTGCGCGGTATTCGATTCAAAGATTGAGTAATCGAATAATAAATAACTACTCGCAACAATCGGCATGAATATCCTTAAATTTACATTCACATAAGTATAAAATGATCACGTAATTATGCAACTTGGTTTCTTTTCTATCAATTCTTAGCTAGGAACTCACAATTCTAAGGGTACGAGATAAATAATATGGTATTTATGCAATTTTTTAATTTTTCACCGTTTCATTCAATTTTTCAACTATAGCATCATGGCTAAGTCTCCTACCCCCCACTTAAACTTGGCATTGTCCCCAATGACAAATAAAAATGAGAATTGAAGAAAAAGACTTAGCTCTGGAAACGGCTCTCAAGTAGATGCTGAGAACATCGGAGCACGCCGTGGAGAAGCAAGTGAAAACTGTTTAAGCAAACCAAACGAAACTCCACGAGATCGTTAATAACATGTCAATGGGAGTTACAAAATAATGTGGCGATAATTAGATATAAAATATCCGAAAACAATTTAAGCCACTTTATTTCATACAACCAATGACAAGGAAAACCAAAGAGTTAAAACTACTCGTTCAGACGCAAAAATAGAAATACTAAATAGAAAGAAAGATAAATAAGCAACTAAAGACGGTAATCTTCATCTATAATCTCCACCGCTTAAATATGCTTAAAACCGGGTGAAGAAGACCAAGATCAAAAAGCATTACCCCATGGGAGAACACGAGGGTTACTGGATTGATAAGATATTTAATCCAGCGTAAAAGAGAAACTTGGTCAGGTATAACAGATCGGATGTGACCAATTGGTATAAGATAGGATCAAAAACTCGGTGCAGACGCTTCACGTTTAGATTGGATATCAACAACTTAGGGAGATGTAGCTTCTCCTTGAAATTACTAATAACCCAATGTATCACGTAAAGGTCATCACCGTCATCAACAAGGTCGGATCGGTGTGCTATGTTAGAACAAAACTCATCATCTATATGTACCGGAAGGGTCGGAAAAGGGTGAACTTCAAAACATCCGGTAGAAAGAGAAGTTGTATTTTGATCGAACCGAAAAACTTTTTAAAATCTAGCTAGGGTCAGAGCTACACGTACCCCAGCTAGGATCGCGAAAACCAAAAGGATAACCATTAAAACCTAGCAACATTCAAATTCCGCAACACAAAGGTATAATATAAACAAAATGGAGGTTTAGAGTGTGTTGGTTTTAGAAAAAGATATATAAGGATGGTAAGAAAAGATAAAGGGTGGGTAAGAAATTGTGTTTTGGGTGGTAATTGTTTAAGGGATTGGGGAGGGTGGAATAGATGGAAAGAAAGAGAGGGGATGAAAGAATGGTTAGAAATGTGAACTGTGAGGCAGAATGGTGAGAGAATAGAAAGGTTGAAGGGTGAAAATGTACAAAGGATAAGGATAATTGCAGAACGAATTGCACACAACGTTGGATTTTCACTCGTATCGCCATTCTAAAAAGTTTTGGAAGTTGACCAACACTTGTTCTTGGTCGCACCAATCATTCTCTGTTACATTTTCAGTAATTCTCAAGCTCTCTTAATGCTCTCATCTTAAGGTGATTGCTAAATTTCCTTTTCTTTAGCAATTTCTCGACTCTCTCTGAAACTCTATTTCACGTGGCTTATATTGAGTAAAAAAGTTTTGCACATCCTTAGCCCAATGGCCATCGGAACACGGCAAAATAAAAAACCTCAACATATGTCACGTTACTCTTATTTGACTCAACGAAAAAACCTAAAATCCTAAAGAGAAATCCCAAGGGTTTTAAAGAAGTAGTTCTGAGTTTAAAGTCCTCAGCTCGACTTTCCAAAAAGCATCCTTGTCAGTCATCCTTCTTGGTTCGCTAGATGTTGACCCCTTGAGCACTATACGAGGTGGGCTCGTTGCTTTTGCGGATTAATATCCTTCCCTTGGTTGTGAGACTTAGGAAACGACATTTATCCATACCATTTATACAAAGCTCTTACCTCGGCTCACGTTTTAGGAATTAGTGAATTCTTGGGAGATTTAGTCCTAGGGACTTATTTTAATCACATCCTCTATAATGCTGCGTCATTATGCTCTCTCAAAACTCAACGTCTTCTTTAGATTGTGAATGCTTAACTATACAAATTGTTGCTCCCGTATTACTGAAGCAATCTCATGCATAGGTCAATGAGATTTTGTGAACTACGAGGACTCTTTATTCCTTGCTTCCATTCAACAACTACATGTTTCTCTACACCTTCTAGATGAGATGATTTGGGCTAGAACCTTCCATACTAATAAAATTAATCTTACAAACCAACTCCGGGCTAAGATTCTCATTCAGGTTCATGTAAAGACTAACTTATGTTCAAAAACCAAAAGATAGTAAAACATAAGCAAAAAAAAGGTAGTACCTTGCCTTCAACATTGTACCATGAATAATTCGAACCTTTTAATATTTATTTTCTCGGAGCCATCTTGGTGCTTAGAGTAATGCCTCCATAACTTTTCCCATCGTAGAGTAGTAAATTCACATGTTGCTGGGTTATTTTCTCAGCGCCCGCGAAAAATTACTGACTCAGATTATTGTTTCCCTGGTTTCTGCAAACAGAAGAACTAACAGACCGTAGACTGACTTTAACATGGTTTCCCATGCTGCTATCAGACCTACGGATTAAACATACGGAGATAAACAGACACGCGAAGTCTTTTACACAGAGCAGATAACCAGAGGGACTCAAAAACGAAAAAATAGACTCTAAAACAGAAAACTTAACATGAATAAAAATTATTTATATATAAAATTGACCGTTGGTTCCCGGCAACGGCGCCAAAAACTTGATGCACTTAGATCAAGTAATAATTAAAAGTACTTGACCACCATAAACCAATACTAGCAAGAGGACTAGGTCCATCGTAGTATAGCTATAGCGAATCAAGGTCGATCCCACAGGGAACCAAATTGTGGATCATTTTATATACAAACAATTAATTATTCATATCAAGGACACAAAGGCGGTCTACGACCAACGAAGTACAAAGAAAAGTAAAGGACACAACTCGACACAACACATAAACAACGTAATTAACCTCCCCAATTATTATGTTATCGTCTGCAGATCAGAGATTCTATATAATTAAGCTAGACTCGACAACTATTAATCCGATTCGTATTTCTTTTATATTGACTACGGGAGTCATCCCCTAAAATAGATCTAGCTCCGGTTAGGCCATCTAGATCATCGTGTCTCCATTACGTGACTTCACATTTTTAGTCTCCATCTCATATAACCGACACATTTACGAAACTAGGGATGCCGGTATAAACCGTAACCTCATCTAAGCAACATTCCTATGATTAGGCGTACTTCTTAGACACCGATTCAATCTCTGTCCTAAATAACAATCACTTTTTAGGTCTCATGTTAAATTACGATGACAAATAATTAAGTTGATCAAGTTTAATTACTCGTTTAAATTACAAAGCGAGAGAACTGGCGTAGTCGTAGCCATACCTACTAAGATAAGAAATTCTAGGTGGACAATCACACCATAAAGACTTGGCTAGATTGACGCGCGAAAACCTAAATCTTAGCGTTTTACATACGTAACGGATAAAATAGAGACTCATAAAGCAATTATATAGATCTACTAAAAACACGGTTGCCGATCATACGAAGTCATCTATAGGTCACCGGATAACAGATCTGGGTGTTTGGATCCTTATAGACAAGGAATCCCCATCGCCTCATATCGTATCCTTAGATCTACATCGTTCGTGAAGAACGAACAACCTCAAATGATAAACAATAATTGGGGACTTAATTACAAAGAACTAAGAACAAATAAATACAAGAACTTACATTATTGTAGATCTTGCATAAAAGCGCTTCTAAGAAAAGCGGAGATTTTATTATAAACCTGAAAAGTGTATATGGTCGAGTGTGTGTGTGTATGGCGTGTAATACATGCCTTTATTTATAGGTGTTCAAGCTAATTAAGAGATATACTTTAAAATGTCAAAACAAATAAGAGATAACTCTCGGCCGATCTCCAATAGATGAAGTCGCCCCCTCTTCATGCATATCCTTAAAGTGGCGCCATCTTTGAGTGGTTTGCCATGCTCATCCGATCTTTTCGTGCTAATCCGATATTTATCTTGATTTTCCTTTGATTTATCTTGAGATTTAATTCTTCCATTTGTATTTATCCTCCATAATTATCCAAATTGCAAAATAGATATTTATCCCGAAATAAATCATATTTAAATAAACGGATAAATATAATAAAAAACGGATAAATACCGATTTATATAATAAAAACGGATAATCACCAAATTATATCTTATAAAATGGATAAATACCAAATTATATTTTATAAATCACAAAACATTAAATAATACATATAAACATGTGATTTAATATAAAATACATATTATTAATCCCGATTTAAGGTCAACGTTGATGACTTTTACGGGTATAATTTGACCGTCATCAAAGGGATGTAGTTATTTCTATAAAAAGGTGTATCCTGATCTACAAAAATAAAGATCAGATGAAAAATGCCGTCACCTGAGCCTCGGTCAAGTACTTCAGCAAACCAAGAATACAGCTGACCTGTTATGCATCTCAGCAGATCCAAATTGTAACAACACTACCATGGTTGTACATTTCAATTGATCTGTTTTCAATAATATTCAAGAAGTAATCATGGATAAGGATCAATAAAATCTGTTGGATTATGAAGTCGATAAATGGTGGAATTTAAATGACTGTTATAAAGATTTCAGAGCCAATCAAGATAGAGCAATTTTATTGGTTGACAGGCTGTCATGACAGTAGGACACTGACACTGACACAAATACGATGGTAGAGAATTTCATAGAATAATCAGTAAAAATTCAACAACGACTATCCAAATTTTAACGTTGGATTTTTCATTATAAATAGAGGACTCATGCAACTAGAGAACCAAGAAATTCATTGCATACGACCTATTTAGTTTACACTGCTGAGCCCTTTAACTGCTACATGCTGAGCTTAAAATTGCTGAATCCAGAAATCTTCAAGTGTTCAATATTTCCAAGATTTATCTAGCATCAACACTTGGAGATCCCAAATCCTGAATCACTTTCTTGATTCATCTCTTTGCTTTCAACAAAGGTTTCTGAAGACATAGAAGCACCTGATGAGTCAAAGACTGTTGAGTGTGGTGGAGCTGGTGAGAGGCAATCCTACCTTTCAAGAACTAGTGGAATACTTGGAGAAGCAGTAATCTACCTGTTATCTTAGTATTCAGATTGGGAAACCATAGTTATTGGTCAAAGACAATCAAATTAGGGCTTTTGTACCGTACCTCAAAGAGATCTTGTGAATTCCCTCTAACATCACTGGAGAAGATTGGAATGACAAAATTACACAAATTGGAACCACTAATAATCTTGCAATCTCTTTATTTCTGTATTTGCTTTACTGCATTTTATTTTCTGCAAGTATATCACATAATTTGCTAACTTACAACCTACTGAAGTCACACACCACACAGTTGAGTGTCTAACACTTAGCTCATCTGTTTTAAGAACAACAAGAAAAAGCCTTTATGTTTTAATCCGCTTCATTGACTCAGCAGATCAGATAGTCAGCAGACTATAGTTCATCTGAGTTACTTAAACTCTATGAAAAAGTTTTAAGAGGCAAGTTTATTCAACCCCCCTCTAAACTTGTCTGAAACCTTTCCAAGGGACCAATATCTTCTTTATCGCTGCAAAATATAGAAGATTTTATACTCGAATTTTCACCGCGTAGTTAGAACATTGCTTATTTTCTCTACTGGCGTCATTCAATAATGTAATTAAAAAAAATTACTATTGTTAGGAATATTTTATTTGTTTTGATGATGGCCATATTGACTGTTATAGAAAGCCTGAAATAAGTTAGTAATATCTGTATAAGACTTTACTTAGAGTTTGACATGTTTTATAAGTTCAGTCAGACAAGCATTGTACTTGACTGGTTGGACGGGTCAGTAAATTGAAGAACATAAGAGCAGCTGAGTGAAGACAACCAAGTACCAGTAGAGTAAAGTGAAGACTTATGGACTGACTTATAACTAGGGAAGTCTATGAAGACCTTGGATAAGTCTAAGATATACTTTACAAGTGATGAAATCAATTTCTTAAATATGGTGTACACTGATCTCATCAAAATCAAGGATCAATGAAATATAAATATGCATTGGATATCAAGAATCAATTAAGAAAGAAATACAGTAAAAACATCAAAATGGCAAAGTAAAAATTCTGGCAGCTGACCAAAAGGATTGACGGTGAAGTAAACCTCAAGGGAGAAGTACCAGTCAGAACACCAAGTAAGTCATTTTATGATTTCTGCAACGTGATTAAATCAAAGATCAAGCAATTAATGAAAAATCAATCAATGATGGATTTTATGATGGACGTTTGATTCAAATCTGGATCACTGAAATCAAGGAGAATGAAATCAAGAAAGAATCAAGGATTATTCTCCGCATTAAATAGCCAACGGACGAAATTTAAAATCAAGCAAATCAGGGCTATAAATAGAAGGCATTGACAGACACAGAAAAAGAGAGATAGATCAATCAAGAAAATGATCAAGAACTCTATGTGCAAAAAATCTGTCAAATTCACAAACTTTCTTTCTAGACTTAAATGACATATCCAGAAGATTAAAATCAGAAAATAGAGCATCAAACCTGTATCAAGTACTGAGTCCGATCAAACCATTGTGAATTCAATTCACAACTCTTTTTGGAGCAATTGAATCAGATCGTCTGAGAAGGAATTGCAACCTTTTGTGATAGCTGCTGAAGGATTTGTTCCCAAGGAGCAGTGTGTTGAAGAATGAGTCACTGAAGCATTTGTAGCCAGGGAGTGATAGTCTTGAGATTGTGAATCGTGTGTAGTCAAGGACAATCATACTATTGTATTGGTGAAAAACAATAGTGAATTCCTCCAATCATCACAGGAGAAGAGTGGACTAAGGGATTACACCACTCTGAACCACTATAAACCTTGTGTTATTTACTTACAACATTTATTTTATGCATTTACATTCAGTACTTTATTTATATTTTTGTGATTGCTTAAGAAGCTTGAAAATGCGTTTTAGATGGGTTGTTATATTCAGCTGCACAAAAAAATTTCATCAGAAAAGTTTTTGCAACTCCTGAGGTTTAATTTTTTATAAACTTCCAATATAGTCATTCACCCTCCCCTCTGACTATATTTCACCCTTCTCTGGGACCAACAATTGGTATCGGAGCAGAGTTCTTTGTATCAGAACCTGTTCAGATCTGATTTCTGGAAACAAGGAGATCACATATTTTCAAAGTAGTTTTTCAAGCCTATATATACATATACATATACCATGTCTGTGACTGTGGAGTCTTCAAATTTTATTTCTAAAATTCATGTTTTCAATGTTAACAATTTTGATGAATACAAAATAAGAATGTTATATCATCTTGCAGCAACTCATGAGGAGATGCTGGATGTAATCAATGATGGTTCTATCAAGATCATGACTGTGGAGACCTTAGGCCAAGATGAAGGTAAACCTATTCAAAAACCAAAGAAGGACTGGACCAAAGATGAAAGGAGGAGAGCAAATCTAGACTTTGTTGCCAAGGATATTATCATGAATACTCTTGACAGCAATATGTTCATGAGGATCGAAGACTGCAAAACATCAAAAGAAATGTGGGAAAAATTGGCACTTGTCAATGAAGGATCAGAGGAAATCAAAGAAAATAAATTATCTGTTGCTAAACAGAAGTTTGAAAATTTCAAAATGAAGACATGTGAATCCATTGATCAAATGGACAATAGATTTTTGACTATTATCAGTGAGTTACAACAACTTGGGCACATATATCCACAAAAAGAAGTTTGCCGGAAGATTCTGAGAGGTCTACCAGAAAGATGGAAGATCATCACATCAGTACTCAAAGGCACATTAGATCTTGCCAAGACAGACACTCTAACACTGATGTCTCAACTGAAAGCTCATGAATTTGAACTCAACAACGAAGTAGGTGCACCAGCTGAGCCACATAAGGCCAGTGCACTAATAAAAGTTGTCAAAATAAAAGTTGTCAAAATAAATCATTATCTAGTCTTTATTATTATTTATCTTTATCATTTTTATTCAAATAATTAGTGGTTATCTATTAATCACCATAGGAGTACTATAAATAGGGGTTGTATTTCTTATATTTGATCATAAAAAAAGAACTGTCTTTTCCATCTATTCTGGTTTTCTTCATGGTATCGGAGCAGGGGGCGGGGGTTCAGGTGCCTTAACATTGGCGAACCCTCGCCCGATCCCTTTTTCGCTGTTTCAAGTTGTTCATCAAACCATCATCTAAAGAAAAGAAAGAAAAAAAAACATCGATCCACATTTTATTTGTCATACCATTTGCTATATTCAAAAACATTGCTGCTTTTCTATTTGCATACGTCCATTATTTATTTATCTATTTATATATAAATATTTTTTTCCATCTAGTTCTTTTGCCGTCCATTATTAAAAAATAAATAATAATATAATAAATTCATGCATACATATTATAAATTTTTTGTTCCTTTTGGCATCTAATTCTTTATCCGTAGATTCAGTTGAAAAAAAAACAGATCTCACTCGGAGGTTGCCAACGAAAAAGCAAGTTTGTCATCATCAGAGACTTATAGGTTTTCGACAAAAAAAGAAAGAGCCACATGTTAAAAGCCAAAAGAGCCAAGAGCCAGGAGCTAAAAGCCGTCGTGGGTGTCAAAAATCCGCATCATAAATTCATAATTCTCCGTTGATAAACAAACATTGCCTCCAACCCCGGCAACGTTTGAGGGAGGGTAATAGAAGATAAAGTGATGGATCTTGAAAAGATAAATGACGTCATTTGAAAGATAAAAGTTGTCAAAATAAATCATTATCTAGTCTTTATTATTATTTATCTTTATCATTTTTATTCAAATAATTAGTGGTTATCTATTAATCACCATAGGAGTACTATAAATAGGGGTTGTATTTCTTATATTTGATCATCAACAAAAGAACTATCTTTTCCATCTATTCTGGTTTTCTTCATGCACTGGTTGCACCCCATCAAAGTAAAGTAGCTGACTCAGACATCAAATAGACTCAAGAACTAAAGGGGCAGATTGCCTTACAGATTAAAAGATTTGACATATTCAAGAAAAGGCAGTACATAGGAAGTTCTTCATCCAAAGACAAGACTTCATCCAACAAAGACTTCAAGAAGAAAGATGATGAACTCAGATGCTTTTAATGCAAAAAGAAAGAACACTTCAAGGCTGACTATCCAAAAGAAAAAGACAAAGATGAAGAAAAGAAGAGATACAAGTCGTCAGACAAAAGAAAGCAGGAAAGGATTAAAGGCTGAAACCAGCAGTGAAAGTGATGTAGCACAGTCATCCGATAATGACTCAGATGCCAGTGAAGGCACCAGCTCACAGTGACAAAGCTTGTTTATGTCTAATGGCAAAGGAAATTGAAGAAATAGAGGTACTATCTAGTGCATGTTCATCTAATGCATCTACTTCTGACACTGCACAATCTTTCATTCTCCTTTTAGATTCTGCAAGCTTGATTGAAAATCTCATGAATAGATTTGAAGAAATTCAATCAAATCATGAAATTCTGGAACAAGAATGCAAGAATCTGAGAAAGGAAAATGAAAGATCCAAAAGAGAACTGGATATGCAAAATTCTCACTCAACTAGTATGGAAACTCACTTAGCTGTTCAACAAACAGCAGATGGTCAAACATCTGATGTTGACAGACCAACAATGGGAATTGACTTACCAACAGAGAAGGAATTCACAATGGTCAACACAAGAATGAATCAAAGACCAAAACTGGTTCAAAATTCATAAAAGGACAGACCACTGTGCCAGCCACTCATCCTGCACCAGTAAAACCAAAGACTAGTGCAGTGAAAAAGCAGACTAAATCATCTTACCATCCTACTAAAGGCAAAGGCATACTAAAAGGTAAGGCCAGACTTTACCCTTCAGAAAATGATTGGAATGTTCCACCCCCAAAATACAAGAGAAAACCATTTCATACAAAGCCAAATGTATTTGGGAAAAGCCAGAAAAGGCATGGTCCTGGATACAAAAGGCAACATGAAAACAGGTCATCTACTGTGTTTTGGAAAGTGAAACAGGAAGCTACGACACCAAAAAGTAGAGAAATGTATCAGAATACTTTTAGTAAGCCTATTAGAAGCTATTCTGCCATGCCTTATACATATGAGGTTGATGACTTCAACCCTCCAAGAAGAAGATCCTTTGGATATACACTTGGAGTAGGAGGCATGACTGCTAACAGGTATGGACCCAAACAGTGTTGGGTACCTAAACCTGCTTAATTTGTTTTTTAGGATGTCTGGTACATAGACAATGGATGTTCCAGACATATGACAGGAAATAAAGGATGGTTGACTGAATTCAAAGCTTTTGATGGACCCAAAGTTACATTTGTAGGCAAAGAAACCCCTGGAAAGATTAAGGGCGAAGGCACCATGACAAAGAACCACTTGAAGATTCAGAATTTTGCTTATGTCAAAGGATTGAACTTCAATCTTTTGAGCATCAATCAATTCTGTGACAAAGGCTACAATGTGCATTTCAACAAAGAAGGATGCATGGTGATTCACAAACAAACCAACACAGTTGTACTTGCAGGAAAAAAAGAGGACAACACGTATGTGGTAGACTGGAAGACAGCAAAAGTAGAAACATGTCTGCTTGTCAAGAACAATCACTCACCTAGCTGGATTTGGCACAAAAGACTCACTCACCTGAATTTCAAGACAATCAACAAGTTATCAAAGAACAAACTTGTAGAATGCCTACCAGACATCACATTCGAGAAAGAGAGTCTTTGTGATGCTTGTCAGAAAGGAAAACAAATCAAAAGCTCTTTCAAGTCAAAGCCACATCAATCAACAACAAAAATCTTACAACTGTTGCATATAGATCTATTTGGACCAGTCACACCAATAAGTGTAAGTGGAAAGAAGTACACGTTAGTGGTGGTTCATGACTTTTCCAAGTATACCTGGGCCAATTTCATGAACAAGAACAGGGAAACTCTCAAGAAACTACCAGATTTATTGAGAAGAATTCAGAATGAAAAGGAACTGAAGATTATCAAGATAAGATCAGATAGAGGCACATAATTTCTAAATTAAGCAATCAGAATCTACTGTGAAGCTAATGGAGTACTACATCAACTATCAACTGCACGAACACCACAACAGAATGGAGTAGCAGAAAGAGGGAACATAACCCTTAAAGAAGCTGTTAGAACCATGATAGCAGAAGCAAACTTACCAAAGAGATTTTGGGCTGAAGCAGCAAACACAGCATGTTACACTCAAAACAGATCTATCGTCAATAAACATCATGGGAAAACACCCTATGAATTATGGAATGGAAGAAAACATAACATATCTCAGTTACATATGTTTGGATCTAAATGTTTTGTTTTGAACAGGAATCAGTTACATACCTTTGATGAAAAAGCTGATGAAGCAATATTCATGGGATATTCATATACCAGCAAAGATTTCAGGGCACTAAACAAAAGAACCTTGGTGATTGAAGAATCAATTCATGTAGTGTTCGATGAACCAAACTCTAGTGGTGAAGACTTACACACACTTGAAGAAGAAGCTACATAAAGACAAGTCTATATGGATACAACAGTACCAACCATTATACTAACTCACTTTGTTGAAAATCAAGATGATGTACATGTTATCACTCCAGCAGAGTCACCAACTCAAACTCCAGAAAATGATGTACAAACAAACACAGAAGAAGCACCAGATCAAGCACAACTTCAACCTGATTTGAACTGGCTTAGAGATCATCCAGAAGAACAAGTCATGGGAGATGTTCATGCAGGTGTAAGAAAAAGAAGACAACTGGAAAGCATGTTAACTTGTTTTCTGTCACAGGTGGAACTAAAGACAATAGATGATGCAATCCAAGATGCTGATTGGATTACATCCATGCAAGAAGAACTCAATGAATTTGAAAGAAATAAAGTCTGGGAACTTGTTGATCGACCAGACATGGAAAATATCATTGGGACAAAATGGGTATTTAGAAACAAGATGGATGAACAAGGAGCAATTGTTAGAAACAAGGCAAGACTGATAGAAAAAAGATACTCACAAGCAGAAGGGATAGATTATGATGAAACTTTTCCACCAGTAGCAAGATTGGAAGCAATCAGACTTTTCCTAGCTTTTACAGCTCACAAAGATTTCAAAGTCTATCAAATGGATGTAAATGGAGCATTTATGAATGGACTCCTGAAAGAAGAAGCATATGTTGAACAACCACCTAGCTTTCAGATTAAAGGGAAGGAAGATAAAGTGTACAGACTCAAAAAAGCACTTTATGGACTCAAACAGGCACCTAGAGCCTGGTATAAGACACTATCACAATTCTTGATCAATAATGGATTCTGCAAAGGAACCATAGACAAGATACTATTCAAGCTAGAAGATGGATCAAGCACCTTGCTAGTCCAAATCTATGTGGATGACATCATTTTCGGATCAGAAGATGAAAAGCTATGTGAAAAATTTGCAAATCTAATGAAAGAAAATTCCAAATGAGCATGATGGGAGAACTCAACTACTTCCTAGGATTACAAGTGAAACATATGGAAGATGGCATTTTTATCAATCAAGCAAAGTATACAAAAGACTTAACCAACAAGTATGGTATGGACACCAGTGGAACTTTTGAAACACCTATGTGTGCAAGAACTATACTTGGAAAGGATGAGAATGGAAAGGATGTTAATCAAAAGCTATACAGAGGGATTATTGGATCATTACCCTACCTAACTGAAACCAGACCTGATATAGCATTTGTAGTAGGAGTATGTGCAAGATTTCAATCTCAACCTAAGGAATCTCACTTATTAACAGCAAGTAGAATTATCAAATATTTGAAACACACAATAATATGGGAATTTGGTATCCAAAAGAAGGTGGATTCAAGTTGATATCTTACTCAGATTCAAATTATGCTGGATGCAAAATTGATAGAAAAAACTCTTCAAGAAATTGTCAGATGCTAGGCAGCAGACTAGTATATTGGTTCGGTAAAAATCAAAATTCAATATCTACTTCAATAGCAGAGGCAGAATATATAGCAGCAGGTAGCTGTTGTGCACAAGTACTATGGATTAGACAGTAGCTAAGAGACTATGAAGTAGAAGAAAAGGCAATTCCAATCATGTGTGATAACACCAGTGCAATAGCAATTACAGAGAATCCAGTACTTCACTCAAGAACAAATCATATTGATGTGAGACATCATTTCATCAGGATCATGTTGAAATAGGAGATGTAACTCTGAAGCACATATCTACTGAAGATCAATTGGCTGATATATTCACAAAGGCACTCAGTCATGAAAGATTTTGTAAATTGAGAACTGAGTTAGAAATGATTGAATTGGACTAACCCTTAAGGGGCTAGTGACTCTCTTTTGAGCAGCTAACTGGAGTAACCAGCTTAGTGACTTCACCGGCTGACTGAACCTTTGTCATTTTGGGTGCACTCACTGTTAGGAAATCACTAGTTTAACGCAGCGGAATTTAAAATTTGATTTCCTTTTCTAGATCGTTCTTCGTTTAATGTAATAAACACGTTAAGTAGTTTGACGGTTATACCTCAGATGATCTATAAGATCGTCACTTTGACCGCCAACGGAGAGTAGTTCAATGCGCAAGCCGTCCACGCGTCCGGCCTCTATCGCTAATCCACACGAACCCCTTGCCGGAATCCTCCTTGATTGCTATCGGAAAAACTCCGGCTGCTAGACCGGACCTTTTCTTCCCTCACAAACTCACTATGGATAGCTCTCTATTTTACACAAGAACTATGAGCTCTTGCAATTGTAATGTGCAAAAGAGCTTGACACCCACCTCTTATTTATAGTGGTTGGGGCGCCCCATATGGTGTGGAGGAGAAGAAAACCCTTTTCCAATAAAATAAAGAAAATCTCCTAGATTGACTTATCTCTTTAATTATAATTTATTTTGCCAATATCTTATATTGATTATAATTATCTTATTACCATAAATCTATTTTTTCCAAAATCAATTAATATCTTATATTAATATTATGGAAATCTTATTAATTAAAGTGCACAATCCAAGTGTATCTTACACACTCAATTGTGGCGCCCCATATGCCAATTAATTGGCTTCCGGAATATTCTTTAATTAATATAATTTGTATATAACTAATATCTTGTATTTTATTTATTCATAATAAATAAATACTACCATATTAATTTACCACTATAACCTTTATAGTCTAGAGATAAACTTTCCTTATTTGGTTATCAACTATAACGGCATTTTAATCCGACTCGATGTTCATATGTGTGTGGCCCGATAGGCTTCCGAGTATGTTGGCCGTAGACACAAAATGCAATTTACTAAAATGCCCTTCATACCTAACGATCACGGGATAGCATCTAGCAACACACCGTGACCCCTAATTATCGGAAGAGTCAAAAGCAATGACTACTACCTTTCATGTGATGCAGTTACCGTGTAACTTACAATCCTATCAATGTAATAATATCCATACGATCGTATCTCGAGTGTCAATACATTGACGATCGTATCTTATAATCTGGATAACAAGCTCTTTCGGAATAACACATTTACTCCCACTTTGCAAAGATTCTAGAGAGCTAGACATTCCTTATAAGAAGTCCATTTCGGATATTCGATCCCAATCATAGGATACGCGATTCCCGGACGACCAATCAAGTATACTCCGCATGCTTCAATATCATACCCAATCACTACCGCATGATCGCCCCGTGGTTAGGAGAAATCTCAATAGTGTCAAAGCATGACAATCCACACCGTGATGCCATGAAGACTCCGGTCAAAAGGATAATTACACAACCGCCACATAGTGTGACACTTAATGTAAGTGGGTCAGTCTAACGTACGCATTCTCCAATACACGTCCACGTACAGTCCAAGTGTCTCTACTCTTCGATAGACGAGATCTATCCCTATCTTCTAAAAGATAGAAGACATCCAATACGTGCTAGTCTGATTATACTATCAATGTCCCATTTGATAATATATAAGACTAGAGACATTTAAGCACCAACCTTGTTATAGTGATTAGAGATCTCATCAACCATAATCACTATCATGGTTTATCTATCACAGATTGATACTAGGGACGTTACTATATATATACAACAAATAATATGAAGACAAACAATATATAATAACATAAGTGTTTTTATTAATCATAATAAAGTTATTACATGAACTAAACAGACTGTAAATGACCCGAACCGGTCGGATCCGGTCCAACCCGATTGGGTTTAGGACACCTTTCCAACAATCTCCCACTTGGCCTAAAGCCAATCACCCATATGCCTATGCCCGTGCAAGTGAACATGTTTCTCATGCTTAGCTTGAGACAATGCCTTGGTTAACGGATCAGCTATGTTATCATCCGTGTGGACTTTCTCTATCTTTACATCTCCTCTATCTACTATCTCTCTTATCAAGTGATAGCGCCGTAGCACATGTTTGGACTTCTGATGAGACCTTGGTTCCTTTGCTCTATTATTATCACAGTACAGAGGCACTGGACCTTCAATGGAGGGAACCACACCAAGTTCAGTAATGAACTTCTTCATCCAAACTGCTTCCTTCGCCGCCTCCGAGGCTGCTATGTATTCGGCTTCCGTTGTAAAGTCTGCAGTAGTCTCCTGTTTGGAACTCTTCCAGCTCACTGCTCTGCCGTTAAGCGTGAAAACAAACCCAGATTGCGACTTAAAGTCATCTTTTCGGTTTGGAAGCGGCATCCGTGTAACCTCGTAATACTAAATCATCGTTTCGAAAACCAGGAACATATCCCTAGAAATACGTCTCAAGTACTTGAGGATATTCTTGACAAAGACAATCCGGTGACCATCACCTGGATTGGACTGGTACCTACTAGTCATACTAAGAGGGTACGAGACATCTGGTCTTATGCATAACATGGCATACATGATAGACCCGATTGCCGAAGCATAAGGGACTTTACTCATTTGTGCCCTTTCCTTCTCTGCCTTAGGACTCATTCCTTTCGACAGGTAGACCCCATGTGACATGGGCAGCAGTCCTTTCTTGGAATGCTCCATGATGAATCTCTTCAGCATCTTGTCTATATAGGTGCATTGCGACAGACCAAGCAACCTTTTAGATCTATCTCTATAGATCTTTATTCCTAGAATGTAGGCTGCATCACCCAAGTCCTTCATAGAGAAGTTCTTGGATAACCAAGCTTTGACTGATTGTAACATAGGCACATCATTCCCTATGAGCAATATGTCATCTACATAAAGCACTAAGAACACAATGGCACTCCCACTAACCTTCTTGTAAACATAGGGCTCATCTTCGTTCTTGATGAAATCAAACTGTTTGATTATCTCATCAAAGCGAAGATTCCAACTCCGAGAAGCTTGCTTTAATCCATAAATGGATCTTTGCAGTTTACACACCATCCCAGCGTCATTGGCTGTGAATCCCTCAGGCTGTGTCATATACACTTCCTCAGACAGGTTCCCATTAAGGAAAGCTTTTTTCACATCCATCTGCCAGATTTCGTAATCATGGTATACTGGAATAGCGAGCAAAATTCTAATGGATTTTAACATGGCAACGGGGGAAAAGGTTTCGTCATAGTCAACTCCTTGTCTTTGCTTATAACCTTTTGCCACTAACCTAGCCTTGTAGGTAGTCACGTTACCGTCCATGTCGGTCTTTCTCTTAAAGACCCATTTACACCCTATCGGAACTATTCCCTCAGGTGGATCAACCAAGTTCCAAACATGGTTGTCTTTCATGGATTCCATTTCAGAATTCATGGCTTCTAGCCATTTCTCTTTGTTATGCCTTAATAGCACTTCCTCATAAGTTATAGGGTCCTCATCTTCCATGAGATACACGCCAGTGTACCTTTCAGGTTCACGGCGTTCCCTGGTGGATCTTCGAGGTACTAGTGTGTCCACGGTAGAGGGTGGCCCCACATCTGTATGTGGTGTCTCCTCTACTTCCATCAACGGACTGTTATCCGTAAGTGGTTCTCGAATTTCTTCAAGATCAATTTTACTCCCACTGACCCTATCCAGAATAAACTCTTTCTCTAGAAAGTGGCCAGTCCTGGCAACAAACACCTTTTGTTCCTCAGGATGGTAAAATTGGTATCCTCTAGTTTCTCTAGGATATCCCACAAACCAGACATTGTCGGAATCGGCCTCTAATTTGTCGGGCATCATCCGCTTCACATAAGTTGGACAACCCCAAGGTTTAAGATATGCCAGATTTGGTTTCTTCTTGGCCCATACCTCGTATGGTGTAGAATCAACCGTCTTTGATGGAACTCGGTTCAGAGTATAGGATGCGGTTTCTAGAGCATACCCCCAAAATAATTTTGGAAGAACTGCATAGCTCATCATGGATCGTACCATGTCTAACAAAGTACGGTTCCTCCTCTCAGATATGCCATTCATTTGAGGCGTCCCTGGAGGGGTCCATTCAGGTAGAATCCCATTCTCCTTTAAATAACCTTGAAACTCTCCATATAGGTATTCTCCGCCTCGATCGGATCGAAGCGTTTTACTTTCTTTACCTAGTTGTTTCTCCACTTCACTTCTGAATTCCTTGAACTTTTCAAAGGCTTCAGACTTATACTTCATTAAGTATATATAACCATAGCGAGAATGGTCATCAGTGAAAGTGATAAAATAAGAGTATCCTCCTCTGGCTTGAATTGACATTGGGCCACATACATCAGTATGTATGAGCTCAAGCAATTCATTGGATCTTATCCCTTTGCCACTAAATGGTGACTTTGTCATCTTGCCAAGTAAACAAGCTCGCATGTATCAAACGATTCATAATCGAATTGATCCAACATTCCATCTTTATGGAGTTTGGCAATGCGATTCTTATTTATATGGCCAAGTCTACAATGCCATAAGTAGGATTCATTCAAGTCATTTGTTTTGGCTTTCTTTTTATTTATATTAAGTACGTTAACATTCATATCTAATATGTAGAGACCATTGCTAAGTATGCCAGTACCATAAAAGATTCCATCACGTGAAAAAGAACAACATTTATTCTCAAACGTAAATGAAAAACCATCAACATCTAATGCAGAAATAGAAATAATGCTCTTCGTAAGAGCAGGAACAAAATAACAGTTACTAAGTTCAAGTACTAGCCCACTGGGCAATGAAAGAAAATGAACTCCTACGGCTAGTGCAGCAACACTAGCTCCATTTCCAACGCATAGGTCCACCTCTCCTTTCTTCAGATCTCTAGCTCTTCTTAGTGCCTGCATATTCGTACAAATATGAGAACCACAACCAGTATCTAATACCCAGTGGTTAGACTTAGAAGAAGTAATGTTGATCTCAATCATAAATATACCTGAAGTCGAAGCATCAGAATGCTTCTTCTTGGTATTCAAGAAGCCTTTGCAATTTCTCCTCCAATGTCCGGTCTCACCGCAATGGAAGCAAGCATCCTTGGATTTGTCTTTTGCTATCTTAGGCATTGGCTTAGGTGCAGCCTTCGCCTTCTTGGACTTTTTCTGGGCTTTTGCCTTGCCCTTGCTTGAAGTGACCAGCAACACTTGCTTTCCCTTCCCCACAGTGCCCTCAGCAGTTTTCAACATGTTCAATAACTCCGCTAGGGAGCAATCTATCTTGTTCATGTGATAGTTCATCACGAACTGCGAGAATGAATCAGGTAGAGATTGCAGAATCAAGTCAATACTCAACTCTCGTTCCAACTTGTGGCCCAGCTTCCCAAGCCTCTCTATATACCCGATCATTTTAAGCACATGTGACCCCACAGCAGTCCCAGATGCCATCTTACAACTAAACAGGGCCTTCGAGACTTCGTACCTCTCAGTGCGAGACTGAGAAGCATAGAGCTCCTTTAGGTGGACCATGATAGAGTAGGCGTCCATAGACTCATGCTGTTTTTGCAGTTCAGGTGTCATAGAAGCAAGCATGATACATGTAGCATCGAGATTGTCGAGCGAGTTGCTTGTTGTACTTCTCGACAACATCTGCGGCCGAGCCCTCGCCTGGCTTTTCGGTAGGGCCTCGTCAAGACATAGCCAATCTTTCGTGCCTCAAAACGATTTTGAGGTTCCTTTCCCAATCGAGAAAATTAGTTTCGTCAAGCTTGTTTTCGATGATAAAATGAAGGTTCAATTTGTTTGACATTTTCTACAACAATAAAGATAGAATAAGTAAAAGCTCATGTATAAAAAACCTAAATTTGCACTTAAAAATTTTATAAGGTCTTACTCCCACTAGCCAACTATTCCATATTGGCTTTCAATAATTTAAGTAATTCTTTAGTGGATGGAATCCCATCTAGTTGACTCGATCCCCGACATGGGCCGATCGACCGGTCAATTTCGAAGGTGGGTACTAATTACCGATCGAATCTTATTCGATTTCCATTGGTTGACTAGTCAACTCTTTGACAATTCACATCTCTATGTTATAGCCACCCCTTGTCTCTAAAATCAGACGGTCCTGACGTGGGCCAATCACGGCAAGATTCTTAGTCGAGTCGTAACCCAAATATTCATGAGATCTCATAACGATCATATCTCGATAATGACGATATACCCGTGGTAGGTCAACTCCAGACGTGGGCCGATCAGTTGGATCCGAACAAAGGCTCTTCACCGTCATTATAATATTGGGAGACAATTTTGGCTTGAGTTTTTGGTGTGGGAATAATTTTAAAATTAATTCACTTAATTAATTTGGTTTAATTTTGGTCTCATCTACTATGTGTATATTACTACAATATCATATAAAGTAAAACATACACAACATTCCGCGCATAAAATAACCGGTATGATCATGGACTTTTCCTAGAGTGCGGTTTTGAATACAAACCGAGCGAAACCGCTGGTCACAAACTAAAGGTATCTGCAACCGCCAATAGGATCTTTATTGCTGTACGCCAATGGGTTCTTTATCTCTCCTTGGTCTTCAACTTCTTGCTCCATTCTTGTTACAATATAGTTTATCTAATAGATACACCCGTCGCACACGGGGGGGAGCTAACAGGAATGAGATAAATGCAAAAAGTAAACTAGGTCACATTCTTCATAACGGCCTAGGACAATTTTTCAAAAACCGACATAAAGAAAACATTCCCATCTATCCTATTGGTCGAGTCCATGATCAGTCGGGGTCCATATAATCACATTATATCTACACATCTAATCCATACAATTTTATCTTATGCAAAAGATTAAATTCTAATTTTAACTACTCATGCATCTTTATTTTATCACATCAAATAATTAAATAACTTTTAATTAATTATATGACTTAATCGAAAATTAAAATTAACATTTAATTTTAAATCGATTTTAACTTTAATTAAATTTGAACTATTCAAACTAAAATTAAAATTATAAAGTCTCCTATTTGTTTCCTTTCCAAAACTAAATTTAGCTTAGGCCTGGCCACTTTTCAAAATCAAAATTTTGGAAGTGGCCTAGGCATAGGCCTATTCCAAATCAAATATTTGGAAAGGGCCTAGGCCTATCCAAATCAAATATTTGGAAAGGCCAAATAGTTTTGGTTTAGGCCTGGCCACTTTTCAAAATCAAAATTTTGGAAGTGGTTTAGCTCAGCCTATTCCAAATCAAATATTTGAAAGGCCAATATGCCATATGGTTTCCCAATGGTCCAAACTATTTGAACCATTGGTTGGCCATATGACACAACTAAACAAACGAGATATCTATGCACAATAAATATCACAAAACGAAAAGGGTCGATCCCCCCCATTGGAAGAGGACAGCCGACAGACGGCAGCCCTAGGGCCACCGCCGCCGCCGCCGCAGAGGGAGGGGGCCGCCGTCAGTCGGCCGAGCCCCCATAAACCTGATTTTTTTTGTTTCAACGTTTCGTGATTTAAATCTTGCATCTATCGATTAAATACTATGCATTTAAATTATGCTTATTGCTTAAGCTTGAAGTCTGTCTCTGATACCATTGTTAGGAAATCACTAGTTTAACGCAGCGGAATTTAAAATTTGATTTCCTTTTCTAGATCGTTCTTCGTTTAATGCAATAAACACGTTAAATAGTTTGACGGTTATACCTCAGATGATCTATAAGATCATCGCTTTGACCGCCAACGGAGAGTAGTTCAATGCACAAGCCGTCCACGCGTCCGGCCTCTATCGCTAATCCACATGAACCCGTTGCCGGAATCCTCCTTGGATTGTTATCGGAAAAACTCCGGCTGCTAGACCGGACCCTTTCTTCCCTCACAAACTCACTATGGATAGCTCTCTATTTTACACAAGAACTATGAGCTCTTGCAATTGTGATGTGCAAAAGAGCTTGACACTCACCTCTTATTTATAGTGGTTGGGGCGCCCCATATGGTGTGGAGGAGAAGAAAACTCTTTTCCAATAAAATAAAGAAAATCTCATAGATTGACTTATCTCTTTAATTATAATTTATTTTGCCAATATCTTGTATTGATTATAATTATCTTATTACCATAAATCTATTTTTTCCAAAATCAATTAATATCTTATATTAATATTATGGCAATCCTATTAATTAAAGTGCACAATCCAAGTGTATCTTACACACTCAATTGTGGATCCCCATATGCCAATTAATTGGCTTCCGGAATATTCTTTAATTAATATAATTTGTATATAACTAATATCTTGTATTTTATTTATTCATAATAAATAAATACTACCATATTAATTTACCACTATAACCTTTATAGTCTAGAGATAAACTTTCCTTATTTGGTTATCAACTATAACCGCATTTTAATCCGACTCGATGTTCATATGTGTGTGACCCGATAGGCTTCCGAGTATGTTGGCCGTAGACACAAAGTGTAATTTACTAAAATGCCCTTAATACCTAACGATCACAGGATAGCGTCTAGCAACACACCGTGACCCCCAATTATCGGAAGAGTCAAAAGCAATGACTACTACCTTTCATGTGATGCAGTTACCGTGTAACTTACAATCCTATCGCTATAATAATATCCATACGATCGTATCTCGAGTGTCAATACATTGACGATCGTATCTTATAATCTGGATATCAAGCTCTTTCGGAATAACACATTTACTCCCACTTTGCAAAGATTCACGAGAGCTAGACATTCCTTATAAGAAGGCCATTTCGGATATTCGATCCCAATCATAGGATACGCGATTCCCGGACGACCAATCATGTATACTCCGCATGCTTCAATATCATACCCAATCACTACCGCATGATCGCCCCGTGGTTAGGAGAAATCTCAATAGTGTCAAAGCATGACAATCCACACCGTGATGCCATGAAGACTCCGGTCAAAAGGATAATTACACAACCGCCACATAGTGTGACACTTAATGTAAGTGGGTCAGTCTAACGTACGCATTCTCCAATACACGTCCACGTACAGTCCAAGTGTCTCTACACTTCGATAGACGAGATCTATCCCTATCTTCTAAAAGATAGAAGACATCCAATACGTGCTAGTCTGATTATACTATCAATGTCCCATTTGATAATATATAAGACTAGAGACATTTAAGCACCAACCTTGTTATAGTGATTAGAGATCTCATCAACCATAATCACTATCATGGTTTCTCTATCACAGATTGATACTAGGGACGTTACTATATATATACAACAAATAATATGAAGACAAACAATATATAATAACATAAGTGCTTTTATTAATCATAATAAAGTTATTACATGAACTAAACAGACCGTAAATGACCCGACCCGGTCAGATCCAGTCCAACCCGATTGGGTTTAGGACACCTTTCCAACACTCACTTGGCAGGTAAGGCACTGGAACCAGTGAAGTTCACTCCACTGGTTTTTAGGAACTGTTTTGATGAAGCAACTCAGTAAATGATCGGCAGAGTAATCAGAAAACTCAGCTTATCACTCCACCGGTGAAGTATAATTATCAAAGAAGTGTGAAATGAATAAATCATTTACACATGTGAAAAATCAGAGGATACTACCTATTAATTATGGAGGATTCCACACGTGGATATTAGTTCTTCTTAAATCGTGGAGGTTACATTTTGAATTGATGGAATGATGGCAACGCCTCGATTCTCGAGATTTATCATTTCTTGCCTCAATCCACTCTCTCACTACACTCAATAACCGCGATTTCTTACACACAAAATCACGCATAACTCCACTAAATCCTTCCATATTGAAAATCCATTCACACTTGAATTTTTTGGCTATATAAACCACACTTATACATTTTTTACTAATTCTTTACGCCCTTTTTGCAATTCAGAAATTATTTTCCAGAAATTTTGAAGCTTTCTACTCTCAAAATCTTACAAAAATTGCTTCATCTTCCTCAAACACAAAATATGCAAATCAATACGAGAAAACAATTGCAACATGGTCCTTCTACCAACCCAAACACTATATGGATCTATGCAACAATGATCCACAAGCAAGAAGGTTGGTTGACGGCTGCACCAATTTAGGGCTAACAACCTTCCTTAACCCTCCTATTACTGGAATATGCTATGAAAGTCTCATCTCCTTCTGGAAAACCGCAAAATTTGTATTCGGACCCATCATTGAAGATGGTCAACTAAATGAAGACAAGATAATTGCCAATGTAAATAACACAGAAGTGGTGATTACAGCAAAGTTAATTCACCAGCATCTTCATCTCCCCAATCAAGGGCGGGCAAAAGCAGGGCTTGTTTCTCAAGACACAAATGCATTCTGACAGAAAATCAGAAATGATGCCACTCCGCAAAATGTGAAGTTCAACTGTTTGAGATCTGCTCTCAAGAAACCCTTCAATGAGTTTAGTTTACTGATTGGAAAGAACATTGAAGTCAAGTTAGGAGCCATGAATGCCATGACCAAGGTCAGGATGCGACTGATGGGCATTATTTACAACGGCCTAGAATTTGACCGGGCCACCTACTTTTTCAGAAGACTCAAAGAACAAATCAAAGGAGAGACAGATGCCACAGAGTAGGGCTTAGCAAAAGGCGAAAATAAAAAGAGGGTTTTCTGGGTAAAGAAATCATACGGATTGCAACTTCATTATCTGTTGAAGTGCCTGATTGTCCTTTTTGTGGCACTTCACAAACTACATGATGCTAAGGTCATGTATACATATGTTAAGCAATCCAAAGCAGCAGGAAGTGAAAAGAGAAAGAGATCAAATACGAGCACATATGTACAAAGAAAGAAACACAAATCCAAGACCCAGAAAAATATGGAACGAGAATTCTTTGGCCAGTTAATAGATGTGGAAGAAGAACAACAAGACAAACAACAAAGAGGAAATGATGTTGAAGAATCGGAAGAAAACCAAGAAAGGGACATTGATGATAGAGTTGCGGAATATCTGAATTGGAAAATGGGAGACTCCAGAATTCAAATGTCCAACTCTAAGAGAATGTTTGAAGAAGAAGCATGGTTCTTTGAATTTCTTGGGATCACTACCCTAGTAGGTGTACTTTATGAAACACTACTATGGGAAATGATAGAAACAACAAAAGCCAAATTGCACAAGTCCTCTGATGATGAGGCTGAAGATGATGATCAATCTAATAATGATGATGATGATCAGGATGATGATGACAATGATAATGTCAGAGAAATAGCTGATGCAATTGATAATGATATAACTCTGAATGCTTTCCTACAGCAAAAGAGGGCAGCTAAGCAAACATCACCAGCTGAGCGAAATGAACAGCACACCGAGACAGCTGAGGGCACAAATGTGCAAACTAAGGTAAGTCAACAATTCTCAGTTGACACACCAGCTGACCCAACAGCAGCCTTGGACACTGGATCAGTTGTTGGAACACCAGTCAAGCAAATCCCCAGCAAGCAAGGGGGAATGACAATGAGCCCCACTCAAGCTATCTCTACTACACAAGTGATTGAATAAGTGACAGGTGATGCTGATGTCACTCAACCAGCTGTGAAAAACCAGGAACCTGAGCTGGTACCTCCCCCACTCACTCAACCGGGGACTTCTGCACCGCCTCAAACAGAACAAGTTCAAACACAACAGGATGTTGCCATACCCAATCAAGCATTTCAAAGGGCAGTAGACTCCTTGCTAGATGAGTTAGAACAACACGCACTTTATCTCAGAACAATGTCTGTAGCCTTCAAGGTTGAAAGTCAATCCATAGCAAGCAGATTCCAAAAAGTTGATGAGTACATAGATGCACACAATTTTGTTGTGCAAAGACAAAATGATTTCATGCGTCAGCTGAATATCAATCTAACCAACAGGCTCACAGGCCTAAGTGAACATATCTCACTTGAAAATCAGGCTATGGTCTCTGCAATTGGCTCCAGAATGGCACCTATGATTCAAAAACTATCAGCTCATGACAAAGATTTACATCTATTGAATCCAAGTTGGATAGTCTGATTAGTACAACTGAGACTAATAATAGCATTTTGTTACAACAACATGATGATGCTGCCAAAAATGGGGAAAGAAATGATAAGCCTGAAGGTTCAACAGTCAGACCCCCACACTTCACAGATGAACAGCTCATAGCAAGAGATAGAGAACTAAGAATCAGAACTGAGGCTGAAGAACAACAAAAAGTGCCTTGGAAGAAAAGGAAAGAGCTAGAAATGATCCTTGTTTTGGACTGCCATTTCCAGTTCAAAGAAGAGATGATGACAGAGACAGATTAGGCAATCAGCAAAGGCCCGAGTCTATCCAACAGAGAAGTTCTGAAAGTCAACATCGATCTAGAACTAGCAGAGGCAGTAGAAGTGGACAAAGACACACTACTAAAAGATACCGAGGTCAGAAATGGCACTTCACATCATTCCGAAACAGGGAAGAAAGATAAGCGTAAGTACTCAGTAATGTGAAAGAATTTTTCAGAGTCCAATATGAATTATATCCAGACAGGTCGCAAGATGAAGCATGGGCAGACTGGTTCAGTTATCAACATGATGATTTGAGAGTAGATATGGCAAGTATGTATAAAGAAACAAAAAAGACAGTATGCATAATTGAAGCAAACAAGGGAATGAGCATCTGGCTCAAGCAGCAGAGCAAATCAAGCAGTGCCTCATTCTGCAAAGGGGCCTGAGGAATTATCTAGTGAAATACAAGAGGAGTTTAACAACATGACAAAGATTTTCAAACCCATGGGCAGATTCAATCCTCAACAACAGTGGGTAATAGGATCTGACGTTTGCAGACCCACACATTGTTAAAGCAAAGTCCAGATTGACAAAACACTTTGGAGAGCCACAAGCACATGAAACTATGCCTGACTTCAATAGGCTAATTGACAAGAAGGTATTTCTAAGTATCTCTCACCACACTGCCTTAGAATATTGGAAATGGAAATTCCCAGAAATTGACTGGACAGATATAGAATGGATCCAAACTACAAAGTTCAAAAGATACAAGGAGAGCTTGAGAAACTTGTAGTTGTAATAATCTTTAAATCTTGTTGACTCTTCCTTATGGATGCCCTTCATGGATGAATAAAATTTCTAAGTTTTATTCTTTTTATTATATGAAAATGATTACACTTATATTCAGGCTTATGAGGGTTTTGGCATCATCAAAAGGGGGAAATTGTTAGGAACATTTTATTTGTTTTGATGATGGCCATGCTAGCTGTTATAGCTAGCCTGAAATAAGTTAGTAATATCTGTATAAGACTTTACTTAGAGTCTGACATGTTGTATAAGTTCAGTCAGACAAGCATTGTACTAGACTGGTAGGACGGCTCAGTAAATTGAAGAACAAAAAAGCAGATGAGTGAAGACAGTCAAGTACCAGCAGAGTAAAGTGAAGACTTATGGACTGACTTATAACCAGGGAAGTCTGTGATGACCTTAGATATGCCTAAGATATATTTTACAAGTGATGAAATCAATTTCTTAAATATGGTGTACACTGATCTCACCCAAATCAAGGATCAATGAAGTATAAATATGCATTGGATATCAAGAATCAATGAAGAAAAAAAGACAGTAAAAACAGCAAAACGGCAAAGTAAATATTCTGGCAGCTGACTAAAAGGATTGACAATGAAGTAAACCTCAACGGCGAAGTAACAGTCAAAACAGCCAAGTAAGTCGTTTTATGATTTCTGCAACGTGATTAAATCAAAGATCAAGCAATTAATGAAGAATCAATGAAGGTCAGATTTTATGATGGACGTTTGATTCAAATCCGGATCACTGAAATCAAGGAAGAATCAATGATTATTCTCCGCATTAAATAGCCAACGGACGAAATTTCAAATCAAGGAAATCAAGGCTATAAATAGAAGTCATTGACAGACACAGAAAAAAAAGAGATAGATCAATCAAGAAAACGATCAAGAACTCTATGTGCCAAAACTCTGTCAAATTCACAAGCCTTCTTTCGGAACTTAAAAGACATACCCCGAAGATCAAACTCAGAAAACGGAGCATCAAATAAATATCAAGTACTGAGTCTGATCAAGCCATTGTGAATTCAATTCACAACTCTTTTTGGAGCAATTGAATCAGATCATATGGGAAGGAATTTCAACCTTTTGTGATAGCTACTGAAGGATTTATTCCCAAGGAGCAGTGTGTTGAAGACTGAGTCACTGAAGCTTTTGTAGCCAAGGAGTGATAGTCTTGAGATTGTGAAGCTTGTGTAGCCAAGGACAATCATACTATTGTATTGGTGAAAAACAATAGTGAATTCCTCCAATCATCACAAAAGAAGAGTGGACTAAGGGATTACACCACCCTGAACCCCTATAAACCTTGTGTTATTTACTTACATCATTTACTTTCTGCATTTATGTTCAGTACTTTATTTATATGTTTGTGATTTCTTAAGTAGCTTGAAAATACATTTTAGAAGGGTTGTTATATTCCACTGCACAAAAGATTTTCCTCAGAATAGTTTTTGCAACTCCCGAGGTTTAAGTTTTTTTAAACTTCCAATATAGTCTTTCACCCCCTGACTATATTTCACCCTTCTCTGGACCAACAACTACTCAAAGTTACAAAGTAACGCCGCGTATTTTATTTCGGTCCGACCATAAGTCTGAAAAGCGGCCGGCTCGATGCAATGAACCAAAATCTGGTGTGTCCTAGCCAATAGTATTTTATGAATACATTATGCACCCTCTAATTTTGAGAAAAAGTGAAAATTTTCTAGTTTTTGTTTCTCTATTTTTTAAAAGACTGGAGCAATTCGACCACCATAAAATTGCTTTTTACATATATTCAACGCGACTACTTGACAAACGGTGATTGTTAAGAAAGCCTATCGTGTGTGGAGTGATTCACGGAACAAACTCGTAATTACCGGGTAGAAACTACAGAATGATAAAACGATAAAATAAAATTTACGATTCAAAAATTAACGGAGTAGAAATCAAACCGAGGCGAGTGTAAACACTCTTTCCTTAATAAAAATTGCCCCGGTGTCGTGCCCACGGTTGTAGAAACTGTCTCCCAAGATACAACGGTTTCACGTCTTGGATATAAAGGCACTTCAGCAACCTGAGCTCCGACGAACTATTCAGATGTTCCGACTTCTCTTCGACACACCATGAATCAATGAGTGCAGAATGATTTTTGTATGTACTAAAGGAGGAAAATATGATGTCAAATTGTATTCACTGAGGCTCTTTATATAGTGGAGAGGATGAGTCAATACTCATTTCTTATTGGTCAAATGACACATTATCTTGTCCCTTAAGACAAGACAACACAACAGCCGACTAGCATTAGACGACCTTATTAAGGTCATTAGGTCAGTCAAAAGTAAGCCGTGTTAAGTCAATTCGGTTTCTACGTATTTTACCCCTACTTTAGGCATTAATTTCTCATTCACCCGATATCTGAATCGAGCGACTCAAAGGACCATCATTATCTACTCTGTGAGTAGTATTTAACTATATAATCAACTCTCGATGATATAAATCGAAGCCTATTCGAAATTTGTGCTAAAGTTGATCGTCCAACACTCATCTATTGGTCTTTTCCCCAACAATCCCTCACATGAATGAATATTAATGCATATGCAAGTGCAGACTCTGAAGAGAAGTCAGACGGAAAAATATTGCATCAGGAGAGGTAGCTTCTGGACTTGAACCTGCCTTAGTGAAGTTCTATCGGATTTACTCGGATATTCAGTGAACTAGGTCTTGATCTGTTCAATATTTAGTGTAAACCAAGACAATAGCACTCACACAATATTTCCCCTAACACCTTTCGGTTCTCATGGTTGTGTCCATCTCGGCCCTGGACAACACTTGGTTTCAGAAAGTGTTTTAAAGAATTCAAGCCTCAAAATTCTCACAGAAGCAGCCCCACATCGCACTTACATAGGTGACCTCCTATCAAGAGTATTCTGCCATACCCACTTGAAGATCAAGATATAAGAATCATTAAAAGCTTTGATTAACTTCACACCCCCTACTGACAGACCTTTTATTCTAACATAATGGGTAAGTGCTCAATTGTTCTTTATAACTTCTTTGTACCTTTTGAACCAAGATCTTGGGATCTCCAGTCAACATGGTTGGGTTTCTATTACAAGGAAACTTGCGTAATAGGCTTCAATCACATTCTGTTACCTTTTGTAAGCGGATCCTCAAGATTATCCTTCGATCTTACATAATTGATGGAAATCACACCATTAGAGATCAACTGTTTAATGGTATTGTGTCTATCATATGTGTCAATCATATGTGTCAATACTTACCAGTATACATACTACTCTATGCCCTTCCGATAGCTGACTGACTATCCCAGTGTGTGCTGATAGCAGCCATGGGCTTAGGCCAACAAGGAATATCTTCAAGGAAATTCCTTAGCCATTCAGCTTCTTATCCAGTCGTATCCAATGCTATAAACTCAGCTTCCATTGTGTAACGAGCTATGAACGTTTGTCTTGTAGACTTCCTAGACACAACAACACCACCAACTGTGAATAAGTATCCAATGGTGGACTTCGAATCTTTCGTATCTGATATCCAGTTGGCATCACAGTATCCTTCTAACACTGCTGGATATCTTGTATATCATAATCCCAGACACATAGTGTACTTCATGTACCTCAACAACCTATTTAAGGCTTGTCAATGATTATGGTTTGGATTGCTCGTGAATCTACTCAGTTTTTTTCATAGCACATGCTAAGCCTATTTGTGTACAGTTGGTTATGTACATCAGATTCCAATCACTTGAGAGTATCTTAATTGATCCACTAGTTCACCTCTATTCTTGACAAAGTACATACTTAGACCAAGTGAAGTGCTCACCGGACTTTCGTCGAAGACGTTAAATCTTTTCAAGACATACTTAATATAATGAGTTCGTGACAACACAGGTCCACCAGACACTTTAGAGATCTTAATCCCTAGTATCACATCTGCAACTCTCAGGTCCTTCATATCGAAGTTCCCCGTCAACATGTTCTTAGTATCCATGATAATATCATGAGTACTTCTCATTATCAGCATGTCATACACATACAAACACACTATTACACAGGCATTAAGCATGTTCTTAATGTAAACACGTTTATCACACTCATTAATCTTAATCCCATTTGACATTATGACATTGTCAAATTTGATATGCCATTCCTTTAGCGAATATTTGAGCCCACAAAGAGACTTAACGAGTCTACACACCTTAATTTCTTGTACAAGAACAACGAACCCCTCGGGTAGTTTCACGTACATCTCTTCCTTTAACTCACTATTCAAGAAGGCATTTCTTACATCCATCTGATGGATTTCCTGGTTATAGACTCAAACTTTAGCAGTGAGAACCCTTATATAAGTAACTCTGAACGGTACGTAAGAATCCAAAAAGTCAAGGCTTTCTTTCTGTAGATACCTTCGGGCTACCAACATGGCCTTGCACTCAGCAATAAATCCATCAACCTTTAATTTCTTCTTGAAGATCCATTTGCAGTCGAGGAAAGATATCTTCAAAGAACACATCATTCCTAGACTCGATGATGACATTTTCATGTACATTAGGGATGTAAGATTTATGCACCAGAAACCGATAGGCACTATGATGTGATTCTTACGAATCAAATCCTTTGTTTTGCCCAGGAAGAAATTGAAGGTGTGATTCTTACGAATCAAATCCTTTGTTTTGCCCAGGAAGAAATTGAAGGTAGTCAATACGAGCTATGATCCGCGCCTTAGACCAAGACTACGGTTGGAACGCCACAACGTAATGCTCACTTACGTTGATAAGTTCTCAAAGGGGGCGATCCTCCAATCCAAGAGAATCTCACACACAAGGTGCACAATTAAGACAATGCTTAATCGAAAATAATATTTCACTCAAAATTAACTTGTTAATACAATGGCTGGTGTTTGCCTTATATAGGCTTACACATCAAAGGAAAAATAACTTCTAAGCAATGTGGGAGAATGAAAATAAAAAAACTTATGTAACTAGGAAATAAAATAGGCGCCCCACTATGGGCTTTCTGGTGTTTCTTGTGTCATCTAAGCCCACAAGATAATTATTACATAAAACCCAACATAAAATAATTAAAACAAGCCCAATTAAACCTAATAATGGCGCCACACTTAAATGGACAACCTTATTGACGGAATAATTAAATAAATAACTTTCTTCCACATTATCCAAGTCCATCTTCATGTTCTTCAAACCCAATAATATAGATAGTGCATTTTCCGGGCTGGTCTTCAACTTGCTTTGGTGGATCACATCATTCCTCCCGGTTCGAAAGGATTCGTCCTCGAATCAGAAGGATGTCATAAAAGTGATCAACACACACCAATCTCGAACAAACCACAACAATCCTCAATGAAATACCGGGATCAAATACAAAGTTGATAGATGATTGCAACCCAATGGATCGTTGACATGACGAGCCAAGCTTCACCAATGGAACAAAAGAACAATCCCGCGGTTTGATATAAATGACGTTGAAGCTCAGAATGATAGCAACAGAGTGATAGCAATGCAATGTAGGACAAAAAACAACATATGCACAGAATGGATCAAAGAAGATATGCTCCGGCTTGCCATCAATATGATCTGGATCAAGATAAATCAAAGATGAGATACAGGCTGCATTGGACGCATCTAACAGCCCGGTGTCCGCTTCATATGGCTGATCATCATGTACCTGCAAAGAAGATGCAACAAGGCTGGAACAAGAATTTTGTAACACATCATCCTCTTTTGCTTCCACCAAAATCAACTCCTTGCATTCATTCTTTACAATAGACTCCTCCGACATCTCTACTCTCTCACCCACTAAGTCAGGTTCATTCACCTCCACCACACTCTCACTTTCCTCATTTTTCATCTCCTCCTCTCGAATGTTAACAACCTCGTCGTTTTTTTGTTCCACCAATTCTTTTGCTTTTTCAGTTTCAAGTTTCAAACGAGTATTTTCCTCCATTACATGCCCCTCAAAGTTTTTAGCGAACCGAACCTTATCTTTGTGAGCCTCTTCAGGGGATAACGCAAGGAGCTTAAAGTTTCTACCTTTATGGCGCAAAGTGTAGCTATTTGCATACCCATCATAAGTAACTCTTCTATCAAACTGCCAAGGTCGTCCAAGTAATATATGGCTGACGTGCATGGGGACTACATCACATAAAACTACACCATCGAGTTTACCAAGATTGAAGGAGATTAAGGCCTGTTGGGTAACCCGCATTTCACCAACATCATTCAGCCACTGCAACTTATACGGATGAGGATGGGGTATAGTAGGAATGGATAATTTACTGATCACATACGTACTAACTAAGTTAGCACAACAATCAGGTTCAATAATCATAGAGCATAGCCTTTCACCAATCCAACAACATGTACGAAAAAAATCACATTCAGCATAACCTTGCAAACTATTATCTCTTTATGTCATCGTCTCAAAAGGAATGACCTCACAAACTCATGTGCTTGCACTCACCCTCTCTCAAAGTCGTATTGAAATTTTTCGACAGCAGAATTACACAGGTGTGAAACCCACGTATTTAATGACCAAACTAAGATGAATCTGCCAAAACTCAAAAGACAAAATTTGTAGAACAGAGAGTTTTCTAAATGATGTCAAAATTTCAGATTTTTCGGAGGTCTAGAAGTCGCCCAAACAATCATTTTTCAGAAACTAGTGCAATCTGTCAGAATTCTCCAGATTGATAGCAGTGTCTTACGGTGCCGATTGCGAGTAAACTACAGCGAATTTGGGAAACCTAAAAAGATAAAAGTTGTAGATCGGAGAATTTCCTATTAGTTCACAAAATTTCAGGCAATATCGAGTCGTTTAACCCACTGAAAACGAATTCGAACAATAATTTACTGCTGCAGTTTTTCTGGACAGATTGTTTGGAGTAATCGACGGTTTTAGTCAAGATTTATGTTGAATCTGGATTGGGTGTAAAGACAAAAATTGTAGAACACGATGTGCTGGGGCTGTGGTAAAAGTTTCGGAATTTTTGGAGTGGTTTAGGGTATAAAACGAGCTGAGAGAAAAAAAACGGTGTCTGGAAAATTAGGGTTCTTAGGGTTGAAGGTTGAAGGTTTGAAGATACAAAGGATTTTCCGGGTTGGTGGATGAAGATTGCTTGTGTTCTTGGGGGGGGGGGGTGACTGAAAAGGAACAAGAACAACGATTTTTTTTTTTTTTTTTTTGGATTAATACGGAGCAAAGGAAAACAAAAATAAATAAAATAAAAGGGATATTTGATTACCCAATTACTGAGCTCTGCTATCAACTGATGTGATTCTTACGAATCAAATCATTTGTTTTGCCCAGGAAGAAATTGAAGGTAGTCAATACGAGCTATGATCGCGCCTTAGACCAAGACTACGGTTTGAGCATACAACGTAATGCTCACTTACGTTGATAAGTTCTCAAAGAGAGGCGATCCTCCAATCAAGAGAATCTCACACACAAGGTGCACAATTAAGACAATGCTTAATCGAAAATAATATTTCACTCAAAATTAACTTGTTAATACAATGGCTGGTGTTTGCCTTATATAGGCTTACACATCAAAGGAAAAATAACTTCTAAGCAATGTGGGAGAATGAAAATAAAAAACTTATGTAACTAGGAAATAAAATAGGCGCCCACTATGGGCTTTACGGTGTTTCTTGTGCCATCTAGTTCTCACAGAGATAATTATTACATAAAACCCAACATAAAATAATTAAAACAAGCCCAATTAAACCTAATAATGGCGCCACACTTAAATGGACAACCTTATTGACGGAATAATTAAATAAATAACTTTCTTCCACATTATCCAAGTCCATCTTCATGTTCTTCAAACCCAATAATATAGATAGTGCATTTTCCGGGCTGGTCTTCAACTTGCTTGGACTGGATCACATCACACTACTACACACTCAACAGTTTTAGGTCCTATCTTCACTTGCTTCGGTTTAGGTACTTCAACCTTAGCCAACCCCTCCCCCCCCCCACATTTCTATAATTTTGTAGCTAGGCTTGTTGCCTTTCCAATGTTCATATGGGGACTTATCCTTCTTCTTAGAAAGGATCTCATTCAGAATGAAGTTCTCTAGGAGGAAAGCTCCCCTCCACAAGTTCTGAGGTGAACTTATCAACATAGCATTCATAATCTTTAAGAATTTGGCTCTTACATTCAGCAATACCGTTCGAGTGAGATGTGTATGGTGGTGTTGTTTGATGAATGATGCCGGTACCTCAACAAGACTCGTGAAATAATGCATCATATCCACCGTCATGATCACTACGGATACACTTGATCTGTTAGCTAAGTTGATTCTAAACTTCATTCTTATAATCATTAAAGTCATCACGAGCCCTATTTTTGCTTTCCAGCAGATAAACATCTGGTGCCATCGTCAAATAAAAGTACGAGATACTTTTATCTCCTCTAGTTTGCACAAATCTAAAGGTTCCGTGTTCCTTTCTACCATTGGAAACAGTGAACTAGCCAATGTGGCTTCAACACATATTTGATGCTTGTGATTAGGATCAGATCTCAAATTTGGTAACCACTTCATGTTCATCAATTGACGAACGGATTTGAAATTTGCATGTCCTAGTCTAAAGTGTCACAAGTATGACAACTTAAGCACGTAAGCAGAGCTTAGAGCCAACCCATTCGTTCCTCTTTCACGTAATAAGAGTATGTATAATGAAACATAGTAGAAATATGGGTATCAATGCATTACACTCTGTGCAACAGTTGTATAAAGTATAATAAAATCTCGTGTTATTTAGGTTAAAATGAACTTAGGAGATATACAAATGATAGACTTGAGGCAATTTTGTTAATAATACAAGTCAATTACATGATTTTGCAATTAAATTTTTTTACCCTTTATTTCACAATTGAGAATGCTTATCATTACCAATATAATGATACATATATATATATATATATATATATATATATATATATATATATATATATATATATATATATTTTGAAAGGATAACATGTATATTTTTAGGTTTTAGATACTTACAAACAAAACAAAAAGGGATTCCATCTAACTTTAAGTCATTTATAACAATAAGTATTATTCAACATATTTTATTTATTTATTAATTACACGTATCTTTTCAAAAAAAAAAAATATACAGTACATAAATTTAAACAAAAACACGTGCGGCATTTTGCAAGTAAAAGCAAAATAAATTAAATAGTAAGATAAGATCATCATGGTTAGAGAACCATGGAATGGCAACCCAAGTCATGGCCTATTTGCTTGTTTACCCAGCATTTCAATCCTCCAGTAGACCATTTCTGCACCCCCAAACAAGCTCTCATTAAACAGTCTTCTTCGCATACAAGGCAAACGACACCGGACGCACACGCACACGCACCCACTAGAATACGAGATTCAGTCAGTCTCTCAAGCAAATGCACCTAGACACCCTTTGCCAGAAGCCAAGCACCTCTGTTGCATCAGTTGCTGATGATGGATCTTTAAATTTTGCCTTGTCACTCAATTCTTCATACGCATCGACAAGATTCTGAAGCCTGGCAACAAACTCGATCAACAATGAGGTAAATGTTGACAGTGACAATGCACTAGCACTTTCATATGTCCTCACTTCGCGTTCATTCAGAATCTTATCCCCTATTATCGACAGCCTTGAAGGCCACATTGTCTGTTGCTGCAACGTATTTTCCATTGACTCCCATTGTAGGACGGAGAGGTTGTGGGCACCCAAGTTTGTGATATTTGAATGCATGTTTTGTAGTCCTTCGGCTGATTTCAGATTTAAGCTCATCTCACTAATCGAGTTTATGGCTCGTGGTTTGCTTTCGCTCTCTTTTACTTCTTGAAGATGTTCAACGTCTTCGAATTTGTCTGGTCGTTTTCCACTTTCCCAACTCTCGGCTTTCACTAATAGGTAAGATTTCTGGTCAATTAGCATTTGAAGCTCTTCTGCAGCTTCGTGAACTTGTTCAAGTAGATCCACACGGCTTAACCTTTCCATCTTTTCAAGTTTATTTCCGAGCTCTCGTAACACTTTTGCACCTTCTGTCCCAACTGCTTGGATTTCCTTCCCAAATATCTGTCTCAATTCTTCTGCTGCCTGTCCAAAACCATGTTATATTGTGACTTAAGATTAATTTGAATCAGACATGAAATCCTGCAAACATGAATATAATTAGGCGAAGCAATACAGATGTATTAACATGCAAACGTAGATACTCACATTGTAGAAAGATAAGGCTGTTTTTGTAAACGGTTAGAGAATTACTTTGACGATAGTATTATTACAGGCTGGTTAATATCCCTTAGATTCAGGAATTCTTAAGATTTAGAATAGTTACAGTTAGAATATATAGCTTATATATTCACTCTATTCAGTCTATCCTATGTGTGTATTTTAAATATTTTTTCTTTTCTCGGGTCACTTAACTGGGTCCGCTCCTTCTCAAGATGACCCAAAGTTTGAAGCTTGGGACGAAGAAGACTCTATGATTATGTCTTGGTTATGGAACTCAATGGCTCATGAAATTGGTGATACATGTATGTTCCTTGGAACTGCCAAAGGAAACACGGGAATCCGTAAGGCAGACCTATTCAAAGGTTAATGATGCTGCACAAATTTACAAGATCAAAACAAAGATTTCTTCCGCCAAAACAAGGGACCAGAAACATTACTGAATATTTGGTCAATTACAAACACTTTGGCCAGAACTTAATCACTATCGGTGCATAAAAATGAATGATAGTGAAGATGCAGCCATCTTATAAAGAGTTCTCGAAAAGGACAGGATTTATGCCTTCTACGCTGGACTAAATACTAAATTTGATGACGGGTACAGATTTAAAAAAAACCGGGCGACCAGACATTGAACAAAACGATCTCCTTTGTCAGGGCAGAAGAAAGTATGAGAGGCGTCTGCTTGACACCTCTGCTATAAAAGGATCTGCTCTTGCTGCTAAAACTACAAAAAAAACTAGGATTCTGTTGGATGACATCATCAGCATCATCGAAATTTCCCTATGTACTTTTTATTATATTGTTGTCCTAATTAATATTAGATTACTTTCCAAGTAATCAGATTAATGGCTGATCAAGTTTCTATCTATTTTTCCAAGTAATTTTACATTGTATCAGAGCCATAAATGTCCATCCTTCTTCTTCATTCATAAATAGCAAGTTCTGCTGGTTCACAGATTTGTTTCTCCTAAAATATTTGGGTGCATGCATTGCCTTTGTCCACATATATCCTCAATTCAGAAGTAAATTAGACCCTAAAACCCTTAAATGTGTCTTAAATGAGTATGAATGCTACTCTCCTGTTACAAGGAGATACTACAACACTATGGATATAAGTTTCTTTGAGGATATACCGTTCTTTAAACCTAAAGAAACCGATTATCCTACAAATTGTCATAATTGGGACCTGGAATACTCAATAGCTCATGGTCTTATGATCACTCCTGCCTTGTCTAATTCACAGACTGTTGTTGAGGACACCAGGAATGATAGACATGAACCTCTGCCTACTCACCAGAGGCCTCCCATTCTTCATGTTTACTCGAGGAAAAGGAAAAAGGTCCTAAAACTTATAATTTAGAACAATGTATGGTCGATCCCCACTCTGAACACTTGGAGATCTTAGGTAATGCACCTAACCCCCCATGTTCCCGTTGATATTGATCTTCCTATTGCTCCAAGGAAGGGAAATAAGGCCTGTACCAAACACCCTCTCTATACTTTTTAAGTTATGACAGATTATCTCCCAAGTTCTGCTTGTTTAATAAGAGCCTAGATAAGGAAGTAAATGTTTATGAAGCTCTTAGAATTCCAGAATGGCATTCAGCTCTTCAAGAAGAAATGAATGCCCCTCACAAAAACAAAACTTGGGACATAACCGATCTTCCTAAGGGAAAGAAACCTGTCAATTGCAAATAGTTGCTCAACATAAAGTAGATGGGTCTATCCATGAGCACAAAGCTAGGCTTGTTGCTAGAGGATTCACCCAATGCTATGGTATAGATTATGTTGAAACATTTGCCCATGTAGCCAAGTAAAAAACTATAAGGATCCTATTCTCTCTAGCTACAAATCTAGATTGGCCCCTACATCAACTAGATGTAAAAAAAATGCATTTTTCAATGGGGATTTAAAAGATGAAGTCTATATGAGACTACCCCCTGGTTTTGATCAAGGTGTTCCTGCAAACAAAGTATGCAAACTTAAGAAGTCCTTATATGGTTTAAAGCAGTCACCCAGAGCATGAATTGGGAGATTTGCTCAAACTATAGGACTTTGGGTACACTCGGTGTAACCCTGATCATACCTTGTTTGTAAAACACCTATGCGGCAAAATCACAATCCTAATTGTGCATGTTGATGACATTATTGTCACAGTGGGATAATGTTGCTACCATTCTGGAACTCAAGGATCTCTTAGCTAGCAGATTTGAAATCAAGGACCTTGGAAGTCTGAAATACTTAGTATGGAGATTGCTAGAGCACAACATTGTCGCATGGTGTCCCAGAGGAAATATGTCCTAGAGCTCTTGGAAAAACTGGCATGCTAGAATGCAAACCTGCCATTTCCCCACTTGAGTCAGGACTTAAGCTTGGAGCTCACAAAGACAGTGAAGATGTGGGCAGAGAAATACACCAGAAACTAGTAGGAAAGCTCATATATTGATATCTCTCACTCTCACACAAGACATGGCATCAGCTTTGTGCTTAGTCTTGTCAGTCAATTCATTCATCCACCAAAGAAAGAGCATATGAGTGTTGTCATCAGACTTCTCCGTTACTTAAAATCAAGTCCTGGACAAGGCCTGTGCTTTCAGAAAAGTTAATGCATAGATCTCAAGATTTATACAGATACTGATTGGGCTAGTTCTTCTATACATGATCAAAGGTCCACTACAAGCTATTGTACCTACATATGGGGCAACCTGGTTACCTGGACAAGTAAAAAACAACCCAATGTCTCTATGAGCAGTGCTGAAGCAGTATTAAAAGCCTTACCACATGGAGTGTGTGAAGGACTATGGATACATAGGGTTCTCAAAGATCTACAAATTCCATTACCTATCCATATAAAGTTGTTTCGTGACAACCTGTCTTCTATCAGTACAACTCAAAACCCTACTCATCGTGACAAGTCCAAACATGTGGACATTGACAGACAATTTATCAAAGAAAAAATTGACAAGGATCTCACAGTTATCCATGTACCATCTCAACACCAATTGCTGACACCTCACCCCTCAAGCCTCGCCCTCCAACTCGATTCAGTTGATCTTTGTGGCAAATTTGGTTGTCTAAACATCGGCAACCAACCTTGATGGGGTGTAAAATTATTATCCATGTAATTTACTATGTAGTTGAGCTGATGGGTTATAATTTATACCGTTAGTCTCATTTAGGTTAGACATCTAGGTAGTTGGGAACATTCATCTATTGCCGGGCGGTGTCTCCGTCAAACATGTTCCTAGTCCAAATTGCGTTTGGACTCTTTGTACTCTATTTAAACTCTTTCTTGTAATAATATTAATCAAAAGAGTTCTTCAACATGATATTATTGACTATTCATGAGATCCATAAATTAATATGCAACAGGAGGGAAAAGAAACTATCTGGTGCAACATGTGTGTCTAACTCCAACTCTCAATCTATAACCCCAGTCAAACAAAATTGCAAGTGAAAGGTCTTCACTAAGCTACTCATTCATACGATTAAAAAATTTCAGCCTTAATCGTCATTTTATGGAAGCATTTAAAAATAGTAACTACTAATTCACCTGCCACCAACTATATGGAGGAAGAGAATGGGACTCCAAAAATTAAGCTACGCCTCCCCTCTTATCCCTTTTCGCAATGAATCAATTGTTTTTCCCAGGACATACAATATCCGTATTCATCTCCTTCTACTTCCTTCAGGACAAATGGCAAGGCATTACACTATCTATGAACCTAATGGACCCTCAATATCCCAACTTGAGCAGGTTACCCCTTTCCCGATTCCCTAAGAATATAAAAATTAAAAAGTGCAATAGAAAATCCATATACTCACTGTGTCCTGTAATATAGGGTATTTTAGCTTTTTTGAAGTGTCCCAAACTATAAGTCCTTCTCACAAAACAGTGCAATATTAAATGCTTTATTTCCACTTTTACATTAAACAAAGGCACTCCCAAAAAACAATGCAACAATTTGTCTTGAAATATTAACAGGGATTCATTTATGATGTTTCTTAAACGTGAGTAAAAGCTAAAAAGCCTTATATTATGGGACGGAGGGAGTACTTCCCTATACGCAAAGCACTGCAATTTTCTTCGCAAGAAAAGACAAAATCGTTGTAGAACATACAGTGCAGGCATAATCTGTTAGATATTCTGTAACTATTCTTGATAAATATTCTTAAAAAGTTTCCAGCTTTTCTTCCCTTTCATCACGAAGATATTGTGAGTCTACTTGAGTCTTTCAGTCATCGGCAGTAAACAAATATAACGAGTAAAATGCACGCTGAACAAAATGGATGTGCTATAATGTTGACCTACTTCAGAGTAAAATCTATATAGAGCACAAAAATGGTGCTTTATATAGGTAAGAAATTATCCTCACCTGTATTTCTGATAGTATAGACCCATGCATTGCCATGACCATGAATGCACAATGCCTCAAAGCACCACTGACTTTAACATATTCACTCCAAGGATATTTAAACATTTTGTAACGGCCATGAGGTGGTTCCCAGATAGCAAAAGCTAGCTAAAAAACAACATAAACCATTATTTAGCACGTATTACTAAAAGAAAAGTATAGCATTATTTCCTTAGGAAAAATGTTGCGGACCAAAGAATCTTCCTTGCTAGATGATTCTAAAGCAGCTCTGTATCCACTGTACGTTGGATCATCAGAAGCCTGGTAGACAAGAATCTTTGAAGGTACCCGTTCATAGTGGACACATTGCAGATAGCTTTTGACACAGCCTACAAAAAGTCTTGCATGTAGAAGTCAAACAAATCATCACTGGTGCACAAAACAGCAAAGGCTTGCATAAAGAGGAATAAAAACACTTACAAAGGCCATAAAGTCCTCACCTTCTAAAGAAGACGCAACATTCCTAAAATTTGTCACGACTAGTTTGTGCAAATCTTCGCCTGCCCAAATGGGGTATATGCATACATTTACAACCAAACAAACACCTGCTCCTACCAAGATTAGCAGCTGACACTGAAATAGTTTGTTTGGACAAAAGTCAAGTCCCAGAAAGCAGCACAATACAATATGTCAAGAGGAAGACACGGAACCCATATTCATATTGTTTCATTTCTGGGAACAACTTCAAGTAGCTGGCAAGAAATGCTGAATTCCAAAAATAAAAAAACAAAAAAAAAAAACCACAGAAATAAGGCACAAAGCTGGTTTGATTTTGGTAAAGTGAAAACAGGGGTGGAGTTGGAAAACCTGTAATGAAGATGCTGAATACAATTATAACTTCTTGAAATGGTCCAGCTAAAATAGACAGCTGAGCAACGCCCAAGGCAAGGGCCCCAGCAGATACGGTCCCGAGTCCACGGTTAAATCCTTTATTTAGTGTAGCCCCTGAAGGAAAAATTCATAAGAAAGAAGACGCATGATCAAGAAAAGGGATAGCAGATGACGAGCCCAGTAAGTATACTACATAGATCACAAACTAATTTAGATACGACTCCCAAACTGTAAAGTCCGTCCCCCAAAGATACAGGACACCCATGACAAAATAAAGCATAAGAAAAAAATGTCGGACATGGCTTACCGATGCTGAATTCGAAGACGACTATGACAGTAAGAATAGCCCAAATGGAATGTTTGCTTATATAATGCAGGGGTTCTTTAAAGAAGATGAGGAGGGAAATGACGGACAGGGCCAAAGCCACTTTAGCTGAAAAAACGACTTTTCTTGGATCAGAGCGACCCATCTCATAAGCCTTGATAGCAACTTGATACACATTATTGCGGAATTTGGAAAAAGAAAGGTGAATTCTTTTGTGGAGAGGCAAGGGAGAATCATCACTGGAAGAAACAGATCCTAGATGGGAGTCGCCTTTCCAGTAAACGGATCTTTGGTTGTTTCTCTCCAGGAAACTTTGCGTTAAGGAACTACCTCCAATATTGGCTGCCATTTGTTATGGACTCTTGGATTTTCAGAAAGAATTTAAAGATAAGTATGAGATTTCGAGGGAGAACAGTAAACAGATATTATGAGGAGGATTGGATTGGATTGGATGGAGAAAGTCAGCGATCTGCATCGCCATAAAGAGTAGGAGCAACAGCAATGGTCCTTCACAATGTAATGTTTACTTTTTGTCGGAATTCACCATGGCTACAAAAACAAACACACCATTAGCTTTTCAACGGGTTATTCTTCCCTGGTAAGTCCATTCACGGAGTGGGGTCCACTGCTTTTAAAATATTAAAAAAAAAAAGTGACACAGCCTGATAAAGTTAAGTACGGTTCTGATCTTGCTTTTCAATTTTTTACCTTTTTCTTTTCTTTCTTTTTAATAGGGAAGTATTCAACCTGCACAAAATAGGCAAACAAATATAAGGATAAGGCAAATATACACAATAACATGATACGTAAGAACAATCCAAAAGTGAAATTCACATATGTTAATCATCCATCAGGAAAGAAAGAATTAGAACCATTAAAGTATCAGATCTTATAAATTTGGCTCTTAAGTTGAGCTAAACTGAGCAACTTCAAAAACAAAAAGGGAAGACATGCATCTTTGCTAAGTATACAAAGAACATATCCCAAAGAGTAGTTAAAGACTCTACTAGGAACCCTCACCATTCATATTCAATGTGCTCACAATTCCCATCATAAGAGACATAAACATACAGTAAAGCAAAAATGCCTATAGCAACACAAATAATATGGAGTTTAATAGTATGAATTCACACATAATAAAATTACTATGAATTTACGCATTGAATAGTCAAAGTTTCCAAGGTGTTTTCTTTAAAGGCCACACACAGTTCCATTTCTTGAAGCCCTTCTCTTTTGCTGGTAGATCTACAAAATCTTGAAACTTGGTGTTGTTGCGGCTTCTATGGCATGCCAACATCCTTCATCTCAATCCATTAACTCCTTAGAAAAAAAGAAATATTTGTGCCACAATAACATAGTCATAACAAAGTATCACAATATACTTATTACTACTTGGGGAAAACAACATTAACACCTACTTAGTACTACTTTTTTTTGGTTGATTAGGCCAACCACAATATACCCCAATCAAACATCATATAAAGCTCAATCAATCAAAAAGCATTTACAATACAATATCTATTAAATATCACAAAATATTTGTTTTCTACATAGACTTCAATTGAAACAAAAACAGGAAAAATCTCCATGAACACCAGATGTTTTATTCTTTGCATTTTTGGTTTTGTGTGATCCACTTTTTAAACACATTACAATAGAATTTATACTTGTGTATTGAAACATTAGACAATCGATAACCAAAAACAAAAAAACAAAAAACTGTAGAATTGATATATAGCATTACAAGTAATAGAAAGCTGCAATACCAAAGGTCTTATATTCACTCCCATAATTCATACACGGATCTCCGGGTGAGATAACTTTGGACCGAGAAAAACAGGTAAACGGGTTGAAAACCCTAGACCCGAGTAACACCATAAACCGGGAGACTTAGTTCCGATTCAATCAGAAAAAAAAAAATAAAGCTAGAAGAATGGTAGAGAAGAATGCGCACCAGTAGATTTACAGGAAAAGCTTCTTTCTTCGTTCTCCTCTTAGAAATACGGAGGACCGCTGCCGTCAACGCTCTGGAACGATGTGCCTGTAATTTCTTGGTTTCCGGCCGATACCATTGCCGGATTATGGTTGTTGTCGATGCCGGAGATGGAGAGGCGGCAAATGTAGTTTTTTTTTTTCTTTGCGATAAACGAAATTGGGGATGAAGGGTATGTTGAAAAAAGCGTTTTTGTTTTGTTTTTTATTGGTTTTACAATTTTTTTTTAATATACATATTTCCCTATTAAAAAAGAAAAGAAAAGAAAAAGGTAAAAAGTTGGGAAAAAAAAAGAAAGAAAAGAAGCAAGATCAGAACCGTACTTAACTTAACAGGCTGTCTGCCAGTTTTTTATTATATTTTAAAAGCAGTGGACCCCACTCCGTGAATGGACTTACCAGGGAAGAATAACCCCTTTTCAACAGAATTCCCGATGGCAAAACAATATCCAATTACCAGCAACAAAGCAAAATTGAAGCGGCACAAAACGTTTGAGAGATTTTATAGTGCAACGGTTGTAGGAAGGTTGTAGGAAGGTGGCATATATTAGAGTCTTTTTTTTTACTCTCTTTCATATAATACATTTTTATCGTGTGTGAAAGGTTAGAAATAAGTGGTTGTAATGTATGTCACTTTATATAACCTTCCTACAACGGTTGTATTTTAAAATTTCACCAAAACCTTACGGTGATAGAGGAGAACAAGCTGCAACAACGTGTCATCACACACATGCACGCACACACACCAAAAAAAAAAATTGGGTAAAAAGGCACACTGCTTTTTGCCATTAATCGATTGATGTTTTTTATCCTCGTAGTTTAAAAATATATGCTGTCACACTCTCGGGGTTTTAAACAAATAATCGATTTAAATTCAAAAGAACACAAGAGAATATTCTATCGGAATATTCTTAATTTTAATGTTATTTTCGTTTCGCCCCTCTCCTTATTATCTAAAGAATTTAACAGCTTCTTTCTCAATCCCAAAAAAAAGCGACGACAAGAAAAAAAATTCAACTCAAAAAACAACGGCCGGAGCGAAGTGAGTGATTGGGGCTTAGTGTTAGGAAATCACTAGTTTAACGCAGCGGAATTTAAAATTTGATTTTTTTACAGATCGTTCTTCGTTTAGTCAATAAACACGTTAAGTAGTTTGACGGTTATACCTTAGATGATCTACAAGATCGTCGCTTTGACCGCCAACGGAGAGTAGTTCAACGCGCAAGCCGTCCACGCGCGTCCGGCCTCTATCGCTAATCCACACGAACCCCCGCGGAATCCTCCTGGATTCTTTATCGGAAAAACTCCATTTCGCTAGACCGGACCTTTTCTTCCTTCACAAACTCACTATGGAGAGCTCTCTAATTTACACAAGAATTATGAATTCTTGCAATTGTGTTGTCTGAAAAAGAATTGACACCCACTTCCTTTTATAGAGCAAGTGGCGCATACGTATGTAGTGTGGAGGAGAAGAAACCTTTTTCTAATAAAATAAGGAAAATCAATTAGATTGATTTATCTCTTTAATTATAATATTTTGTCAATATCATATATTGATTATAATTATCTTATTACCATAAATCTATTTTTCAAAATCAATTAATATCCTATATTAATATTATGGCAATATTTATTAATTAAAGTCTGATAATCCAAGTGTATCTTATACACACAAAGTGGCGCATATATATCAAAAAGATTGACTTCTTAGGAATATTCTTTAATTAATATAATTTATATATAATTAATATCTTGTATTTTATTTATTCATAATAAATAAATACCACCATATTAATTTACCACTATAACCTTTATAGTCTCGAGATAAACTTTCCTTATTTGGTTATCAACTATAACCGCATTTTAATCCGACTCGATGTTCATATGTGTGTGACCCGATAGGCTTCGAATATGTTGGCCGTAGACACAAAGTGCAATTTACTAAAATGCCCTTCATACCTAACGATCACGGGATAGCGTCAGCAACACACCGTGACCCCGATTATCGGAAGAGTCAAAAGCAATGACTACTACCTTTCATGTGAAGCGGTTCGTGTAACTTACAATCCTATCATTTATAATAATATCCATACGATCGTATCTCGAGTGTCAATACATTGACGATCGTATCTTATAATCTGGATATCATGCTCTCTCGAATAACACATTTACTCCCACTTTGCAAAGATTCTCGAGAGCTAGACATTCCTTATAAGAAGGCCATTTCGGATATTCAATCCCAATCATAGGATACGCGATTCCCGGACGACCAATCATGTATACTCCGATGCTTCAATATCATACCCAATCACTACCGCATGATCGCCCGTGGTTAGGAGAAATCTCAATAGTGTCAAAGCATGACAATCCACACCGTGATGCCATGAAGACTCGGTCAAAAGGATAATTACACAACCGCCACATAGTGTGACACTTAATGTAAGTGGGTCGGTCTAACGTCACGCATTCTCTAATACACGTCCACGCACGGTCCAAGTGTCTCTACACTTCGATAGAGCGAGATCTATCCCTACCTTCTAAAAGATAGAAGACATCCAATACGTCTTAGTCGATTATACTATCAATGTCCCATTTGATAATATGTAAGACTAGAGACATTTAAGTACCAACCTTGTTATAGTGATTAGAGATCTCATCAACCATAATCACTATCATGGTTTCTCTATCATGAGATCGATACTAGGGGCGTTACTATATATATATACAACAAATAATATGAAGACTAATAATATATAATAACATAAGTGCTTTTATTAATCATAATAAAGTTATTACATGAACTAAATAGACTGTAAATGACCCGACCCGGTCGGATCCGGTCCGACCCGATTGGGTTTAGGACACCTTTCCAACACTTAGTTGGGTGGCTGTTTTTATTAGTTATATCATCCGCAACGGAAGCGATTTAAGGATCTAGATCTATAAATTACACGTAATAAAATAACTAGATCTACATCTACAAGGGGGTTGTAGATCATACCTCTTGGATCTCAAAATCCAAGTAGATGAACCGCAATAGGAAGAACAAAGGTTGGTGTGAAAGCACCACGATCTTCCGTGACGTGTGATCAAGCAACTCCGGTGGAAGGAAATCTTCGTCTCGAATCCTCCCGATATGCTACCCGGAAAACCTCCAAGATTTTCCTCTCACCCTCTCTTGGCGAAATTTATCTATTCTCTCTCTCAGAGATGATAGTTGAATTTTTTGTGTTGTGTTGTTGAGCAGGAAGCTATAACTCTCTTTATATAGGAGAGTAATCATTGTCCTCCAAGGATTTTTATTTTGCAAATAAATAAATCCAATAAATAAAAGATAATCCCAAAATATTCTAGAACAAATCTAGAAATAATCTTTATCTTTATTTCTTACCATAAATATTTATCCAATAAATATTTTATGCGCATGTCTCATTAATACACAAGAAAACTAATTTCTTGCTCCATAATACAATGCCTTGGCCGAAAATTGTTTATTTGACCTAGTCAATATTATTTTCGGCCATAACACTAATTTTGTCAAGATTATGAAAAATGTCTTTTTCACATATTTAATTATTTAGGCCAACTAATTTAATAGTCCACTAAACAATTAATTCACATATCGTTTTAATTAAATTCTAATAAGAACTAAATTAATATTATCATGATTCGACGTCCGAGAATAGCTATGCTATATTGGAGGCACGTCGGGACCATGGACTAATAATCAGCGGCTCCGATAAATCAAATAAATAATTATCTTACGAACAGAATAATTATATTCGATAAATCAATCACAGGAATATGCCACCATAATCATGTGACTGCACTCCTCCGATTATAAGATTATATTTATCTCCTCACGGGAATGATAATAAGCGTCCATTGATATAATCATTACATATGGATTAATCCTCCATGATCGTATTCATTCTAAATCGGGAAGTTACCGTTAACCCTTTTTAGAACCTCTTATCATTATTTACCATTAACCCCTAAGTGATCAATTAATTCATACAACTCATTTGGTAGCTAATCGATTGTAATATGAACTCCATGGATCGATCGCTTTTAGGATTAACAAATAAGGAGGCTGTTTATCTACTTCCAGAAATGGAAGGAATGGATTCATATCTGTGATAACACGTACTACTCACTCAATCGAGTACAATGCCAAGATGGGGTAATTCGGATCACAGACTCGGTGTAATCCTTAACCGTCAAGTCAAACCTCATACGGATTCAAGCGATTGATCGTGATCACCTCGAGATTAAGATATATCCATAAATATGATCATCGATTGATTCGATAAGACTTCTCGATTACGGAATTATATCGTGAACTCTAATCAAATCGGTCCAAATTACTATATGATATATCTATCATATATAAATGCCCCACTAGGTTCTCTTAACCGAAAGTCCGGATAAGACAATCACACCTATTGTGTTCTGGGCGCATTAATAGCACGTTAAAGGAGAGACCCGATACTCTCGATTAACTTCACTACGGGCTAATTGTATTTTAAGTACATCTTCACTAACTCAATCCTCCCGTGTATATCACATACACTGAGTTAAGTGATTACATAAACGATATACTTTAGGCTTTTCTGTAGTGTAAATATTATTGTCACATCGGTGAATATAAGAAATAATAAATATGAATAATAATGTCAATTCATTCATTAAATAAAACAATTACAAAATTGTCTTTCGGGCATAACACCTAACAGTTTTCTGGCGAGATTCATGCTTATGCATCCGATGGTGATTCCGATCGTGACATGATTTTCGATCGTGAAAGGTATTTTTTTTAGGGTATGAATCAAAAGCATATCTTCTTTTCAGGTAGAACGTGAACTAATAAGATGACATCATCATCTATGGCTGCAAACTCAAAACTCAATAGTTACAAATCTCTGCTACCCTTTCTCCTAAAAGACCTCTGCTTCGTTCTTCCCATGTTGTTGGTAAGACTCTGTATTTTTCTTCCACTATTGTCACAACAAAACAAACCCATATTTGGCAGGCTTAAGATATGGCAGCAACGTTGCTTCAAAGATTCAAAGGGGATACAAGAATAATAACTTAATTCAGACAACAAAAGGTAAACATCTGAATGCTTAAATGAACACTGCACCCAAATCAATTGATAAATTTGATAGATTCAAACCCTTAAAAACATACCTTTCAATCACCGGAAAACACCTCTGCCGCACCCAAATCTCGCCCGGATAAAACACAAATCGCGACTGGAATCACGATCTGAATGATCAATCTCGCCGGAAATGCAACTAAAATCGCACCCCAGTCGCACAGAGGAACGCTATTTTTTATTTTTTTATTATTATTATTCTTTTCCTTTCTGAGAAGTCGTTCTGGATATTTTTTTGAGAAAGAATGTAAGCTCACTTGTTTTACATTATTAGAACAATAAGGGGATAACGGGAATAACATTAAAATTAAGAATATTCCGACGGAATATTCCTTTGTGTTTGCCTAAATTTAGAGTTGATGGTTTGTTTAAAACTCCAGATGGTGAACCATATATTTTTAAACTACGAGGGGGCAAAAGCTTCAATTGACAAACCACATGGGGGCAAAATGACTTTTACCCAAAAAAATTTGATAAAACGGTCACATTTTATTCATAAAGCAAACGCCAAAGCATTTACAAGAGAGTCACCGAACAAAAAAATAATAATAATTGCAAAGTATACACAATCCTACTACTCCCTCCGTCACTTGTTTGGGAAATATTTCATTTATTAATGTCCCAAAATAAGTCTCATAAGTAAGTATTTAGATTTTTTTTTTTAAATTCCTAAAGTACACACATATCAAATTTATTAAGAATTTTAAGGATAATGTAAGGACATAATTAGAAAATAGTTATGTTTTTAATGACTAGACAAACTAATAAATTATGTTTCCTTAACTTTTTAGAGTTTCAAAAAGTCTCAAACACGTAAGGACGGAGGAAGTACTTATTAATCTTATAAACCCTAAGCTAATCTAATGTTTTTCGTTTGTTATACCATCTGAGCAATGAAAATATGTGGAGCATGGCGACGGTCTCCCTCCTCGAAGATCGAGTTATTTCTCCAAAATCAAATTCCGTAAACATGTTCTCTCCAAATATTGCACCATTTTGCAGTCCCCGTTGGGGTGTGAGTCGCTTTTAAGAATTTGGTAATTCAGCAGCCAAAAATCTTGCTTGAGCGATGGATCAATAAATATATCCCATATGGCTTTAGGCCATGTACAATCCCGAAGAGCGTGTAGGGATGACTACTCTTCTAACCCACATATGCCACATATGTTTGAATCTATCACTTGACAATGGTATAATCTTTTGTTAGCTGGGAATGCATCATGACACAATGTTCCAGATAAAACGATTACCTCAGTTTGGGCCTTCAATCGACAAATATCTTTGCCAAATTCTATCGGCACTGTTTATTGTTGTCGCGTGTATCTGAAAGTGATAACTAGAACTGACTATATGTTGCCCTTTCGAGTTGATTTTTCAAATGGGTATTCCACTAGAAAGATCATAACCCTCTTCAATTATGTGAGCCACGTTCTTGATACTTCTCTAGGTTGTCGAGTTGCCTTGCTTCAGTGGCTGATGAATGTCTGCATATTGCTTTAAAGATATCCATCCTAAGTGCGCTTTTGTTGCTCATATATTGCCAGGAAAGCTTGGTTCATCTCGGATAGTTTTCTAAACCGTGTCCTCCCACATTTTTTGGTAGCCACAATTTATTCTAAGAAATGTGGTGCATCTTCCTTCTGTCCTCGGTATCCCCACAATAAAAATCTCTTCAATTTTTTTCTAGTTGAAGAATGGTGCCCTTCGGTATTTGGATGGTTTGCATGGCGTAGTAAGGCCGGGAGGCCGAAGAGGATTTCATTAGAATGGACATGCCTACTCGTGAGCGAGAATAGGCTTTCCAAGTTGCTATCTTACGTTTCATCTTATCCACCAGAAAAAAAATGTCAATAATTGAAGTCTACCTTGTAGAAGCGGCATTCCCAGGTAGGATCCCAAATCATGAGTGTTGTTGGTCCATTGTGATAGGAAATCTAAACGGGAATGCAGCGGAATTTAAAATTTTATTTCCTTTTAACCAGGATCAACTTCGTTTAAGCAACAAGCATAAAATAAATAGACTAAGAATTACCTTGGATGATCTAAAATAGATCTTCGCTTTGTCTACGGTTGTAGTTTCTGCACGAAGCCCCCCAAGTGTTCGGCCTCTACCGTTGATCCACACGAACAACCCGCCGGAATATACCATTGGATTGCTACCGGAAAAAGTCAGTTGCTAGGCCGCATTTTTCTTTCTCCAAAACTCTCTCTCTAGAAGCTCTCTTAATTTTCTAGTAGAAAATAAAACTTGTAATTGTGATACAAAAGTGCTTGACACTTACACTATATTTATAGTGTAAGTGGCGCCTCTAATGTAGTCCCAATCCTATTTGGAGAAGCTTCAAATTGGATAGAGCAGAAAGAAAACAAATTTCCAATAAAATAAGGAAAATGGATATTCTAGATTTATCTCATTAAATACTCAATATCTTATATTAAATATTTCTAAGATATCTATTGACAATATCTTATATTAAATATATCTTTAATGTATTACCATAAATCAATTTACAGATGTGTGTAAATATATACTCATTAATATCTAATATTAATATATGATAATACTATAAATTAATTGCACAATCCAAGTGTATCGCATACACTTATAACTTGCGCCCTATATGCCATAATATTGGCATCCAGAATATTTTCAATTAATATAATACTGTGATTACTTAATTCGTAACATACATGTATATCATATATACATATATATTTCGACATATACATAATAAAATATGTATTTTTAATTAATCAATATAATTAATATCTTGTATTATATTTATTAATAATAAATAAACACCACCATATTAATTTATCACTATAACACTTTATAGCCGAGATAAAACTTTTCTTATTTGGTTATCGCTATAACCGCATTTTAATCCGGCTAGATGTTCTTATGTGTGTGACCCGATAGGCTTCCGAATATGTTGGTCGTAGACACAAAGTGCAATTCCGAAAATGCCCTTCATACCTAACGATCATGGATAGCATCTAGCAACACGTCATGACCCCCGATCATCGGAAGAGTCAAATGCAATGACTACTACATTTTATGTGAAACGGTTACCGTGTAAATATAATCTTATCGCTGTTACAATATCCATACGGTCGTATCTCGAGTGTCAATACATTAACAACCGTATCTTATAATCTGAATATCACTCTCTCTCGAAGTACTCATTTACTTTCACTTTGCAAAGATTCACGAGAGTAAGATAATCCTTATAAGAAGGCCCTTTCAGATACTTACTCATATTCATAGGATACGTGATTTCCGGACGAGCAACATGAATCCTACGCATGCTTCAGTATCATACCCAATCACTACCGCATGATCGCCCCATGGCTAGGGGAAACCTCAATAGTGTCAAAGCAAGATAATCCACACCGTGATGTCATGAAGACTCTGGTCTTAGGATAATTACGCAACCGCCACATAGTGCAACACTTAATAAAATAAGTGGGTCAGTCTAACGTACGCATTCTCTAATACACGTCCACATACAGTCAGTGTCCCTACATTTTGATAGACGAGATCTATCCATATTTCAATAAGATATAAGACATCTAATACGTGATAGTCTAATTGTACTATTAATGTCCCATTTAATAGCACATACGACTAGAGACATTTTGAGTATCAAACTCAATAAAGTGATTCGAGATCTCATCAACCATAATCCCTATCATGATTTCTCTTTCACAGTTTGACACTTGAGACGTTATCATATAACAATATCGTAATTGATCCGTTAAACGAACAAATATATAATAACAGAAAGCCATTTAATATATGTATAAACATAAAGAAATAGTGGAAATGATCCGACCCGGTCGGATCCGATCCAACCCGGTTGGGTTTAGGACACTATTTCAACACATTGGAAAGGCTAAAACAAGTTTAAAGGGTGAATAGACATGTTACTTTTAAGAGTTTTTGAAAACTCGGCTGAATGGCAATTCTGCTGACGAGCTCGTCTCAGTTGTGTTTGTGCAGCGGATATAAAGCCTTTGAAAACTATTTTTCTAAAACTGGATGAGCTGAGTGCTAAGTGTTGTTTATTGTGTTGTGTATTGGTAAGCAAGCAACATAAAATAAATAATTGAAAAGTAAATGCAGAAAGTAAAGTGCATGTATTAAAAACACAAGGTTTATAGTGGTTCGGGAGGGTGTAATCGATTAGTCCATTTTTCTCATGTGATGTTGGAGGTAATTCACTATTGATCTTTGGTCCTTGGCTGATCTCCTCTCGGTTTCACAATATGCTCAATCAGTTCTTTACAACTGTCTATGTTGCTTCACTAAAGTTGTTATACTGATCCTTAGATGGTAGTATTGTCTGTTCAACGGCTCCACCATAAAACTCAAATCCTTCATAGATCCCCTGATTCAAATGACTATAGTCTTTCACACACTCAATTTGACAGGCATTGTCATAATGGAAAGACATTACCCACTTATTTTAGAGCAAGTGGGAGAATTTTATGATGTATAAGGAGTGATCTAAAACAATCCATATTGCATTTACGGGAAAGTGGGAGATTGTTATGCATGGTGCCCGGAAAAAAATAGATTGGTTTAATTAAATACAAGTAATATTTTCAGATACGCCCAATCCGCCATCAAGCCCGCGGATCCATGATTGGGTCCGTCCGGGGGCCCAAACAGTGTAGAGGGTCATCGACCCGCCAAGACTGCATGAATCTAAGCCGGGCAAGGGCCAAAGACCAGCCAACAAGCCTTCACCTCGCCATTCTCCTAAGCGTGACCTAAAGCAATAGAGGGCCGGGCAGCTCGCCCCCATGATTTATGAAGCCCGCTCAAATAGGCGAGCCATAGAATAGAGGGGTGTGTGTCAAGGGAACTTTTAACAAAAGTTACCTGCTCTGGAAAGGTGTTTAATCCTCCAACTGGTTAATTTCTTCTTCATCTTATCGAGGATGTAAGAGTATGTTCCCTTGGTAATTCTGGAGTGAATAAGAGGGACTCCCAAGTATAGTCCTAGTTCCTCCGTATGCTGCATTACCAAGGTGTTGCTTAACATTTCCATTGTCTGATGATGAACATTCTTAGAGACTTGAAATCTGGATTTACTTGTGCTTACTTTCTGCCCAGAGAGGTTGTAAAACTGATTCGACACTTGCTTGATGATGAGGGCTTGAGCCGTGGAGGCTTCCCCAAAAAAACCAAGTCATCCACAAATAATATATGAGACACATGAGGAGTTTGCCTCCCAAATTTTAAGGGTTTCCACTGACCATCCCTCATGGCTGCATCAATTTGTTGGCTCAAGTTTTCCATACACAACACAAAGAGGTAAGAGGCTAGAGAGTCCATTTGTCTGAGGCCTCTCTCTGGTCTTATGTGGTCCGGTTTAGAGCCATTCCAAAGGAGCACAATTTGGGATGAAGTTAATGTAAACATAATCAAATTGATAAGCTTCTGGCTGAGCCCTATACCTTGTAGGATTTTCTGAAGATACCCATAATCCACTCTGTCATAAGTTTTCTCTAAATCAATTTTAAGCATCATGTCACCAGACTTCCCTTGCTTATTTTTCAGATGATGAAGGGCTTCCTGGGCAATGAGAATACTCCATGTACTTCCTCTCCCCGGAATAAAAGAAGACTGAGTTTTTGAGACCAACTTTCCAATAACAGCTTGGAGACTATTTGCAATGATCGTGGAGACAATCTTTACACAAACGTTGGTCATTTCAATGGGTCTAAATTGGGCAATTGTTTCAGCTGGCTAACTCTTGGAATCAGGGAGACCAACGTTTGATTCAGTCTTGGGTCAAACGTACCATCTTCAAAAGCTTTAAACACAAAGGGTAGGAGAGACTTACTGACAGTGGGCCAGCACTTTTTGAAGAATACAGCCGGAACACCATCAGGTCCTGCAGCTTTGTAATCCCCCATTTCAAAGACAGCATCTTCAACTTCCTTCTCACATAGTGCTCTATTTAGGTGCTGGATATCTGTTGAATCCATGGCTGGCAAGACCAACTCGAGAGCTACAGACTGAGGTCACCTTTCTGCTGTATATAAATTTTGATAAAAGGTTCTTACCATATTTTTAATCAAGTCCTGATCAGCAATCCAAACTCCCTGGTTATTTTTTAGGGAGCTAACCCTTCTTGTGAATGGTTGAAAGGTGATAAAAGTGTGTGTTTATTTCCCCCTCCACCATCCATTTAAGTTGAGATCTCTGATGCCAGTAAGTCTCTTCCTGAATTAGAATCTCATCCAGTTTCTCATTCAACTCTACGTGTAACCTTGCTAAGAAGTGAAACGGCGCACAATCCAAACTTCTCTCCACCCCTGATATTCTGGACAAACAATTGGTCTTCCTCTAGAAAAAGTGTCCAAAGAGATATTACGATTCAGGTTGTTAGCTACATGAGTAAACTGATTAATAGTGCTGAATAGGTCTGAGTCTTCCAAGCTTCTGAGACAAAGTCTTCAAATCCCCTATGTTCAAACCAGGCACGTTGGAAGAAGAAATATTTTTCCCGCTATGATCTATGAATTGAGAAATCAGTGTCAAGAAGTACTGGGTTATGGTCTAAATGTTGTCTTGGGAGATGTATGACCACGTTTGAATGGAAAATTTTCTAACCACTCAAGGCAGCACCAGGTTTGATCAAGTCTCTAGTAGATCTTTTTATTATCACGAGTTGTCCCCATCCATGTGAATCTTGACCCCTGGAAAGGAACCTCCATTAAATCACAACTTTGGAGCATAGACCACATCTTCACTCTGTTTAAGCCACCCACTTCTCTACCTCATTGTTTGTCCCTCTGGTACACCACCTGATTGAAATCACCAATCAAGCACCAAGGGTAATTTATCAAATCCTTCAACCTGCAAAGGTAATCAAAAGATTCATTTCTTGCTCTTGGGATGGGGGAAGCATAAACAAGGGTTAAAACCCAATATATACTATCTCCTTACAACACTGCCATCATAATACTCTGGTTGGTACAAGTAATGAGACTCATGGTTACTATCTCTTTTTTCCAGAAACACCATAAGCCTCCAGCATAACCTCTTGCCTCCACAACACATAAGTCAGTAAAGTCAGTCTTATTGAGAATTTCTTGTGCTCTGTCACTTAAGCATCGTGTTTCCATAAAAAATAGAACATCTGGGTGATTCTCAGAAATGATACATTTTAAATGGAAGAGGAACTCACATGAGGAAGCTCCTCTGCAATTCCAAGCAATCATCTTCTTCAAGAACAGAGAGGGAGTTGCTGGGAGGTGGCTCCAACCTCCCCTGCCTCAAATAATGGATTCATAGAATTTGAGTCTATTTCCATGATCTTATTTTCTCCCTTTCCAGAAGAATGAGGTGGGTGAAGTTTAACATGTTTCCCGTCAATTTTCTTGGTAGTATGTTTCTTACTTTGTAGGATTCTAGGTTGTTCCAGTGTGGGTGTTTGGATCTTTTTATTTTTGGGTTCATTCGACAGGTCAGTGAGGGCCTGTCTAGACATGTTCTTGGACTTAGAAGAGGCTTACCTCTTCATATGCTGCCCCTGTGCATTGAGGTCCAGACTCTGCTCATTTCTTTTACCAGCTTCACTATTTGATTGAGACCTCATGTCTCAATTTATGCCTGATCTATGGTTTTGTTTTGACTTACTACTTTCCTCCCCGTTGGATTTATTTTGAGCTCCCTGCATATTGCCAGTTGTTTTTTAAACTTCTCAGACCGTAGCTTGTCCCTCATAGGATTCAATTTGTATAGATTTCTCATGCAATTCTCTTACCCCTTCAGTAATAGGGGTTTCTAGTATGGGTAATTCCCCCTCCATTTCATCCATGTGGACTTCAAATCTAGAACCCTCACATTCTCGGGACCCTTTTGAGGCCCAGCCTCCTCCCTAACGATCTCGTTCTGAACATTTTGCTGCCTATTCTTCGGTGGATTCCACTTTCTGCATCGAGCTGCTATAATCCATGAGCCATAAGGGTTATCAGGGGTAGGTCCTTGGGGTATCTGGGGTTGTCTCTGTTCAGTAGGGTATCAGCTTGAGCTGCTTCTTGACTTATAAGACTAGGGCACTCCTCTTTGCTATGGCCAAATTTGCCACATCCATAGCATATGTGTTGGAGTCCTTTGTATTCAACTTTGTATCTGCGGCCATTAATGACAACCGAAGATCTCAACCTCTTTTTCAAGTCTCTCTCCACACAGACACGCGCAAACCTCCCTCGTATATTCTGTGTAGTGTTTGGATCAATTCTCAAAGATTTTCCAATCATATTGCCCAATTTCATCAATAAAGGTTCTCTAAAGATTTCAAGAGAAAGGCTTGTAAATCTTACCCTTGCCGGCGTAGTAGCAATCTCCTCAGATTCTGATAATGCAGTTTATTATCACGGAGGCTCAACGGTGGTATATTGAGTGGATATCTTGCTTATTTGATGTGTTTGAAGTGTGTAAGGCCGGTGGTGCACGGCGGTGATACGGTGGAGTGTTTGAATGCTGAAGAGAGTAAGTATTTTGACAGAGTTTAGTTCTCTATATCAAATAGCATGTCATTTTCTTAGTTACACAAGCCCTCCTTTTATAGAAGGAGGGAAGCTTAGGGCTTAAGTAAGACAGGTAGGCATAAAATATCTTAAGAATCAAGTAGACTAACTATCTAAATGACAAGTAGATTAAATATCTTGGCGGTGTCTCATGTGGTCGCTTAGATCGCTACTCGCAAGGTCGCCTACTTCTCATCCTGCCTCACCTTTACCTTCTGTTGCTTCCCTTTAAGTCTTGTGCGGTCTTTTATGGACCTATTGTTGAGGTCGCAGGTCGCCCCCCTGAGCTACTAGTGACCTTGTAGGTTTGTAGGCTCTTAGCGGCCACCTGACTGCAGCGACCATGACCTGATCGGAGTCGCGGAGCTATGGCCGTGAACCTTATCCAACCTGGTGGCTAGATAGGCTTTTCCGGGGACTCATAGGTGGCGATGTTATTTAGACATATCAGATTCCGGTTGAAAAAACGGTTTCCATTTACGCACTGCAAGATAATGACCCATTATCACCCATGGGCCATTTTACAAAACGATCTGGTAGTCCTCCTTCTTCGTGAAACGAACAACAAAGAACCCATGCTCTAAGTCAGTGATCTCTATCCTCCCGGTATGTTTCCACAATTCTGAGAGTCTCTTGCACAGATAGTTATAGGAGATGGATTTGCCATGAGGCTGATAATTAATGCCTTTTCCATGGCTTCCATAGGTCTAAGCATTCATCCAAAGGGGATAATAATTTGATCCTCATCCTTCTCCGGGCCCATGAAATTATCAATCACTTCTTTACACTCTATTGATTCATCATCGTCTTCCCCCTCTTCTACGTAGATGTAAGGGTCCGCTATTCTTCCGGAGACCACTTCTACTCCGCTTTGTGCTTTCCAGGCTGACGGTGGCGTTTGCGATTGGCTCAGCTTCGGCCTCTCTATACTTCTGGAGAGAAGGTCGTCCTCTTGGGAGCTCCGATCAACACTCATTCGCTCCATCGGTGTTTTCAGTGCCATTTTTGTTTATCTTCTTATATATTTATTTTTCGACTAAAGCTTTTTCGGTATACGTAATGGTCAGCTTAATAATAATAATAATAAGTCAACGATAATTATATCACCGACAGCTATATTCACTAATAAAAAATTTAGAAAAGAAAGACAACTCAATCAGGGTCAACTTTGCCGCACATGTAATTTTTAAATACTGTACTCATGACAATAATGTCCACCAATAACATTAGGAGTAAGGATCACGATAAGCGCGGCCACACACACAACATGACGAGTGACACAACAATGATCTACACCGATTGATTATGTTAGATTTACATCATAATCAATATAGAATCATTATGATCAATCGGTCTGGATCATCAGTTGTGTCATTCTCGTCGACACACAATATTATTGTTGTCAGTATCATTATTCTAACAGTAGATCATGAGTATAACATCACAACCTACGGTCCAATAGAAAAGCATGTATTTAAATATATCGGGCAATTAGATTGTATGGTGCATAGAATCTGGAGCAGGCCAACATATATGTTGTTATAGTTTCTTCCTCTTTCATTTGTCACCTTTTCATTTATTGAAAGAAGAAAAAGAGGGATCGATCGATGAGGGTGTTTGGAGGGAAATACTATTGGGGAAGAAAGGAGGAAACAGTGGAAGGGATTGTGGTAATTTTTCCATGGATGGCAAGCAATGAGAAGCATGTCAAGAAATATGTTGACCTCTACTCTTCTCTTGGCTGGAATTCTTTTGTTTGCCATTCTAATTTGCTCAATCTGTAAGCTTCTTCTTTCCCTTCAGCTTTTCGTTAAATTCCTACGTCCAGATATACATATATAATGCTGGCTGTTTCTAAAATTATCAGATCGTTTTATTGAATCGTATTATAGTCGTATCAAATCATTGTTAATGGCTGCAGACTTTTTCCTACCAAGGCAGCATCATTGGCATTTGAAGTTTTAAGCCAACTTTTGAAGGTAATACTAATGGAAAAACAAGCTTTTTTTTTTTATCTTAGATGGCTCTTGGTTCACCACAAACGAATGCCGCCGGTGCCTTTTGCTCTGTTTGAGTTCGGGTTTGGGTTGTTATTTAGTATAACATTACCTTAAAAGCAACTGATTGGATAACCGTTTGCCTTTTTGTTTTTGAGTGTAGGAGCTCAAAATCAAACCACAGCCTATTGTCTTTGTATCTTTTTCCGGTGGCCCTAAAGCAGTCATGTATAAACTACTTCAGGTACGTACTTCCATATATATATATATATTTCTTTCTCTCTTTCTCAAAAAAAGAAAGAAAAAAGAGTATATTTCAAGCAATTAAAGGCGAGTTGACCAAATGCCTTATTCTCTTTCTTTTGGCAGATAATTGAAGGTGAATGTCAACATCAAGGCATCGAGGTGTGCTTTATTCTTTTGTCATTAATCTAATTAACTTGTCATTCCATGCATACTGATAGATAGGGTTGTATAGCATATGATGAGGATCGTTTCTGAACAAGCCCAAGTTTGTCTCATATTTCGCGTTTGTTTGGTTACATGATGAGGATCGTTTAAACTCAGTTTGTCTCATATTATTATGCGTAGCTAAACTTTATATTATGTTTATTTATTTGAAAAAACCAAAAATGATCGAGTTAACTCACAAACGTTCGTGTGTGTGTACGCATATCAAAATACTAACATAAATCCTGGTTTTACCTCACTCTTGTCTTAGTTTTCTTGACATCAACTATCAAGTTGATAAAAATAAATATAATAAAAAAGAATAAGTATCAATTCGTTTGTCCTTTCACTCTATGAAGCGAGAGTTGCATAACTTCAGCAGAGCTAATTGCAAAAATGGTCCTTCATCTTTATCGAAAAATTGTGATAAATTGTGATTTAGTATTAAGAATCAAGTGCTTACCATTGTACTAAAACCAATTAGTGGTAGGTAGTAAAAGTGCTATTATGTTTTTTTATACAATCAAGAGTGTAAGAAACTCTCCCAACACCCCTCTTAAAGTGTGGGCAATCTAATATCATATTAAAATCAAGCACTTATCGTTGTATCAAAACCAATTGATGGTAATAAATGTGCTACTATATTTCTGTATATATTCAATAATGTGAGAATCTCTCAACACCCCCCTCAAGTATGAGCAATCTGTCCCAACACTTGCACAATTTTTTATTCAAATGTGGGCAATCTCTCCCAACACTTCCAACCAGGGTTCGATCCCGTGACCTCTAACTCTGATACCATATTAAGAATCAAGCGCTTACCGTTGTACTAAGACCAATTGGTTTTAGTACAACGGTAAGCGCTTGATCTTTAACACTTAGGCCTCTTCTTTCGTTTTGGTTTGACTAGTCCCTCATTATCATTTCTTTTGCAAGAATGATCTCACATCTTTACCAAAAAACTGTGACATAGCCGTCTTCTTTCGTTTTGGTTTGACCAGTCTCCCATCTTTCATTTTTTACAAGAATGGTCTTCCATCTTTACCGAACAGTTGTGACTTAAATAGACCAAAGTTGCAAAAAAATTGAAAAATGAGGGACTGGTCAAACCTAAATAAAAGAAGAGCGTTAAATCACAACTTTTCGGTAAAGATGATGGACCATTCTTGAAAAAAAAAAAGATAGTGGACTGGTCAAACCAAAACAAAAGAAAATGACTAAGTCACGTCTTTCGGTAAAGATGGAGGACCATTTTGCTATTAGCTTGAAGTTGCAAATTAATAGGGAGGTGAACTCGTTCGAGCACAACTTAAGATCAAGTAATAGATTAAGGAACATATCTCAAAAACAAAATTTAATATGTTAAATAAAAAACATGCTCGAGTTCGCTTGTGTATATTTAAAAGGCTCAAACTCAAACATCTAATATCTGGTTCGGCTCAATTCGTGTACACCTGTAAGGACAGACATTCGCTTACGTATATTTGCCGATAATCTCACAATCCGTAGATAAAAAGTATCCCCTATCTTAACACTGACCCGTTTCTCGAGATTAAGTTGTTTTATTATTGATGTTTTGGTAAATAAAATTAAAAAACTTATTGTCTATAAATACAGCACTCAAAACACTCATACATAAAGACTAACAAAAGAAAACACACCAACATAACAATGCCTTAACTTAATAAAAATATAAAATAAAAATAAAAACATGTTACCATAGTACGTTTATCCCGATTGCTCATAACTCTGGCCTTTCTCCTTATGAACAATTATTTGGTTAAACACCTAATTATTCTCTCTTAAGAGTCTTCGGTTCCACTTGCTTTGTTCTTCGTCCACATGTAGAACTGTCCAAACTTTCTTCTCGTGTTGCTATATGTGTTTCCTTGGGTATGATATAGGTCAAAAAGGTTATCGTTGTTATGATCCCTCATCTCGAAAACTATACGTGTCTCGCCAAGTCTCCTTACTTGAGCATATCCCTTTCTTTACCATTCCCGCCCAAGACCCACAACTTGACTAAATCGATCTTATTCACATTGATCCTTTCTCGTCGACTCTTCACCTCCTCATCGCACCTATTATTGATGATTCTCGACCCACGATCGGCTACCCAATCACCGCCAGGACGACGGATCTTGCTGAGCCCCATTATCCAAAGACGCAGCACATAAGTCTACTCGATACACTGATTTGGCCTATTCTTGTTATTCTAAGTCTTTTGCTTCCTTTCTTGTTTCCATTGATCCTATCTCCGAGACTTCCTCTTATAAGGAGGTTGTTCGTTCCGTGATTGGCAAAATGCTATGGTGAGGAACTATCGCGCTTAGACAAGACTCGGTACTTGGGACCTTGTTTATCTTCCTGCAGGTAAAAAGACTATTGGTTCTAGATGGGTGTACAAAGTTAAGATGAAATCCGATGGTTCTATTGAGCGATACAAGGCCCGCTTAGTTGCTAAGGGGTTTGCTCAAGAGTATGGTTTAGATTATGAGGAGACTTTTGCTCCTATTACCAAGATGACTTCAGTCCGTGTCCTTATTGCTGTTGCATCTGTTCGTTAGTGGAATATATCTCAGATGGATGTTAAAAATGCCTTTTTGAATGGCGACTTGAAGGAAGAAGTGTATTTGGTTCCCCCACCAGGTGTTTCTCATGCTCCAGATTGAGTTTATCGCCTTAAGAAAGCGTTGTATGGCCTTAAACAATCCCCTCGGGCTTGGTATGATAGATTTTCTTGGGTTGTGATCTCCCTTGGATTTGTCTCTAGCCCTTATGACTCTGCTTTATTTGTTCGATCGACTTCTGTTGGTCGTGTTCTCCTTTTGTTATATGTTGATGATATGATTATTAGGGGTGATGATGTTGATGGTATTATGGATTTGAAAGCAACCTTGTCCCGTTGCTTTGAGATGAAAGATTTGGGCCCTTTACGATATTTTTGGGAATTGAAGTTGCCTCCTCACCACGAGGTTACCTCATCTCTCAGACCAAGTATCTTTCCGATATTATTCACGTGCACGGCTCATCGACACTCGCACCTCTGACACTCCTCTCGAGCTGAATGCAAAGTATACTCCAGATGATGGCACTCCTCTACCAGATCCCACTCTGTATAGGTCCATTGTTGGCAGTCTTGTTTATTTGACGATCACTCACCCTGATATTGCCTATGCTGTTCACATTGTTAGTCAGTTTATTTCAAAGACCTCACTTTGTACATTGAAATTTCTTGTTGTGCGTATTTTGCGTTACTACGGGATCTCTTTACGAGTCTTTTGTTTCCATCCACTTCTTCCTTGGAGCTTCGTGCTTTTCTCGATGTAGATTGGGTGGTGATCCGACTTTTCGGAAGTCCACGGACCTGGTTTTGTATTTTCTTGGTGATTCTCTTATTTCATGGAAAAGCAAGAAACAAGATGTAGTTTCCGTTCTTCCACCGAGGCAGAGTATCGTGCTATGGCTTTCACTACGGCTGAGATTATATGGTTGCGTTGGTTACTGGCTGACATGGGAGTTACTCTTTCTGACCCCACTCCTATGTATTGTGATAATAAGAGTGCCATTCAGATTGCTCACAATACGGTGTTTCATGAGCACACCAAACACATTGAGATTGACTCTCATTTCACTCGGCATCATTTGGATCACGGCACCATTTCTCTACCGTTTACTCGTCATCCTTTGTAGTTGGTGACTTCTTCACGAAGTCTCACACTTTGTCGGCGTCATTGATTTTTTCGTTGACAAACTCTCGATGCCTCTTCTTTGTACCATCTTGAGTTTGAGGGGGGGTGTTTTCATATATATATATATATATATATATATATATATATATATATATATATATTAGCTATTAGTATTTTAGCCTTAAGGGCTTTTTTAGTCTTTTTCCTTTTAGTTTTGCTTTGTGCCTAGCTATATAAGCCTCTCTCTTGTATTCTACTAGGTATGCTTTTCATTTTAATATCACAAGCTTCCAGCATTCATCTTCTCCTTTTCAATTCTTGTTTGGTTGTATGAATGCTAACATGGTATCGGAGCAGGAGGTCATGGGATCAAACCCTAGCTCCCTCAGTTTATCGTGCAAGTGTTGGGCCTCTTTGTCTTGTTGGCCTAGTTTGGTCTTGTCTTTGTGTTCCTAGAAGGCACAGCCTTGTTAGAGGCCAACACTTGAGGGGGCGTGTTAAAGGAAATAAATTTGTGCCTTTACTAACACCAATTGGTTTTAGTACAATGGTAAGTGCTTGATCCTAACAGGTAGGACTATAGCCGAGAAATATGCAAGTTTTGGAGTGGAAATCAGTTTTGTGATGGTTGTAGGGGCGGAGATAGGGCCAGCACACACAACCAAATACTCGAAAGAAATCATAGTCAGGGGACCGATGGTGGACCATTTCAAATGAAGAGTTATGATGAAGGACTTTGGTGGGGAGACGGTTGATGATATATGTGGCAGTGATAAAGGCATCCTCCCAATAAGGAAGCGGAAGGTTGGATTGGGCAAGAAGAGAAAGACCGACTTCAACAATTTGACGGTGGCGGCGCTCAATTGCACCAACTTGTTCATGGTGTGGGGACAAGAAAGGCGATGACGGATGCCAAGTGAGGTAAGAAGAGTTGAAACGTGAAGATACTCACCTCCCCAGTCAGTTTGGATGGTTTTTAGTTTGGTATTGAACTGGCTTTCAATCATAGCAAGAAAATCAGGAAATATAGTTTCGACATCAGATTTGTTTTTCAGGGGACAAAGCCAGAGGTATTTTGTGAAGTCATCTAGAAAACTAACATAATAACGGGAACCATGAAATGGGGTTCAGTAGAGGGACCTCATACATCAGAGTAAATGAGGTCTAAAGGAGCAGTGGAGGTAAAAGGAGAAGTGTATAGCGGGAACCGATGACTCTTAGCTAGCTGACACGAGGCACACACTGAATTGGGTGTTTTAGTAGGAGGAAAGGTAGGAAGACGTTTGGGGGCTTGACGGAGCACAGAGTATGAGCAATGACCAAGACGCTGATGCCATGTGATGGTGGAGGTGAGAGAAGATGCAAAAGTTTGAGGAGGGGTGAAGGGTCGGGAGAGTGGGGTAGAGAAGTGATATTGGCCATCTTTGACAAATCCTCTAAGGTGGGTGTGACCGGAGTAATCTTTTATAAGGAAGTAAGACCCATGGAATTCAAAATACATAGAATTATCCGAAGCAAACTTGTACACAGATAAAAGGTGTCGGGTAAGGGAAGGGGTTACAAGTACATTAATTAAATAAAAACATTAGGAGGGAGAGTTAACAGAGGATGAGCCATAGTAAGTAATAGATAAACCGGAACTGTCACCGACACGGACTTTGTCGGGCCCAACATAAGGTGCAGACGAATGAGTGAAAGTCCGAAGGTTAGAAGTGAGATGGTGAGTGGACCCCGTATCTATGATCCAATCAGGTTTTGCACGTGTGTAATTCGCATATGCTTGGGGCGGCCGGGGTGGAGAAGCATGTGGGACCGGTTGATGTGGGGATGTGTAGCAAAGAGGACACAATGGAGCCATATGGCCTTAGGTGAGACATATTTGGCATAAGGAAGACTTAGCACAATGTGAAAGCTGATACATATTGGTAAAAAGGACACGCCCCGTCCTGAATTAGTGTGAAAGTTGATGTCATACTGGGGGAAATTATAAGCGAGCAGAGCGGTGGGATGGGGTTAAGGGGACATCCGGGACATAGTTTTGCTGTGGGAGGAGGCGGAGGTAGCAAAAGGAGACAACGAGGAGGGGGACAAGACCATCGGGGGCAGATCTGATCTGGAACAGTGTTGGGGCCGGTGGGATTTGACAGATGAAGATGGTGAACCATGGTCATGGTGAGAGATTGGAGAGGCCGGAAAAGATGGGGGAAGCCGACGAGAAGTCGACCTTGAAACATGGGTCAGAGGAGAAGAAGAAGCCACCGGGATGGCTGAGGGAGGTGGTCGGAACATTTGTCTATTGTGAGGTGGGGCGAAATTGGAACCAGTAGCCGGGGAAGGTGCTGTGTTGGGACAGATTGCCCACACTATTAAATGATAAGAAATATAGTTGCGCATTTACTAACACCAATTGGTTTTAGTACAACGGTAAGCACTTGATTTTAACATGCTGGGACCGCCGGAAGCCTACCGGATATGGCAGCCGGAAGAATACAATCTGCGGCCATATTAATTTTTTTTTAAGAAACGGGTTAGGGTTTACGGAAGAATTGATATACCGAGAGAGAGAAAATCGAGATGCTCTGCTACTATATTAGGATCAAGCACTTACCGTTATACTAAAACCAATTGATATTAGTAAATATGCTACTATATTTCCATATACGCCCGGGTGCTACTATATTTCTTTATATACCAATGCCTTAAATGAAATTTTTATTGTTAGTAATGATTCTCCACATGCTCTCACGAATTGGTAACTTAACTTGGGGTTATGCAGCGGGGGAAGCCACATGGAAAGGAAACGAGGCATGTGCCCCGAACTTTGGAGATTTTTTCAAAAACAATGTAATTTTGCATATATAAAATTACAATTATCATTCATGTGTTTGACTCCAGCTTACGGACCCATCATTGACTATCTTTTGGTAACTTAACTTGGGGTTACGCAGCGGGGAAGCCACAATGAGTCGGAAAATATAAGGACCCACGAGGCATGTGATCCCCGATTTTAACTTTGGAATGTTTTTTTCGAAAAAAACTAAAATTGAGTACAAAATGTATATTTTGCATATATAAAATTACAATTTTTATCATTCATGTGAATTTGACTCAGCTTACGGACCCATCATTGCTATTATTTTAACAAGTACTCAACACGTATAGGTGGGAGTTTAAGAGATGGATAATGTTTGTGCATTAGCTATTAAGCGAAATTGGAACTTAAGATATGTGTGAAAAGATATTTCCTTATTTTAACCACGTACTAGGTGGGGAGTGCTAACCATGTGCATTAGCTATATCTCACACCTACACACTTCTATTATGTGAAATTGAACAAATTGGATGCATCTCATTCCTTCACTTGGTATAACTCTCTTTAATCATCGATGCACCATAATATTTCTCGTATATGTATATACATATATATGTCTATATATGTGATGAGAGGAAGGGGATTTTTATCCTAGATATGATAATAATTCTCACCACGAAATACAATGACATGTACCACTAGGTCGTATTCGATTCACAATAATCAGTTTAATATGCTTCTTTATAGCGTACAACTAAGTTCTTTCCTCAGAGAAACACTAGTGATCAACGGTTGTAATAGTCGGTCGTTTAACAAGTGGATGGTGGAATTTTTATATAACAGTTTCCTAATCTATGATTCGTTTATCTTGCATGTAGGATGATTATCGATTGGTTAAAGCGTGTCTCTCGGGATATATCTTTGATTCTTGCCCGGTTGACTTCATCGCCGATGCAGGAATCCGAGCAACGTTTAGTCCGACAACTCTGAAAATGTCTCGGCCTCCACCATTGACCGCTTGGATTCTAGGTGGCGCCGTTTTAATTCTCAATGCCCTCTTCCATAAGGAATTTGAATTACAACGTGCTGACTATTGGAAGACACTTTACTCAACTACAGTAAGTCTGGTTATGTTCTTTTTTTTAGGAGAAAGGACTTTTATTTGATCATATTAGAGGAACAAACCATAGTTAGTAATAGGAGAAATTGTGATTGTGGAAAATATTTTTATTGAATTTTTTGTTGTTGTTGACGGATACAAAATATATACACACGCGCACACTTTTTGTTATCACTGGGAACCTCCGGGTTAAGGAACCTTTATAGTGTGATATCTACAATTATATATGCATATAATATACTCCATTATGCCCCATCAAGTTGGTCGACCAGAGGAAAGACCAAGCTTGGACTGAAATTTCTGAAAGGGAATGCGGGGCAATGGTATAGTGAGAGCATTTACCAACTGATCAGTGCTAGAAACATGAGCCACTCGAAGAATGCCACACGGAACCTGATCACGGATAAAGTGATAATCGGTAGCAATATGCTTCATGTGAGAATGAAAGACATGATTGGCACTAAGTTGAGTAGCACCCACATTGTCACAAAAAATGATTGGCATCTAAGAAGAATACTGACCAAGATCCTGCAATAAATATGATACCCGATTTAATTCAGTAGCAGTAGCATCAACGGCACGATATTCTACTTCAGTGGAAGAGCAAGCAACAGTGGACTGCTTTTTAGAATTCCAGGAAATCAATTTTTTATCAAGAAAAACCAGATAGGCGCCAATGGAAGAGTAATCTTCTTTGTTATCACCCCAGTCAGCATCAGAAAAGTCATGTAGCAATAAGGAATGAGAGTGATACAACTGGAGACCATCACAAAATCTGCCAGATAAAATAAGAGACACTTGGCTAAAGACAGTGAGTGACGGTAGGAGCATGCATGTACTGTGACAACTTATTAACCGCAAATGCCAAATCAATACGCATGAACAATAAATATTGAAGACTGCCATTAAGCTGACGATAGGTAGAATGATCATCATGAGGGGCAACCGGCTGAGTAAATAGTTGCGAAGCATCAGAATGCAGAGGAGTAATAACGGCCTTGGCCTCATGCATATTATGCTTGTGAAGCATGTCAACAACATACTTATGTTCGTGAATAAAGAGAATTGCCTGATTAGGCTAAATCTCAACGCCCAAAACAAAGACAGAGAATCCAAGTCCTTAATCGAAAATGAGAGCCTAAACGCTCAATAAAAGAGAACACTGCCATGAGATCATTCCCTGTGCAACAATATCATCGACATAGACAAGCATATACAGAGTAACACCATCAGCAACAAAAGTGATCAAGGCCGAATCAATTGTGGAATTACAAAAAACCCAAAGACAATAAATACTATTTGCGTTCATGATATCAAGTGTGGGGAGCCGACTTGAGACCATAAATGTCCTTATGCAACTTACAAACATGTGTAGGATTTTCAGAGTCCTCAAAGCCTGATGGTTGTGCCATGAATACCTGCTTAGTAATGGTTTCACATCCAACTGTCGTAGGACCCAACCAAATGAAACAACAAAATTTAGTACTGAACGTAATGTATTGGTCTAACCACTGGGCTAAACGCCTCAAAATAATCAATGTCAGGCTGCTGAGTAAAAGCTTTGTCATAACGCTCGATGGTCCCACCAGGCTTACGTTTGATGCGAAAAACCCAATTGTTATCAACAAAATTTAACTGCTAATCAAACAAAACCAAAGACCACTAACCATTAGAAAATAAAGCATTAAATTATCAGACATAGCAGTCCGCCATTGAGGACATTGTAGAGCTTGCTTGTAAGTAGTAGGATCAGTATCAGAGAACTTCGAAGCATGTTGGGTGTTAAGGTTGAGATGTTGACAACGTTTGTAGAAACTGTCACGGGCATGAGTGAGCATATGGTGAGGGGTGAGTGGGCAACATAGTAGAAGAACAGGGATGAGGTAGAGATGGAGGGAAAAAATGGCTATGAGCCGAAAACGGTTTAGCTTATTTAGCATAAAATAGAATCATATTTTCATTGATGGTTTTTGATTACAATGGATTGTGCCAATATATAGAATACAATAACTTAGTCAATAAGAAATATAATGCGAGCTACAAACGAATCAAGTTTAGTTCAGGGCTCACTAGGAACATGTGCTAACAACCCCGAGCAATCCCATGGGCACGGAGTGGACGTGGAGATTGGACTTCAAGGTTTGAAATCGTGGTTGGCGAAGAGGTTTGGTGAGAATATTGGCCAACCGATCACCGGTGGAGTCATAGCCGACTTGAACAATCTTGTGGGTTACAAGCTCATGAACATGATGAACATCAATTTCGATGTGTTTGGTACGAGCATGAAAGACGGGATTAGTAGTGAGTTAGGTGGCGCCAACATTGTCACACCACAAAATAGAAGGCATACGTAAAAAGATAGCTCACGGAGAAGAGAGAAGCCATTGAAATTCAGTAGCCGCGGTGAAGATGACCTTGTACCCAGCTTCAGTACTGCTGTTGGCAACGGTGTGTTGCTTCTTGCAAGACCAACTGGTGAGGTTATATCCAAGAAAAATGTAATACCCACCAACAGAGCGATGACCATCAGGGTCAGAGGTCCAATAAGAGTTGGAATAAGCATGTAGTTGAGTAGGGGAATGAGCCGTGAGTATGAGGCCATCAGGGGAAGAGCCCTAAAGATACCGAAGTACACGTTTCACAGCTTGCTAGTGGTCAACAGTGGGAGCATGCATAAATTTGCTAACTTTATGAATGGAGAAGGAAATATTTGGGCGAGTATGACTTAGGTACTGCAAGGCTCCTACAATCATGCGATAAAGCTGAGGGTTTTCAAAAGAGACCCTTTTGTAACGGGAGAGGGGTGGAGAAGCAGCCATAGGTGTGGGGCAAGGCTTGGAATCCTACATGCCAGCTTTCATTAAAAGATTAGTGATGTACTTTTTCTGAGACAGATAGAGGCATGCATCTGCCCGATGAGCTTTGATACCCAAGAAATATGAAATTTGGCCCAAATCCTTGACATGAAAGACGGTTGATAAAGCATGAACTAAATGAGAAAGAACCCGTGAGGATGAGCCAGTAATAATAATATCGTCAACATAGATAAGCATGAGCATATAAGCCCCATTAAGATTGTAAATGTAGATAGATGAATCAGCTGAGCTAGCACGAAAACCAAGATGAGTAAGATAGTAAGTAAGGTGTTCAAACCAAGAATGAGGGGCCTGACGTAAGCCATATAAGTTCAATTTGTAGACATGAGTAGGATAATCCGGATGAGTATAACCTGCGGCCGAGTCATATACACAGTCTCGTCAAGAAATCTATGTAAGAATGCATTCTAAATATCCAATTGCCGAATAGGCCAATTCTGTGCGAGGGACAAGGAGAGAACCATGCGAATAGTAACCGTCTTAACAACCGGGCTAAAAGTCTCATGGAAATCCACACCTTCAGTTCAATGGAAGCCTTTGGCAACGAGCCGAGCTTTGTACCGCTCAAACCGTCGCTATGAATTGCGTTTAATATGATACACCCAATAATGTTAGCAGAAGGGGAGGAACAAGTGTCCAAGTGTGGTTCGCAAGAGCTAAAAATTCATCCCGCATAGCGGCTCACCATTCGGGAAGGCAAAAGGCCTCGGTATAGATAGTAGGTTAGGTAATGGGGGAGATGCGGCAATGTGTGCATCGGGTAGGGGATGAAACAAAATCAGCCATTAATTGTTTGGGCTTTAGGGAATGGGTGCGGAATTGGTGGTCATTGGGTGAGGCAGGGGTTCATTGTCTAGATGGGCCGAATTTGTAGACGAGGTGGGTGGATTTTTAGAAGGTAGGGCCGAATTAGGGAGGATGGGAGCCTGGGCCAAACTAGGGGATGTGTCTGGATTGGGAGAGGCCGTAGGTGGGGAGTGGTTCTGGGGAATTAATGGGCTAGGGAATATTTGGTGGAGATGAGACGGGAGAGTGTGCAGGGGGAAGAGAAAGCAGAATAGTTTTTGGGGTGTGGGAATGACTTTGGGAAGGTGAGGTAATAAAGGGAAGAGTGGTCTCATCGAAAACAATGTGTCGTGAAATAAATATACGGCCCGTAGAGAGATAGAGACATTTATACCCGCAATGGATATCATTGAACCAAGGAAGATGCAATTCTTTGAGCGAAAATCTGTTTTTTTTTATCGATTTTACGGACGAAGATACAGCCTGCACGCAGTTCCAAAAACTTTTTAAAAATTGTAATCAGGAACACGGCCATAAACGGACTCTTAAAATTCAAAACATTGGTGGACATGTAGTTGATAAGATAAATGATCATAGTGAAGGCATCTTCCCAATAAGGATGATGCAAGTGAGAGTTAGCCAATAGTGCTATACCTATTTCTGTTAGGAAATCTACGCGGGAACGCAGCGGAATTCAAAAGTTTATTTCCTTTTACCCAAGATTGACTTCGTTTAAGCAACAAGCATAAAGAAGTAGGCAAGAGAATACCTTGGTTGATCTAATTGGATCGACGCTTTGTCTACGGTTGTAGTTTCTGCACGGAGCCGCCCAAGTGTTCGGCCGCTACCGGTGATCCACACGAACAGCCCGCCGGAATCCCATCATGGATTGCTTCCAGAAAAACTCGGTTGCTAGACCGACCTTTTTTTCTCTCTCAAAATCTCTCTCTATGAAGCTATAATTTTTTTAGTAAATTGGAACTCTTCTAATTGTGATGTACAAAATAGCTAGCCAACCCCTTGCTTTTATAGGGTGTATGGCGCCATCTAGTAATCTCAATCTGATTGGGAGAATCTTCCTAGTAGATTGGGGAGAAAGAAAACATTTTCTTAATAAAACATGGAAAGTATCTTTGATTGATTTATCTCATTTAATTTAATATCTTATATTAAATATTTCCAAAGATACATATTGACAATATCTTATATTGAATATATCTTTATTATATTACAATAAATCAATTTACATATGTGTATATATCACATATATATACTATATGCATAAATCTATATATATTTTATATACTTATTACACAAGTGCATATGCATATCATATATGCACACCACACACATGTAGTCATATATATATATATATATATATATATATATATATATATATATATATATATATATATATATATATATAAATTTGAATAATATATGCCATGATTAATTAATTTGCAAAATTCATATGTATCACATACACATAAATTTCGAACCATATGCCATTAATTAGCTTCCGGAATATTCTTTAATTAATCAACACAATTAATATCTTGTGTTTAATTTATTCATAATAAATAAATAACACCATATTAATTTATCACTATAACATTTTATAGTCGAGATAAAACTTTCCTTATTTGGTTATCACTATAACCGCATTTTAATCGGTTATATGTTCTTATGTGTGTGACCCGATAGGCTTCCGAATATGTTGGCCATAGACACCAGGTGCAAATTTCGAAAATACCCTTTATGCCTAACGATCACGGAATAGCGTCTAGCAACACACCGTGACCTCAATCATCGGAAGAGTCAAATGCAATGATTACTATCTTTCATGTGAAACGGATACCGTGTAAATACAATTATATCGCTGTTACAATATCAATACGGTCGTACGTCGAGTGTCAAGTATCAACGACCGTATCTTATAATTTGGATATCATGCTCTCTCGAAGTAACTCATTTACTTCCACTTTGCAAAGATTCACGAGAGTAAGACATTCCTTATAAGAAGGCCCTTTCGGATATTTACTCCTAATCATAGGATACGCGATTTCCGGACGCGCGACATGAATCCTACGCTTGCTTCAGTATCACACCCAATCACTACCGCATGATTGCCCCGTGGCTAGGGGAAACCTCAATAGTGTCAAAGTATAACAATCCACACCGTGATGTCATGAAAACTCCGGTCTCAGGATAATTACACAACCGCCACATAGTGCGACACTTAATAAAGTAAGTGGGTCAGTCTAACGTACGCATTCTCTAATACACGTCCACATACACTCCAAGCATCTCAACACTTTGATAGACGAGATTTATCTCTATCTTCAATAAGATAGAAGACATGTAATACGTGCTAGTCTAATCGTACTATTAATGTCCTATTTAATAGCACATACGACTAGAGACATTTTAAGTATCAAACCTTTTAAAGTGACTCGCGATCTCATCAACCATAATCACTATAATGGTTTCTCTCACACAGTCTGATACTAGGGACGTTATCATATATACAATCACAAATTGGTTCATATAGATGAACAGAATATATAATAACATTAAAGCTGTTTATCATATGTGTAAACATACAAAAATAGTAGAACTGATCCGACCTGGTCAGATCCGGTCAACCCGATTGGGTTTAGGACACTATTTCAACAGTTTCAACAATGTGCCGATGAAGTCGTTCAACATCCCCATTTGCTCGTGTGTGTGTGCGCAAGCAAGTTGGTGAGTAACACCACGACGAGAAAAATAAGCATGGAATTTTGGAATTCACCTTCACGGTCAGTCTGCACAACTTTAATTTTAGTATCAAAGAGACGCTCAACGAGAGCTTGAAAATTATTAAAAAAATACGCACCTCGTCGGATTTCAAAGCAATAGGGTAAAACCCATTAAATTTTGTGTGATCATCCAAAAATTAAACATAATATCGAGAACCATAAATTGAAGCCTTAGCACAAGGCCCCCAAACATATGAATAAATCAAGTTCAAGGGTTTATTCGAAGTAAAGGAGGAAGATGGTTAAAGAGAGTCAATGAGTTTTAGCAAGTTGACAATTGGAACAAACGGAAGATTGGGAATTACGGGAAGAGAGAATATTTATTTGACACAAAATGATATTACTAATTCTGGGGGAGCAATAGCTGAGATGACGATGCTTGTGAGAGGTGGAATCACGAGTGGCAAGGCAGGAGTAGGCAAGTGGTTGAGTGAAGTGGTATAATCCATCTTTAACATATCATCTAAGTGTTAGAAAATCAGCAGCGGGAACGCAGCGGAATTCAAAAATTGATTTCCTTTCTCCCAAGATCGACTTCGTTTAAGCAACAAGCATAAGAGAAGTAGACGGTGAATACATTGCTTGATCTAAAAGATCGACGCTTTGACCGGTTAAGGAGAGTAGTGGTGCACGGAGCCGCCCAAGCGTTCGGCCTCTACCGCTTGTCCACACGAACAACCCGCCGGAATCCACCATTGGATTGCTACTAGAAAAATCCGGTTGCTAGACCGTCTTTTCTCTCTCTCAAATCTCTCTCTAAGAAACTCTCTATTTTTCACAAGAACTATTAGCTTTTGGAATTGTGTTGTACAAAAGAGTTTGACACCCACTACATATATATAGTAGATGGTGCGCCCCTACTGTAGTCCCAATCTGATTGGGATTAGCTTCCTAGTAGATTGGGGAGAAAGAAAACATTTTCCTAATAAAATAAGGAAAATGCCTTTGATTGATTTATCTCATTTAATATTCAATATCTTATATTAAATATATTTCCAAGATATATATTGACAATATCTTATATTGAATATATCTTATTATATTACCATAAATCTATTTTTCCAAAAATCAATTAATATCCAATATTAATATTATGGTAATCTTATTAATTAAATTGCACAATCTAAGTGTATCTTATACACAACCAAATCTGCGCCCCATAGCCAATATTTTGGTATCCGGAATATTCTTTAATTAATATAATACTATGATTAATTAATTTGCAAAATACATATGTATCATATACACATAACATTTTGACATACACATACATTATGTGTATATTTAATTAATCAATACAATTAATATCTTGTATTATATTTATTCATAATAAATAAATACCACCATATCAATTTACCACTATAACCTTTATAGTCTTGAGATAAAACTTTCCTTATTTGGTTATCAACTATAACCACATTTTAATCCGGCTAGATGCGTTCTTATGTGTGTGACCCAATAGGCTTCCACATATGTTGGCCTTAGACACAAAGTACAGATTACGAAATTGCCCTTCACACCTAACGATCACGGGATAGCAACTAGCAACACACCGTGACCCCCAATCATCGGAAGAGTCAAATGCAATGACTACTACTTTTCATGTGAAACAGTTACCGTGTAAATAGAATCCTATCATTGTAATAATATCCATACGATCGTAGGTCGAGTGTCAAGCATCAATGACCGTATCTTATAATCTAGATATCATGCTCTCTCGTAGTAACTCATTTACTTCCACTTTGCAAAGATTCACGAGAGTAAGACATTCCTTATAAGAAGGCCCTTTCGGATATTCACCCTACTGATAGGGTACGCGATTTCCGGACGACGTATACTCCGCATGCTTCAATATCACACCCAATCACTACCGCATGATTGCCCCATGGCTAGGGGAAACCTCAATAGAGTCAAAGCATGACAATCCACACCGTGATGCCATGTAGACTTCGGTCTTAAGGATAATTACACAACCGCCACATAGTGTGACACTTAACAGTGTAAGTGAGTCAGTCTAACGTACGCATTCTCTAATACACGGCCACATACAGTCTAAGTGTCTCTACACTTCGATAGACGAGATCTATAGAAGAGATCTATCAATGCCCTTAAAGACAGAAGACATCTGATACGTGCTAGTCTATTTGTACTATCAATGCCCTGTTTAATAGTACATCAGCCTAGAGACATTTAAGTATCAAACTTATTAAAGTGATTAGAGATCTCATCAACCATAATCACCTATCATGGTTTCTCTATCACAGTTTTATACTAAGGACGTTATCATATAACAATTAATAATTGGTTCTTTAAAAGAACAAATATATGACAACAGAAAAGCCATTTAATATATGTATAAACATAAAGAAATAGTAAAAATGATCCGACCCGGTTGGATCCGGTCCAACCCGATTGGGTTTAGGACACTATTTCAACAATCTCCCACTTGGCCTAAAACCAATCACTCACACACACAAGACCAAGTTGAAACACAGGAATCTCATGCAATACTTGCAACCAACCCTAGCCGTGAACGGATCGCTATCCGTGGGGACTCAAACTATCTTCATATCATGCTCCAAATGACCAAGTCAAAGGAACCGCCTCAACACACACATGAATCTCTGATGAGACCCTGGTCATTTCTTCAAGCAATGAATCCACTTACTATATCAGCTATATAGAAAGGGTGGAAGAACCGTACTAGGTTTAGGAATGAACCTTCTCAATCCATGTACTGCTCCTGCTGCGCCTCCAAGGCACTACTGTGTTTTGGCCTAGTTGTAGAATCCCCAATGATTTCTAGCTAAGAACATTTCCCGCACACTGTATCTCTCATTAAAAGTGAGTGCAAACCCAGACTGTAGCTCCCGCTCGCCTTCATAAGACTCATGAGACACGTCTGTATATCTACGTTTATTTATTTCCAAGTTTCAATAAACTAGGAACTCTTCCTTAACTTGTTTAAGGATATTCTCGACATTCACCAGATTTACTTTCATACTTGCTCATGACTCTTCATCAAGTATGAACATCTGGCATAACTCTTATGATGGATCCTATTGCAGCAGCAAAGGGAACCTTCCATAAGCATCATCTTTCACCTCATCTTTAGGACTAACGTCCTAACATAGATAGATCTTGAGAACACCGGCTGGCAGTATCCCTTGTCGCGATCTATGCTAAACTCTTTTAGCATCAAATCTATATAGGTAAAATATAAACCAACAACAGTTAAATCTATCACTATAGATTCTTATTTCTAAAATAAGAACTGCTAATCCAAGTGCTTTCGTAAGGACCTTGAACTACCAAACATTAATCGACTGTGACATAGGGAGATGATTCCCGAGAGAGATATCCAATACCTTACTCAAAAATCGTAACATGCTCCCACCATCCATCTTGCACATTGGGCATATCCCTTCTTTTGACTAAATCAAACTCCTTTGATTATCAAACAAACAAATCGTCTAGAGAAACCTGTTTAAGTCCATAAATGGATCTTATGGGCTCATATATCATGTTATCGTCTTTGAACATCGAGTTGTTTTCCCAACGTCTTCAACACTATCATATAGCCATGATACGAAGTTATAACAAGCATAGTCTGAATAGAACTGGGCTCAGCTAGCGGCATAAAGACAATTACAAGGTTCACACCCCATAGCCTTCGGCCATCACTATAGCCTTATGGTAATCATATTACTATCCATGTCAGCCTTTCAGGGACATTACCTCTAGGTAAGACAGACTAGGTTCACAACCTGGTTGTTATTGATGGAATCTAATTCAGATATTATGGCTCCTGGCCATATCTCTCAATCTTTCCTTTCAAACATCCCTTCATAAGTCGTGAGATATTAATTCTTCAAAATGAACATACCAGTAGCCTTTTCAGGCTTGAGGTTATCCATAGACTTATAGAACTTTTATGTGCACTGAGCAGTGTTCTACACCTCATCACTATGTGGCATCTGCTCACGTTTCAATGGTTGAGTATATATTTGTGGTTCTCGAACTCTTTTGAGATCTAATTTACTCCCACTATTTCTTTTGGAAGAAACACTTTCTCTAGAAGACAGCATGTTTGGAGACAAACACCTTTTGCTCCGCGGACAAGTAAACATTATCTAGCATACTTGCTAAGATATTCCACAAAGTTGCATATGTCGTACTAGGCTCCAAGCCTTTCTGACTTTGCCTATGACAACTTCAAATCATCGGTTAAGATAGATTCGACATTATCCTCTTCCATATCTAATATGGAATTTATTCAACATTTATTCTTTGGAACTTGGTTAAGTATATGTTTCGTATAAAGGCACTATCCCGAAATGGGTAAGGGATACTTCGCATGGCTTGCGTCGCACATTTACCATATAAAGTTTCGTTTCTATTTTAGGAACACAATCCAATTGCGTATCCCAAAGATGGTGTCCTTCAAGGGAGAATCTGATTCTATTTCAGACAACTTCTAAAATACCCTTCAGGTATTAATTACTTCAATCCAATTGAAGATTAATTCCTAAGTAGCTCATCAATCTCATATTCGTACTAGCTCAAACTTTTCGGGCTTTCCGAATTGTTGTACTTCACCATGTACATTCAACTATTTCTAAAAATACTCATAGAGATTAATAAACAATTATTTGTGGCATTTATTGTCATATGCCAACAAACATCGGTATGTTTAGGATTTAGACAACTTTCTAGATTTTGTAACCTTTTCATAAAAGGGTATTTCAGTCATCTTTAAAAATATACGCATTACCCACATGATTCATAATCACGCGGTTCAGACATCATTAGAATGACATTTGATTATACGATTCTCTTCCACAGAGACTTTGCCTAGAACAACCACAAATATCTAGGATAATAGTCACACTAATATTTGGTTGAGATTTCATCACCTATATCGACTATATAGTGACTGTAGTATGGTATGTTAGACTTGATGACTATTCAACTTTATCGGAATAATGTTTATTCCATACAATTGAATTTGTCCATTAAATCCTAACGGAGAACTGAAAGTATGTTCTTCATAAGAACCGGAACATAATAACATTTATTTAGTTCCCTTATCAGTTTACTATCCAGAATATGGTAAGTGTTACAACATTTGCTTCACCTTCCATATCTGTATTTAATATTTCTAATTTAATCACACTCGTAAGATATCATATATCTTACAGTCAGATAGATTTATCTCAACTCACTTGCCTAGAATAGAAACTTCAATAAGTTATCTATTTAAGCACATGCCCTAACTTTCCTTTTTAATCCTTTAAGCACTTGTAAATATTTCTTAGTGTAGTCTTCATAAGACTTATGAAAGATCACAAGAGCTATATCTTTAATATCCTTTCATGAAGAAAATCTAAAGTATATTAAATAGTTTATTTAACCTTTTGAATCATATTCAAAACATTAACTATTTGATTAACCTTTAAGCAAATTAAGTCATTACTTAAATCTTACAATTTTGAAAACAACTTTTCCAAAATTTGATGCGGACATTCTTATTCAACGTTTGAATTAATTGTCATCGTATGACAAAATGATCATATTGGATCGTATCCAATATATGATTAATTCGTTGAGACTCATTTCAAGTGATTTAATCATATCATGAGCTTCCGTTTTTCATTAATAATTAAAGTCTTGGAGCATTGCATCAAATATGTAGTCTCCCTATCTCTAACTACTATAACGGGGTTGCTTGTGTCATTGCTTATTTAAAAGGATTAAAAATTACTTAAACATATTTGAGAACGTTTCTTAAAAGTAATAGTCATAATTTGGTTTTACTAATCGAGAATAAAAACATAAATATAAAAGTTTGCTAAAAACTACAACATAAAAATAAAGATAAAAGAGTGTTGTTGTTTATACACGCAAAATCAAAAATGGTCTTTTAAGGAGGGATAGGGTCGAAGGAGAAGAGTCCATTGACGAATACATATACCTCTTGTCCCTAAAGATAGCGAACGATTTGTGCTTTCTAGATCGGATGATTTGTGCGGATTAATTTTATGAGGTTGATGGAGTTAGAAGAATTTAAGGAGGGATAGAGAGTCGAAGGAGAAGAGTTGGTTGTGGTGGTTTGAGAAGTTGCTGTAGGAGAGGTGGCCATGTGGCTAGTTTTTTTTTTAAAAAAGAAGAGAATGGATTATAGGGAAGAAGACGAGGAGACAAGAAAGGCACGGAAGAGATGTATTCAGATGTAGAGCGGTTTCAACCTAAAAGCTCTGATACCATTTTCATTGATGGTCTTTGACTACAATGGATTGTGCCAATATATAGAATACAATAACTTAGTAAATAAGAAATATAAAGCGAGCTAAAAATGAATTGAGCTGAGTTCAGGGCTCACTAGGAACTTACGCTAACACAGCTTGGGTGGAAGAGGATAGTGCAGACGGTAGGGAGGTAGGGGAAGGGGCGGGTGGATGGGAAGGAATGGATGAGATAAGATGCAGGGACCAAGCAACCACTAAATAATCAAGACATGTGGAGGAGAGATGAGAACTGAAGGGGAAAAAGGCTAAATGAAGTGATCATCCCATGAGACATATAACCAATTCGACTCGAGGTGTAGACAGAGATACATATATTGGGTGTGCGACTACCCAAGAATGACACAAGGAAGAGAGTTGAATTCTAACTTATGATGAGTGTAAGAACGAATCCAAAGGTAGCAGAGACAACCAAAACACACAATTTTGAGAATTGGGAGAATGGTGAAAGGTACATTAACATAGGAGAACATTAACGCCCCGTTCCCGGACACCGAGTCCTTATCCGAAAAGGAACGTTCAGCACGTATAATATATAATAAATCACACCTTATACGTCAGCCTATACTACATCGTATCGAGTTAAGAAAAACGGAAGCAGAAGACTCGGGCATATTTTTTTCCAACCAACCAAGAATAGAAACTCAAAACTAAATATAGAAATGTAACATTTATTACATTGGAAAACCAAACGTAACGTAAAAAAACGTACGAAACCGCCAAAAGTATACTAAAAGAAAATACAAGGTTTAATGTATTATCAAAACAAATAATAAAATAAAAACTTCAACGTCGGCGTCCTCAAACATCGTTATCAAAGTCTTCCTCGAACTCTGGATCTACCTGTTCATCTTCTCTCCCTCAAACACATAGAAAACATGCATTTAAGGTAAGTACAGTGTACTAGAAGCAACAATGTAATTATGACTTATAATTAAAAGATTATCTTTATGAGACCGACTCAACCTAGGGTTCACTTCATGTCCATCAACATGTCATGACTATACGTTTCATCCCAACTTATCTTGGTTACGTCAGCACTCAAGGGCACAACGCGAGGTGTGACCACCACGAGATGGTTGCCAACCAACAGCGTCTTGCACTATTAGTCCTAGGATTCCCCGATATGCATACCCGTTCGGTGAAGTCCCCCTGTCATTTGGTTGCATGTGGGTCACAGAGTTATCCAACTGTCCGAACGCGTCACATAGCCGATGTACACATGTGCCTATCCAAAAGTGAAATGGCGTTTAATCTTTTTACTACATAAGTATGTACTCATTATTTGTTGTTAACTAGCCACCTAAGTGTTTTCAATTCAAAGCTCCCCTTAAAACCTCTACTCCCTCACTTAGCGAGCTAGACATCACATCCTATCAAGTACACAGACATTAATGAACTCTAGTTCACCAAATCACAAGCCTATCATGCCCTTCCGACAGTCCCGAACTTCAACTCCGTTGAAGAGTACATTCGGTGCCGAAACTAAACGCATCAGAAACTCAATCAAGGCTTGTTCATGTTTAATTAATGTTATTAGATCATGAAACAATGTTTGAAACTCATTCCATAGCTTAAAACAACATTTTATAAAAAAAAAACTGGGGCCAATACGTGTGCATTCACTGGAATGCGTGTTCATTCACTGACCAGAAACTTGCTAAAAGTTTATGTCCAGTCAATGCGTGTACATTCCATTGAATGCATGCGCATTGCACCTACTGTGTAAAGGATGGTACATCCTGAATCATGAATGTGTACGCATTCCACCTACAGAAACTAAGGCCGTACATCCTGTAACAGGAATGCGAGCGCATTCGACGCAGTAAAGCCCTAAAACATGATTTTTCTGCACTTTCCGATCTCTACTCAATTCCAAACATGTTCTACACGGTTTTACTCAGAAAAATGGCAGAGAAACCTAACTTTTATGACCCAAAACAAACCTTAATCCTTTGGCAACATATAGGTATAAACTTGACACAAAAACTCATCAAAACACAATAACCACTATAAACCGTAATTAATTTATAGGAAGAGCTTCTTAACTTTTAGCAAGCTATTCCAAATAAAACTCCTAAAAAACTACAACAAAACGATCATTCCTTCACAGAAAACTTATGTGATCAATCCAAAATCAGATTTGATTCGATCACATGCTTCTAACCAAACAAGACTATGATAGATACGAGTTTTAATCCATAAAACTCATCCAAAACAACATCTAGGTCGAAATTTATACCTTAGAAAAGCTCCAACTTTCTTGTATTGAAACGATGCCCTCTTCATGACGATTCCGTTACTTTACTTTGATCTTAAAACGGTTGAAGAACGGCTTAAAAATCTCTCAGTCCTTATTTTTGCTCTTACACGCCGTTTCCCAGAGCGTATGAAATCTTCTAATTTACTATTAGGTTATGGGAACTAATGTGATTTATTTTCTCTTAAATAGAAAATCCCAAAAATAATAATTTCTTATTATTTCCTTATTACTTAAAATCAGATTTTCCAATATATATATACACACACACACACACACACACACAAATACTTAACTCCACAAAAGAAGTAAAGACGTTTTCACAAAATGACACGTCTGCCATTTCCCGACAATCAGAATATTACATTCCTCCCCCTTTAAAATGAGTTTCGTCCTTGAAACTATAACATACTTTGTAAATCCACAAACTCTGGAAACTCACTGATCATGTCGTCTTCAACTTCCCAAGTTGCTTCATTCGGTGAGTGATTGCTCCATTACACCAAAACCAAAGGGATCATCCGTATCTTGATCATTTTTTCTTTCCGATCTAGAATCTTGATTGGCTTCTCATCATATGCAAGGTTATCTTGGAGAACGTCCGGATCAACCGTGGTTTCAACAGCAGTCTTTGTCAAACACTTCTTCAACATTGATACGTGGAAAACGTTATGGACTCTCGACATCGATTCCGGTAACTTGAGCTTGTAAGCCAAAGGTTCAACTCTTTCCAGAATCTCAAACGGCCCAACATACCTTGGACTTAACTTTCCCTTCTGTCCAAAACGTTTAACTCCCTTCATTGGTGAAGCTTATAGATAAACTCTCTCACCAACATCAAACTCAAGAGGTCTTCTTCTAACATCTGCCCAACTTTTATGTCTGTCTTGAGCTGCCTTTAGATTCTTCTTAACCAACTGAACCCTTTCTTTCTCTTGCTCAACCAATTCCGGCCCGATGACTTGTCTTTCCTCAATTTCATCCCAAAACAGCAGTGTTCAACATCTTCTCCCATACAAGGCTTCAAACGGTGGCATGCCTATGCTTGCATGATAACTATTGTTGTAGGCAAACTCGGCTACGGGTAGGTAGTCATCCCAAGATCCGCCTACTTCCAAAACACAAGATCTTAGCATATCTTCTAGTGTTTGGGTTGTCCGTTTACTGCCCATCTGTTTGAGGATGAAAATCCGTACTCAGATCTAACTTTATACCTAAGGCCCTTTGCAAGCTTCTCTAGAAATGACTGAAAAATCGACTGTCACGATCTGAAACTATCGAGATAGGTACTCTGTGTAACTTCACTATATTATCCAAGTATAGTGTCGTCATCTTCTTCAAGGACATATCAACTTTCGTTGGCAAGAAGTGGGCTGATTTGGTCAATCTATCCACTATCACCCAAATCGCATCATGTCCACTCTTTTCATCTTCGGCAAATCGGTGATGAAATCCATCGTGATCTTATCCCATTTCCATTTAGGGATATCCAATAGCTTAAGCATTCCTCCTGGTCTTCTATGCTCCGCTTTAACTTTCTGGCAAGTATCGTCATTCTGCCACATACTTAGCTATTTCCACTTTCACTGAAGGCCACCAAAACTTTTTCTTCAAATCTCTATACATCTTTGTAGCTCATGGATGAACTACAAAAGCGATTCTATGTGCCTCTTCCATAACTCTTTGTCTCAAATCACCGACATTAGGCACACACAAACGGTCCTGGTACCAAAGGTTCACATTCTTATCTAAAACATAGCCCAGTGTAGGATTTTCCCTTACAACCCGCTTAGAATCAACCAACACTGGATCTTCATCTTGCTTATCCCGAATATCATCCATCAACTCGGATCTTCCTAACAACGGTGCCACAAACTGTCGATCTTCAATTTGATCAAAACCTCAGATTTTCAACCCATCTAACCGTTCTGCCACATCTTCAACGCTTGAAACTGCAAACACTGGTTTCCTACTTAAGGCATCTGCAACCACATTGGCTTTACCCGGATGGTATTGAATGTCCAAGTCATAATCCCTTACGAACTCTAACCATTTCCTCTACCTCATATTCAGATTCTCCGGAGTGAAGAAATACTTTAAGCTCTTGTGGTGTGTCCTAGCCTTAACTCCATACAAGTAGTGCCTCCAAATCTTCAAGGCAAACACTACCGCCGCCAACTCTAGATCATGCTTTGGGTAATTCTTTTCATGTACTTTTAACTGCCTAGATGCATAAGCAATCAATTTTCCTCCTTGCATCAACACACAACTTAAACCTTGTCCAGAAGCATCGGTATAGACATCGTAGTATCAAAGATCTCCGGAACTGCCAACGCTGGAACTTCTTTTTCAATGTTTGGAAAGCCTCTTCACACTCACTAGTCCATTCAAACTTCACATTCTTTTGAGTGAGCCGGGTAAGTGGTGTAGCTATCTTTGAGAAGTCTTGTACACACTTCCTATAATAGCCAGCCAAGCCGAGAAAACTTCTCACTTCTAAAACTGTAGTCGGTCGGGACCATTTCTCAACTGCTTCAGTCTTTGCCGGATCAACTTGTATGCCATCTTCATAAATGACATGACCCAAGAAACTGACTTGATTCAATCAAAAGTCGCACTTCAAAAACTTAGCATACAATTGTTTCTCCTTTAGCGTGTTCAACACTATCCTTAGGTGTTCTTCATGTTCTTTCTCATCCTTTGAGCATACAAGGATGTCATCTATGAACACTATCATGAATTTGTCCAAGTATGGCATGAAAACACGTTGTATTAAATCCATAAATGAAGATGGAGCATTAGTGAGTCCAAATGGCATGACCAAGAACTCATAATGTCCATACCTCGTACTAAAAGCCGTCTTCGGTATATCTGCTACCTTGATCTTCAACTGATGATAACCCGATCTAAGGTCAATCTTAGAGAACACTCTCTTACCTTGCAACTGATTAAACAGATCATCAATCCTTGGTAAGGGATACTTATTCTTGATGGTAAGGTTATTTAGGGCTCTGTGGTCTATACACATCCTCATGCTACCATCTTTCTTCTTGACAAACAAAACAGGGGCTCCCCAAGGTGAGGTACTAGGCTGAATTATGGTTCTCTCGAGCATATCCTTAAGTTGAGCTTTCAACTCTTTCAATTCAGCCGGTGCCATCCTATAGGGTGCCTTAGCAACTGGTGCTGCTCCTTGTACCAATTTGATATCGAATTATATCTCTCTATCCGGCATGTTTCCCGGTAACTCTTCTGGAAACACTTCAGGGTATTCCTTTACTACAGGGGTTTCTTCTAACTTAGGCTTCACTTGTTCCACATCCACTGTGTATAACAAGTAGCCTTCACAACCCTTTTGACAAGCTCTTATTGCCTTAACTACTGATATTATCGGATGACGCTTCTTACCAGGCTTGTAAACATTTGCCGTGATAAGTCTTTGATTATTTCCCAGGTATATTAAAGGTCACTCTCTTTTATCTACAATCCAAGTGAACATAATTCTCGGATAGCCAATCTATTCCAATAATTACATCGAAATCCGAAAAGTCCAGAACTGTGAAGTCACTTTTGCATCGATGTGATCCTAGTCGAACATCCACTTGAGGTATTGTCCTAGTTACCTTAGTTACCTTTCCTAGTGGTGTAGTTATTTCCAAAGTGTTTCTTAAGGTCTCTAAAGGTAGATTCAACTTCTTAGCTATCTTTAACGTCACAAACTTGTTAGACGCTCCCGTATCAAACAAGGCCGTAACTGCTAGGTTGTCTAATATTATTTTACCTAAGATGTGAATTCATTTATTTAAATACCAATACAACATGATTTAACGTGCTATAATGGTACTCTTATAAATTAGAATAAACAAATAGAGGTACCTGAGATAACATTATCATCTGGTTTTGCATACTCAGCATCCACTACAAAAACTCGAAGTGGGCGACTTAGGCTGCATTTCCCGCATCCCTGTTTATGATTATTTGTAGACCCCTTTGATGGAAAAGTCTTTGCTATGTGTCCCTGCTCTCCACAAATAAAGCATCCAGCTCTGCCTACTCGGCATTCACCGGTGTGGTTCCTCTTGAACTTCTGGCATAACGGTGCACTTGACAATGGTGTTGTCGATGTCTTCTTCACCTCCTGCTGGGGTGCTGCCCGACTACTACATTGGCTTGTCCCAAAATTCCTCTTAGAACCGATGACAACGGTAGGCTTCTTCTTGAAGGTCTCAACCTCCAAAGCCTTATTCAACGGTTCAGCCATGTTCCTCGTTGTGAAACCCAACATGCCAACTTGTATTTCATGGGACAACCCGGCTTGTATAGTGCCATCTTCCTCTCTTCGATCCTCATAAGCTCAGGGTAGAACATTCACAACTCGTTGAACTTTTTTGTATACTGAGATACCATCATATGAATGCCTTGCTTAAGACTTAAGAACTTGCTTTCCTTGTCTGCTTGCACTGTTGCTGGAAAGTACTCATTGTAAAACAGAACCTTGAAGTTTTCTCAATCTGTAACTTTTCCATTTCTACTCTCTATGGCATCGATCCAAGCTTCAGCTTTACCCAAAAGAAAACCAACCACTAGTTGGGCCATCTCAGATTCAGGGACATTAACGTTTATGCATGCTTTCTCAAAACCTCTTAACCAATCTTCAGCCTTGGACGGTTCCACATTCCCATGAAAGTCCTGAACCCGATTCCTCTTCAACTTTGAATACCAATCAACCGGTTGTGCTTGTTCATACGCCGGTGGTGGTCTAACTAGTGGGGCTTGTTGGTAGACTGAAGGGTATCCAAGAGGTGCTTGTTGATGATACGGTTGTTGTTGAGGATATGGTGGTGGTTGAGGCTGTTGAGGAGGGTTCACTTGAGGTTCAGTCTGATAAGGGTGGTATATCTGGTGATGGTGCTGGGCATGATATGGTTGGTGGAAACCATAGGGTGGGTAACCAACGCCTTTCTGGTACTCAAAACGGGGTGAGGGTGGTATAGTAGGTCGAGGGGTGTGACCCACTGGTAGAGGGTAGAAGGTCTATTGTTGATGATGGTGGAACACTGGTGGAGAGGGGTGGCATACCGGTGGTGGTGGAGGGCAGATGTTGGTCACTGAAGGTACATACACTGGTGGAATATCTCCTATCACAGTGACGCGTATGGGCGCTTCCCCAGGTTCGCGACACATGTAAGTATACCTTGGCTCCTGTTGAAACCGTGGCCGTGGTGACTGGCTCTGATGAGCCCGTGAAGAGTGGCTTGCCTGAGGCCGTGGCGTATGGGTCGGGTGAGGTGACGGATTCTATCGTACAAAACCACCTCCTACAACAGGTGTCAGACTATTTTCTCGTGCTCCAAAGGTCTCTTCGCCATGAACTTCAGTCCTTGTGGTAACCATCCTGATGATCAAAGAAAGACAAGAACGTTAATAAAAGATCTAAAGAAGTCTTATCTTAAAAGAAAGAAAGCCCTAAAAGACGCTTCGCTTTGATACCAACTGTAACGCCCCATTCCCAAACACCGAGTCCTTATCCAGAAAAGGAACGTTTGGCACGTATAATATATAATAAATCACACATTATACGTCAGCCTCTCCTACGTCGTATCGAGTTAAGCAAAACGGAAGCAGAAGACTCGGGATTATTTTTTTTCAACCAACCAATAATAGAAACTCAAAACTAAAGAAAGAAATGTAACATTTATTACATTCGAGAACCAAACGAAACATAAAAAAACGTACAAAACCTCCAAAAGTATACTAAAAGAAAATACAAGGTTTAATGTATCATCAAAACAAATAATAAAATAAAAGCTTCAACGTCGGCGTCCTCAAATATCGTCATCAAAGTCTTCCTCGAACTCCGGATCTACCTGTTCATAGTGCTGTAAACGAGCCGAGCCGAGCCGAGTAGCTGATGTTCAAGCTCGAGCTCGTTTGTTATCGAGTAGGCTCGGCTCGGCTCGTTAAGACAAACGAGCCTAAAAGCCTGTTCGAGCTCGGCTCGATAAGAAAGAAAAAGCTCGAGCTCGAGCTCGAGCTCGATATCAAGCTCATGAACAGGCTCGAACTCGAGCTCGGCTCGTTCAACAGAGTGTTTGAAAGCGAATCAGTTCGACCCATACAAACTCAAAAAAAAAAAAAACATCCCAGCTAAATAGGCTCAAAGAATCAACAGGAATCGAAAATGACTTATGTCACTGCAGAGTGCGGAAAATAGCCAATAATTCCATAGAAACAACAAGATTTTGTAAGCATAATAGCAATGACCTAACAATGATCTAAATACCGACTTAAAAGGCACAAATCTTTGAAAAAAATGCTAAAACCACAGTATATATCAAAGCATAAATTAAGTAAAAATATAAATATATAGAACAATATGACCATTTCTGCTGAAAGCGAATCGATTCATACGGTCATACGACTCATACCTGCGCAGCGGGAGAAATGGAGAAGCGCGGAGAGGCGGAGGCGGTCCAGGCGGAGAGCTCAGGACTTCAATCGAGCTCGACTTCAATCAGTTATTGGCGCCGGGCGCGGGAGTCAGGGTTTGCGACTTGAAACCAAAAGGAGGCGACTGAGTGACTTTAGGGTGAATTATGCATTGAATGAGAGGTCGAGAGTGAGAGCTCGATGATATCTTAATCTTCATATGTGTAAATTGTGTTTTTATATATTTATTATTTATATAATATTATTAATATATAATATATGTTCACGAGCTTAAGCGAGTGTTCATGAGCTCGGCTTGTGTAAGCTCGTTTGATAAACGAGTAGTTGAATTAGCTTGAGCTCGGCTCGATAGTGATCTTGAAGCGAGCTTGAACGAGCTTAAACGAGCCGAGCTCGAGCCTCGTTCGCGAACACTCGGTTCGTTTAACACCTCTACCTGTTCATCTTCTCTCCCCCAAACATATAGAAAAACATGCATTTGAGGTAGGTACAGTGTACTCTCAGTAAGAAGTAGAAACTACAAATTATTTATGACTTATAATTAAAAAATTATCTTTATGAAACCGACTCAACATAGGGTTCACTTCATGTCCATCAACATATCATGACTATACGTTTCTATTCTAACTTATCTTGGTTACGTCGGCACTCAAGGGCACTACGCGAGGTGTGACCACCACGAGATGGTTGCCAACCAATAGTGTCTTGCATTGTTAGTCCCGGGATTCACAGAGTTATCCACCTGTCTGAACGCGTCACATAGCCGATGTACAAATGTGTCTATCCAAAAGTGACATGGCGTTTAATCTTTTTACTACACAAGTATGTACTTATTTATTTGTTTTAAACTAGTCACCTAAGTGTTTTCAATGCAAAGCTCCCCTTAACAACACTACTCCCTCACTTAGACAGCTAGACATCATATCTTATCAAATACACAGACATTGATAAACTTTAGTTCACCAAATCACAAGTCTATCATGCCCTTCCAACGGTCCTGAACTTCAACTCCCGTGAAGAGTACATTTTGTGCTGAAACTAAACGCATCAGAAAAGCTCAATCAAAGCTAGTTCATGTTTAATTAATGTTATTAGATTATGAAACAACGTTTAAAACTCATTCAATAGCTTAAAACAACATTTTATCAAAAACTGGGGGCCAATGATGTACAAACAGCTCTAATTTCTTTCATAATTAAGATTCAATGGGTGTAGGTAATTTTTTTTCGAGTGAGTGTTGTCTTCGCATCTTTTATGCTGTTCTTGTAGATTTTTCATTTATTTCTATTTTGTTTTTTTTTTTTTTCCTCCCTTTTTTAACTCCTTTCTTCTAGAGTATGGGTGTCCCATATCTCATTTTATGTTCAGAGGATGATGGTGTTGCTCTTTATTCTGTCATCTCTAATTTCGCACAACGGCTTCAAGAGGTAGGGGCTGATGTTAATATGGTAAAGTGGGCTACCTCCCCACATGTCAGGTACGTAATTTTAATTGGATTGTTCCACTTTCTGTGGTTCCATTCATGAGAAGAGTTATTGGCCGCTTATTGCACAACGATTATTGAGGTGCATTTCAATATATATATATATATATATATATATATATATATATATAGTAATTTGACCCAGGAATAATGGATGAATGTAATATATCCACTCACACCTCTGTGCATTTATTGTGAGAAAGTGGATGAGTTGGATATATATATATATATATATATATAGAAATGAGTTAAATATCATCATATTGATCATGCTTTACAAATACATACTACTAAAATAGTGCATAAATGATCATTTATTTTAGTGCACCCTGCAATTATTGTTTGTGCACCTAGTTAATGAAGCGGGGAAATCTGCTATTAGGTAATACTAGAAACCTAACTAGAAGCCGCTCCTCGATTTGTAACAGTTTGAAACAATAGCAGGCTGCACTAAAATAGTGATCGATGCACTATTATTTTAGTAGTATGTCTGATAGCGTGGATAGATATATGTATGTAACTCCAACCCTATATATATATATATATATAGTGATAGACAGAATTTTTTAGGTGAAATTTAAATTCAAAAAAGAAAGTTTAAAAAAATGCAAAGAAGAAACTTTCAACAAGTGGCTTATCACGTATTGAAGTAACACGATGTATATATATATATATATATTCTGGTATTCGTATCTTCTCGGATGTCCTAAATATTCTTATACTACTACTCCTTCCGTTCCTATTTAATTGTCGCACCTGTTAAAAACACACATATTAAGGAGAGTAATTAATTCTTTGATTTAACATCAAAATGACAATAACATCCATTGAATATAATTAATGCAATGTTAGATGTAAAAAATACATTAATGAATGCTTTGAAAATGTAACTAGGTTTCCAAAAAATGTAACTACGATAGATAAAAATAAATTTTTGTTTTCGGTGAAGTTGTTGATGGAATTTGAGCTACCGTGCCTTTTTATCTCCGAAAATTGATCTCCACCTTCCATAAATTACTTTTTTTTTCAAGAAACTATAAGCCGCTTAATTACTTTGTGTAGGCATTTTCAAAGCCATCCATTAGAATACGAGAAAGCTGTTAGTGAGATGCTTTTGAAAGTGGCGGTGAATTACTCGAGGGAAAAGACGAGTTTTGAGGGTTTCTTGGAAAGTGGCGGTGAATTAGGCACCGGATTTTGAAGTAAGACGATGCATGCACCTGAAGATCATGTAAACAAATCACCGGGAAAAAAAACATCGATCCCTTTACGTTAAGAAAATCATTTATGGATACTATTTTCAAAACAATTCAATATAGTGTTGTATAAATTTGAATTTGTAAAATGAGTACTTTTATTAGCTTATTATACCATTTGAACTTAAATTCTTTAATATAAATGTGTAATAATGTTGTTCAAAGGACAATTCCACCACAACAAAGAAGAAAAATGATATATGCACGGTTTATATTGTGTAGTGAACATATACTACATAAATGATGGCCAGTGATTGATGTGTATCCATGTGAGATGAAATTGACAAGAACGTGTAGTGCATATCCACTGTATATTATATGTAGTGGATGTATCACCACCCTTGTTGGTATTAGAGTATTACACATTTTTAGAATGAAATGTCATGACTTACCGAAGAAAATTACGTATTTGCATATAGTTGATTGATAAGAAATTCCATAAATAGTAAATGATGTGAGATTTCGATAAATAATGGAAAGGGATACATCCCTCGAAATATATACCCGAAAGGTTACAGAAATTCCATCTTGAGCATTCATTTTTTAATTCAGAAATGACTGAGGCACAAAAAATGTGCACACAAAGTGTGTACAGAAAATGATCGAACAGGGGAGATGCTTTTTCTTTTGGGTTTTTAAATTTTTGTTAGGTAAATGTAATGATGTGATTATTTTCTGTGTCAATTTGTGTGTACAATTTATGTGTATCCATCACTCTCCTTTTTAATTTTTTACACTAGCTGTCATATCATGTAATTTATAGAAGGTGAACATCAATTTTCGGTGAAGTTGTTGTGATCATTTTCGGGGTAGGTAGGTTTTTCGACAAATAATTACTAAATGCTACCGTAAATGCACGACTAATCGGGTTGTACTTAGTATGTCGTTTCCACGGGGACTAGGTTATTTAGCCCTAACAATTTACAAAGATTGTTAACTAAAAGGATTTGATTTTAGTGATTCGGAACAAGATGATAATAGGGGAAATTGGCTGAATGGTATTTTCTTCAAAGATTTTTGTCTCTATAGTACTCCTCAATAAGGAGTCTTAAAAAAATGCAAAAAAGAGATTAATTGGATAGGACAAATACACCCTCCTTTGGACCTTCACTTTACCTCTCAGTGAATTTAAAGCGTGTGTAGTACAGATTATGCTTAAATAAGTAAACCATATATTGGAGTCCTTAGGTTAGAATTTCTCCCTTCACTTTACCTCTTCGTTTCTCATTCCAAATTACCACCACTTAAGGCCAACTATTCCTTCCTTTTTCACTTGACAAAAACGCAGTAGAAGAACACCCCCTACCCCTCCCCTCCCCTCCCCTCTCTTGTCTTTCATAGCCATATCCTAGATGAAATTCTGAAGCCATAATGTTACGTGGATGAAAGACAAGGGAATTAGCAATTTAGCAACAACAACAACAATAATTTAACACTACAGCTAGCAGTTAAATCCAAAGCAGAAATTGTCTTCTCTGTAATGTAATGAATAGCAAACCTATATCGTAAACTGCTAAAATACAAAAGGCTAATTAGCACAGTTGTAATCAAGGATAGCTACTGAATCATCTGATATCATTTATACAAAATCCCATTATTTTCAAGAACTTTTTCATGGTCTTCTTCCTACGTTCTTATTTCTGAGCCGTTGGATTAAAAAACAAAGAGACTGATGTTCTTGATAAGAACTTAAGAAGTAGATACAGAGTCACGTGGAACAGAGCACTCAAAATTAATCATGGCCCATTTCTTCTTTTTTGAATTCCCCTAAATTTCTTGGTGGGTTTTTGTCTATTCAATTTTCTGCTAGCCCCACCTCCATTTTTGATACCAACCAATTTTGTAATAATTCCAGAAACCATCCGATTGACTATCATAAAGATTTGTTCAAACCTTCTTTTATGGAGATTAAACACCCTTATGATCAAAAGGGCATTGGGCTTGCTCTTGAAGAGGATGAAGATTTTGATAGTTTCTCAAAGCCTAAAAGAAAGATGGTTCTTTTTGGAGCAAAGCTTAAGAAGGTTCAAGTTGAAACCAAGACAAGATCGTCAACCCCATTTCCAGATTTTTAGCATCTTTTCAGTTTTATTTTGTACATTAATTTTTTTTTTTTTTTGATTCACTACATTAATTTTTGGGGTTCTAAAGGCACCCCCGTAATTACTTCCCACACTCCCTTACTTCCGGCAACCCAAAATTATACGTTTGGCACCACGGTTCATATATTTATTATTTTATTATTTCATATACCCCTAAAACTACTACTTGCACCACAATTTTTAGAAAATGCAAACTAGTCCTCCCAAAAATTAATCAAACATTATTATCCTTCCATTAATCTAATCCACTAATCTAATCTAAACTAAAAATACATTAAACTATTTTACCTACTAACTTAATACAAATACAATTCATAAACACCCCATCTACTTCCACCACCACCTCATATTATCACACCCCTCATTCATCTTCTTCACTTTCATTTTCTTCACCTTCACCTCTCTTGTTTTTTCAAAACCCATGGAAGCTTCATCTTCATCAAACACAACATTGAGATATCATCATCTTGAATCAACTCCAATGAATCCACACACATTGCAATGAAGAAGATGTAGAAATCTCCCTTGAAGACATCTCATTTTCTAGCCAAGTGGAGAAGAAGATGAAATCATCAAACTTGGTAATTTCTTAGTCTAAAAATCTTATTTTGATGTTTAATGTGTGAGTTAAGTGAATGGGTAAACCTCATACATGCATATTACCATGGTAGACATTGATTGATGGAGGAAATTATGGTTCTTTTGCGTTTTCCGATCATCATAGGGTTGTTGCCGGCGTTTTGTTACGTTCCCGAGCGTCCATGTCAGACACATGGAACGTCAGCCATAGGGACGCCCGTATGGCCACAGGAACGTCACCCACACTGACGTCCTGACTCACAAAACAATGGATTTATGTATTTGTCAGGACGTCGGAATGGGTGGTGTTTGTAAGCAAAAGAAACGTCGGTATAGGTGAGGTTCATGGAACGCTTGCATGGCTGACGTTGGTATGGTGGTACGAACGTTGCTACAGCAGACGCTTGAATAGGTGAGTAAGTATTGCCTATTCACATTGGAACGTCAGCTATGGTGGCGTTCGTTGAGTCATACCAACGTCGGTTCTGCCGACGTTCTGTATAAGTTTTCACATTTTTCCATTCAAGTGTATTGAACTACCAGTTACTTGTTGTTGTTAATTTTCAATCCATAGAAACAATGTGATGAAACAAATAATGACAAGAGCAATGATGCCGGGGCAGTAGAAGACGGCGACGAGGAGTATTTTAAGGTAAGATACCATTAAGTGAATTTGTTATTCGTTTATGCTCATCCTAATTGACTATGACTTTATATAATACAAATGTACGTTTTTTTGTAGCATTTGGCTGATGAAATGATTGATGAACATCAAGAAAATCTTAAGAATCTTCGAGATACCACGCTTGCATTGAGGGATGAGTCACCTGAAGAGTTATCAATCGATATGACTTCAGTTTTTACAACCGATGAAGTATGTACTTAAAACTTATACTATTTCAATGTTTGTGCACTTTAAACTTTTTTTGGTATTCATTACATTTGTATATTGTTCATAGGAATTTAATTCGAGAGAAGCCGTCACCAAACACCTCAAGGAATTGGCAAGAGCGAATGGTGTCGTCCTTGTGATATTGAGATCTGAATGTAACGGAAAGCGGACACCGTTCATTAAATTCCAATGTGAAAGGGGTGGATTCCCAAGGGATCATTGCAAATGAGGAAAGTACGAGAAAAAGTGGGCACTACCGGAAAGAATAAGCCAAGAGAATCGTCCACAAGAAAATGCGGATGTCCATTTGTATTGAAAGCCAAGAAGGATACATTTAGGGACGTGTGGACCGTGAAAGTCTTGAATGGCGTGCATAATCACAAAACTGTCAAGTATGATGAGGGCCATGCAAACCTTGGTTGGATTGATAAAGAACAAGTTGATGTTGTTGCAACAATGACTCGAAACAACATTTTGCCTAAACATATACAACGGATGTTGAGAAATAAGGATGGGAAAAAATGTACGTCACAAAAGACAATCTATAACATTCGTGCTAAGATAAGGAAGAATGCACGAGAGGTCATACAGTGATGCAAGAGGTTTACAATTTGGAGGACAAGAACGCATCCTTCATTGAGTGTAGGTATGATGAACGAAAGGTAGTGAAAGATGTATTTTGGGCCTTTAACGAAAGCTTGTCCCTTGCAAGGTGCTTTCCTTTTGTCATGCTTATGGATTGTACATACAAGACAAACAAGTACAAGATGCCTCTTTTGAAGATTGTTGGCGTTACGTCTACGGACATGTCATTTTCGGTTGGATTTGCACTGCTATGTTTGGAGAGGGAAGATGTTACACATGGGTTTTGACTATGCTTCGCCAAGAAATTGATGACCAAAGCGAGCGAATAGGTTGTGTTGTCACAGATAGGGAAGAAGCATTAATGAACGCAATACGTGTTGTATTTCCAAAAGCAAGGAACTTGTTATGCCGGTGGCACATCGAGAAAGGTCTTGTGTCGAATTTGAAGGTGAAGACTACGAGCGAAGGTTGGGAGGATTTAATAATAGCATGGACAGAGGTTGTTAAAGCAAACTCAGAAGAGGAGTTGAATGAGCAATTGGAAGAGTGTAAGAAGACTTTTAGTGAAGACGCAATGAGACATGTTTCTTCTACATGGTTGAACGCACACAAGGAGGCATTCGTCTCGGCATGGACGAACTCGGTTTTTCATCTAGGAAACACTTCAACCTCGAGAGTCAAGGGAATGCATTCAGTGTTTAAACATTGGCTAAAAACCGGCCTTGGGGACTTGGTTGCGGAGTGGGAAGTCGGTCTTTGCTTGATTGATCAAGAGATCAAAAACATCAAAAAAAATCCTTTGAGACGTCTCTTTTCATGGAGCCGAAGAAATTCAAAGATAATCCGCTGTTTAAAGAGCATAAACATCATGTATCTATGTACGCATTGGGGTTGTTGTATGATGAGTTGGAAAAAACCAATGATAGCGATGCGTTGGATAAGGAGTGTGGATGTACTATTCAAAAGACACACGGATTGCTGTGTAGACATGACATGGCAAGGTTTAAGAAGAAGCCCGGATGCATCCCTCTGTCATCCATCGATGTTCATTGGAAGACCCATGCCTTAGAAGAAGCGGATTTAGACTACGTGCTAGTTATCCATGCCTTAGAAGAAAAACTGAAGACGGAAGACGTTTGGGAGAGACAGAGGTTGATAATGAAGATAAGGGAAATTTGTCAACCAATTAATACGGTGTTGTAAGAGCCGAAAACGAAACGAGTCGTGGCCGGCCTAAGAGATCCGGTAACAAAAGGAAGTTGTTGGAGGACAACTCAACTAAGAGGGAGAAGAGTATGTTTGAACGAGTTGAGCAAGAATTATCGAGTGTACCCCAACTCCACCTTAATCTCAAGGTGTTTCTTCCAAAAAGAAAAAATCTCCAAGTACTCGGGCACCATCCAAACGTGCAAAGGTTTCAATGGCTATATGTTCTACCGTTGGATATTTACAAAGGTATCTTAAATATTTTCTGCCAAATGTTCATGAGCACATTTTGCCAATGGTTAATGTAGCTCCGGATGGAAATTGTGGCTTTAGAGTAATAGCACACGGAATAGGGCTTGGAGAGAGTGCATGCCACAGGTGAGAAAAGCGGTGCAACAAGAATTGATGGCAAACAAGGATCATTATATGGCCATGTTTGATGGACAAAAATATGTCTATGACAAAGCATGTCCTCAGTTGAGCATGAAGATGGAGGGTGCTTGGGGGACAAGTATTATGACAGTTTTCTTGGTTGGGCTGTGTGCAATGTATATGGCGTGTCCCTAAGCATATTGTCATCAACGCACGGAAGCCAGACGTTCCTTTCCACTAAGAAAAAACCTTCGTTTTGGCCATGTAACCTTTTGTGGATGGGTTTGTGCAATGGTAATCATTTTGTTCAATTGTTTATGAAAAATACTTGTCCAATTCCTAGGGTGAACGTGATTTGGCATGAAGTTCGGGCGTTGGAAGCAAATGAATGGTATGAGAAATAACGGGACAGGAACGGTTAATGGCATGATGTGGTCAGGATCCATGGATGGGGAATCATGGTGATTTGTCCAACGAGTAAGGTGAAATTGGTTTTGTAAATTCCAATGATGTATTGATACTCATTTTGTGGATGCACAATGATCTATTTTGTAATACTTCTAAATCATACCTTTGAGATTATGTGATGTATTTTGAGCTACGTTCAAGAATTATGACCATTTTGTGAAGTATGCTAGTAATGTTGTTATTTTGTGGTGTGAATGTGTGTTTAACATTCTAGTTTGATATTTCTGTTTTTGAAATGTGTGATATTTGGTGTAATTTGGTGGTATGATTGTGTGTTAACCAAGGGAAAAACATTGGTTCTGTGACACAGAACGCCACCACGGCCAGCGTTCCTAGTGAGGAATCAACATCAGTCAGGGTGACGTTTTAGGAACAAAAAACATCAGATTTTACTTGAGTCTCTGTACCAAAAAAACCTCTGAACGTCACCGGCAGGGACGTTCCTAGGGTTTATGAAACGCTGATGTCACTGACGTTTCAAGAAATTTCATCAACAGAGTCATTCCCACTCTGTTTCATCACAACGCCAGCTACACGTACGTTTCTTGTGTATAACCAACGCTATTGTGTCTGACGTTGCGCCAAACGCCAGTGCAGATGACATTGATGTTTTGTCACCAACGCCAGTATTGGTGTCATTTTTCATAACAGAGCCAATATTTTATTCCAAGTCTTTGTTACTGGAAATGCCAGCACCACCACCGTTCCTAGTGTCACATGAACGCCAGTGTGGGTGGCGTTTTCAGAAACGCAACCAACAAGTAAGGGTGAACAAAATTTTCAGAAACCAAACCAACCGGCCAAACCGGATAAACCAAAACCATGGTTTTTTGGGTGGTTTTGTGATGTTAGAAAACCAAACCGTTCTAATTGGTTTGGTTTTGGTTTCCAAAAAAAAAAACCGGTAAAACCGGACCAAACCGTATTAATAATATATATATATACATATATATATATATATATATAATTAATATATATATGAAAGCCCAAATTTTGACCCACTTCTCTCAAACGAGCATATTTTCTTTTAATGTATAGTTTATTTATCATTAGTCATTCATTTTTCATTTTCTAGAAAACCTACACCGCACCGCCTCCATTCTCAAAAAAAAAAAAAAAAAAAAAAAAACCTTGCCTCCTCCGTTCTGAGCGTTCTCCATCCCCAACCCTCCGCATTTTCATCTTCATTCGACTGGATGTAGATCATCTTCTGCATCAACCGATCTTCACCATTGCCTTTCACTCCTTCCATCGACTTCCATAAAGGCATGAGTGTTGACTAGTGAGCGAGAGCCTAATCTTTGGGTCGATTCGAGGAAATGTGACCAGATGTAAGTGAATCGATAAATCATGTATCAATTTATGTTTTACCACCAGAAAGATACAATCTTTACTTTCATTTATGGTTAATTGTGTGTCCAACTACAAATTACATCTTCTTAAACTTACAATGGCTGTTGATTTCAGATTTGATACTTGATGTTTGGGTTTCAGTGTTTGCTTTGGACCATACAACCTTTACTCTTTAGCAATGATTTACAGTTTGAGTTTTACTTCTTTTTTTCTTATTTTAATTTGGTACAGAAAGTTCAAATTCATGCCTTGGGGAAAAGGATGACGAAGAGGATAATGACTAACGAGTAAAGGTTGTATTTTTAAGTTAGCATGTTATTTGACTATGTATATTAGTCTTCATTTTCTAATCTACATTATTCTCATGTTGTTGCAGGTAGTTGTTGCTGAAAGTACTATGAGCCAAACCTCTTTTTTGCTTGGCTAGCTTAAAAGACTTCTACAGCATTATTGACACATGTGTAAATTGTTGTGGGTACATTTTAATGTATTTGGAGCTGTTTATTAGCCCCTATTTTTGCTGGTGTAAATTAAGTTGCAGTTTGAACAAACTGTGGAACACTCTTTTGTAGAACTAACACATTTGTTGTGTGTACATTTTGATGCATTTGGTGTTGTTTGTTAGCCCCTACTTTTGGTGTTGTAAAGTTGCACAGATTGTGGACTCTTTTGTATGTGTTGGGTACTTGTGTGTATATTTTGTTAGGGTGTCTCCAACGGCAGGTTTGTTATTTTTCTAAAGCTTTAAAAAAAGGTTTATACCATTGTAAAGGTGATGACTGGATAAAGCTTTTTTCCAAAGCTTTAACTGCATCAACCGGTCCATAAAATGCCAAGTGGATATTTATATATTTTTTTAACCTGTAGTAATGTTATATAGAGTTTTAAGAACGAAAAAATTAAATTCATTTTATGTAAAAATAATATATTTATTAAGTGGTCCATGTTATAAAAGATTTTTGTAAAGTTGTAAAAGGTTTATGTAAAAGTTTATAATATGATGATATGGCAGTGTAAAAAGGTTTATGGTTGTAAAAGAAAGGTTTATAGAGAAAAGGTTTATAAACTGGATGATGTGGCACAATCATAAACCTTTTAAAAGATTTATGACTGGAGATACTCTTAGGACTTTGGGACTGTTTTTTTGTTGTACTTGTAACTTTCTGTAATTTTTTCAGTCAGCTTTGTACATAATGTCCCTTGTTGTAGATAGTTTTTTTACTTCTAGTAAACTGTTGCAGCAAGATTTTATGTTTAAATTGTCATATGACAGGATCATCAGAAAATTTTGAAACTACACAAAACCGGAAAAAAACCGGAACCAAGACCAACCAAATCGAACCGTTATAAACAGTTTCAGAAATTTATGGTTCAGTTGCAGTCCCGAAATTTAACAACTGTACTAAACAGTTTGGGTGTGTAATGTGTAAAAAACCAGCCGAGCCGGCCCATGTGCACCCCTACCAACAAGTGCCATTTCAAAAAACACAGGCCAAGAATACCAACCATACCAATTCAAATACGAATAGCCATAAATCCACATCACATACGAACAAATAGAAATTCGACGGGGAATCAAAAAACCAATTCAAATCACATACGAACAAATACAATGTATCAAATAGCAAATGTGCATACGATGTATCAAATATAAAATGTGCATACGATGTATTAAACTCTGAATGTTCATTCAATGCAACTATCACATTTTCGTGGTCCTTGCACGCTTCTTTGTTCGTTGATCTTGTACTTGAGTTGATTCTTCGGCCTCGGCTTCGGCTTGACTACATACTCCCGTAGTTATGAACTCCAATGCCATCTCAAACGCTTTCAATAGGTCATTTTTGCTCTTTTTTGTAGCATTCGTAACCGAGTCTCGTACAGCATCAACAACTTTAGCCTTGCTTGACTCGTCCTATATGTGAAACAGAAAAAACGTTTATGACATTCAATAAAAAAACAAAACAAATGAGTGTATATTCGTAAATAGATATGGTCAAACCTCTCGTGGATCTCGATGCTTCTTTTTGCTCACTCCAGTCAAACGACGTATGGCAACACCTCGATACCAGTTCATGTAATCATCCGTGCATTCTAGTCAAATCTTGATTTCTCCATTCTCTGAACCTTATTCACTAGATGATTCACATAATGAATGAAGTCATCATCACGTGACTCGTGTGTGACGTTGTATTTCTTCACCTTCCCACTTCGATTTGATGCTTTTGGAGGAATCGGTGACTGTGGTATGGATTGGACATGTCCGAACTGCCGGACGACACGGTTTGGGTGATACACCTCTACAATGTCCAGTGTCCGTATGCAACCATAAAACCAGTATACGTCGTCATCAGGGACCGTTCTCACATCCTTATAAGCATCCCAAGCAACCAGCAAGACGGAAAATGCTTTAAATATAACTGAACGACCCATTATCTTAGTTAATGCGAAAGTTCATACTTACATCTCGTGCCTCCATCAAGTCTAAGTCCTCTCTCATATGCTTCAATGATGCGAATGCCACATGCTCGTTAATTCCAGTAACAGGTTTCCACCTCAATGACCGTACCATCTCCATTGGATTGAAGTTATTGTTCATCGGAGGTCGGAATGTTGGAAAGTATTCGTACACCCATGCCTGTAAAAGAAGATATTACAAAACAGTCAGTCATGTAAGTGTTTAAACATAAACACTAAACACATATAAAAAAAAATTAAATATCAGGTGTTACCTCTAGCAATGTCATGTATCCCGAAACCCCAATAGTATTTGTCCTAGAAGCCTTCGATAATTGCCGGTAAAGATTTTCCAATGTAGCAGCACCCCAGGCCCATTCACCAACCTTATCCAGATCCTGTAGAAAATGCAGGTAAGCTATGCCTATCTTATCTCCACTGCGGTCTTGGATCAAAGTACATGCAAGCATGAACAACAAGTATCCACGCACTACATGATCTACAGTAATGATCGACCTACTCTCACTGCTACTGGATCCCTCACCCTTATTATGAAACCTGCATCTACCCACAAGGTTGTTTTTCAACCAGCTTTTGGACACCCGTAGTCCAACAATATGTCCTAACTCATCTGCCACTACATCTGTATAAATCCCTAACAAGTTATGAACAAATGTAACTGGGTTCTGAACATTTTTCTCAACATCAAAGTTGACGGCCTTTCCTGCAACCGGTAAGCCCGTAATATATCGGACATCGTCTAGTGTGATCGTCATCTCACCGAATGGCAAGTGGAAGGTGTTTGTCTCCGGATGCCACCTCTCGATAAAAGCACTGACGATCACACGATTGGCTTGGTTGTAAGGAAGACTGTAACAGGTTGTACAACGGATTAGCTCTCAACCTTTGCTTGAATTGTTCACATTCATCATCAATCTTCTACAAACGGAAGGAAGATGTGTACTGCTTGCATTGAATTACACCTCGGTCCTGTTCAATAGCACGGTATGAATATAAAGTTAGATTTATGAAACGAATATACATATAAAACAAAACTTATAAAATTATACTACTTAAAAAATATGATACCTTTTGCTTAGTCTACAACGCATAGCCAACATGCTCTGGCCAATCCTTCGCCAACAAAATACTTGTTTCTACCACCTCACCATCGTCGCTTTCATACTGTAAACACTCAGTTGCGGCTACTTTTGCCTCTGTTGGTGCCCCAGCATGCCAGATGCCTGTCCTGTAGTGGCCCCGGATGTGGTGGCCCCAGCATTGGCAACACCAGAGGCCTGTCCTGTAGTGGCCCCGGATGTGGTGGCCCCGGAACTGACACCACCTGATGCCTCTCATGTTGATGGCCCCGAACTAACAATTGCCTCTGCCACTGGTGTAATCCCGGAACTAACACTTACAACTGTCTCAACTATGACTGAAGAAGCTTGCACTCCCAACTGTGGCTCAACTTCCTCCGTCGTATCCCCGACACCTAACTCCAGTCTCAACTATCACTACAGGAGCTTGCAATCCCAACTGCGTTTCAACTGGCTCAGTGGTGGCCCATACACTAGAATCTACAACGGTCTCAACTGTCACTGAAGGAGCCCCCACTCCCAACTGTGTCTCAACTGACTCAGTGGTGGCCCCTACACTAGAATCTTCAACGGTCTCAACTGTAAGTGAAAGAGCCTCCACTCTCAACTGTGTCTCAACAGACTCAATGTTGGCCGTGACACTATCATCTAAAACGGTCTCAACTGTAAGTGAAGGAGCCTCCACTACCAACTATGTCTCAACTGACTCACTGGTCTCAACTACCTCATCTGTCTCTCCTAAATCAGCGTCAGTTGGCTCATTCGCATGTCCTATCTCTGCTAGCACATTCTTTTTTCATTTACTCCTTCTTTTATATGGCACACTTGCATGTTGAGAAACAATACTAGGCTTAAGATGAGCTTTGGGGGGTGCTTCTGCACCACGTTGATCTACTGCGGTACCTTCATCGCTATCTGCAAAGCGTACAGTCTTACCAGACCTCGTCTTAGTCATAATTTCCTACACATGATACAGGAAATAAATTGTCAGTCAAATGAAGAAATCAACTAACAAAGAAAGTAGACATATATAAACAAAGCTGAAGGATAAGACATAAACCTCATACAATGTAACATTAACTATAATTTGATAAACAAACTCATCAAAGAGACTAACCATAAACAAGTTATAAAAGAGACTAACCGTAAACAATTTTGAAGCTATAAAACTCATTTGGATGTAGCTAACAAACTCATCAAAGGGACTAACCATAAACAAGTTTAAACTCATTTGAAGCTACCTAACTCTTATATAGGTGTTACTTAGGTATATAACAAACTCATCAAGTAAAAGACTAAAGGGGTAATAAAGAATGGACACAATCCAAACTTAACAATTTTGATGCAACAAGTATTCTGTACAGGGACGTCAACCACAATGATGTTCCTAATGCTACATCAACGCCATTACGACTGACGTTGTACATAAGATGCCCTAATAGGAACTAGTTGTTTAGGCGTCGCTCAAACTGACGTCTTCAATACCAAACCAACGCCACCGATGCTGATGTTTCCGTGAACGCCAGTCATGGCGACGTTACAACTATAATAGAAACGCCACAAGGACTGACGTTTTTCAGAGGCAACCCTAATGGGATTTACTTATAAGGACGTCACCCGTACCAACGTTTTAAGCTGATAAGGAAATCCACCCACACCGGCGTCTATTTATTAAACCCTAATTTCCTAATAAGATTACGGACGCCAGCCGCTCTGGCGTTGCACACCCCAAACGAGCGACATCAGCATCGACGTTCCCCACCCGAGTCATCTTCTCCGATTACACTACCGGAAAACGGCCGGAAAATCGAAAAAATAGAAATAAACCACCATAAAATCACATGTCCAACCCGATTTCAACCACCCCATGGTTACGCATTGCATTGAAACAAATATAAACATACCTTTGATGATATAAAACCCGAATTTTGCTTTTTCTTCTCTTCTTCTAGTCTTCTTCTTCTCTTAATCTCCTTTTTCTGCAGGTTTTGTTTGTTTTTTTTTATTTATCAAATTCGTATAAGGGTGGGGGAAAGGTGGGAGGGGAATGTATTTGAAAACAAAGGGGTGGGAGGGAATGCATTAATTTGTTTGATATAAGTAGTTTGTGTTTTATTTATGTATAGGATAGGATATGTATTAATTTATTTAATATAGTTAGTTGTTTTGAAGTTTTAATAACTCTAGGGACTAAAGTGTAGTTTTATTTATTTATTTATTAACGTGGTGCCTGAAAGTAATTTTGTGGCGCCTGAATGTAAAAGAAAAAATATTCATAAAAGGGTGCCGAAAATAATTAGGGAGTGCCTTTACAACCCCCTTATTTTTTTTAACAATGATAATACCACAATATTTTTTTTACACAACATTGTCCACAACATGACTAATTTGGTAGTGGATCCCACTTAATAATCTGATTTAATTTTTTTTATTGTAATTAAAAATAAAATTACTCATGTTGTAGACAATGTTGTGTAAAAAAATTGTGGCATTGAATTGTTCAATTTTTTTAAGGAACTTATTAATTTATATCTTTTTTTAAGATTCTTAAATTTTTTTAACCGGGGGACGTATCTCTTGGCTTAATTAAGTATTAAGTGAATGCGATTCTCTAGTATTAATTAAATGGAAAAAAAAATACGAAAGTTGTATATGAAAAGGTTGTGAAAAACCACTTTTAATCTAATATGGCTAAAATGACAATGTTAAAAGACGTGGTTTTAAAGGACAAAAAAACTGATGAACATCCAATAATACTCTATATTACTATTTTCCTAATATTTTCATCCATTATTATTTATGAGTTAATGCTGTTGAAATTGTCTGCCAAGATATTGCTGCCGAAATCCCAAAAAATAAATAAAATAATATCTACTCAGGATTTTTTTACCAGATTAATAAACAATCACTTTTTCTCTCAGCCTCTTTTCAATTCTAAACAAATTAAGAACAATATTCTTGTTAGGAAATCACTAGTTTAACGCAGCGGAATTTAAAATTTGATTTCCTTTTCTAGATCGTTGTTCGTTTAATGCAATAAACACGTTAAGTAGTTTGACGGTTATACCTCAGACGATCTATAAGATCGTCACTTTGACCGCCAACGGAGAATAGTTCAATGCGCAAGCCGTCCACGCGTCCGGCCTCTATCGCTAATCCACACGAACCCCTTGCCGGAATCTGCCTTGGATTGCGATCGGAAAAACTCCGGCTGCTAGACCGGACATTTTCTTCCCTCACAAACTCACTATGGATTGCTCTCTATTTTACACAAGAACTATGAGCTCTTGCAATTGTGATGTACAAAAGAACTTGACACCCACCTCCTATATATAGTGGTTGGGGCGCCCCATATGGTATGGAGGAGAAGAAAACCTTTTTCCAATAAAATAGAGAAAATCTTCTAGATTGATTTATCTCTTTAATTATAATTTATTTTGCCAATATCTTATATTGATTATAATTATTTTATTACCATAAATCTATTTTTTCCAAAATCAATTAATATCTTATATTAATATTATGGCAATCTTATTAATTAAAGTGCACAATCCAAGTGTATCTCATACACTCAATTGTGGCGCCCCATATGCCAATTAATTGGCTTCCGGAATATTATTTAATTAACATAACTTATATATAATTAATATCTTGTATTTTATTTATTCATAATAAATAAATACCACCATATTAATTTACCACTATAACCTTTATAGTCTAGAGATAAACTTTCCTTATTTGGTTATCAACTATAACCGCATTTTAATCCGACTCGATGTTCATATGTGTGTGACCCGATAGGCTTCGAATATGTTGGCCGTAGACACAAAGTGCAAATTACTAAAATACCCTTCATGCCTAACGATCACGGGATAGCGTCAGCAACACACCGTGACCCCAATCATCGGAAGAGTCAAAAGCAATGACTACTACCTTTCATGTGAAGCAATTACCGTGTAACTTACAATCCTATCGCTGCAATAATATCCATACGATCGTATCTCGAGTGTCAATACATTAACGATCGTATCTTATAATCTGGATATCATGCTCTCTCGGAATAACACACTTACTCCCACTTTGCAAAGATTCTCGAGAGCTAGACATTCATTATAAGAAGGTCATTTCGGATATTCGATCCCAATCATAGGATACGCGATTCCCGGATGACCAATCATGTATACTCCGCGATGCTTCAATATCATACCCAATCACTACCGCATGATCGCCCGTGGTTGGGAGAAATCTCAATAGTGTCAAAGCATGACAATCCACACCGTGATGCCATGAAGACTCGGTCAAAAGGATAATTACACAACCGCCACATAGTGTGACACTTAATGTAAGTGGGTCGATCTAACGCACGCATTCTCTAATACACGTCCACACGCGGTCCAAGTGTCCCTACACTTCGATAGACGAGATCTATCCCTATCTTCTAAAAGATAGAAGATATCCAATACGTGTTAAAGTCGATTATATTATCAATGTCCCATTTGATAATATATAAGACTAGAGACATTTAAGTACCAACCTTGTTATAGTGATTAGAGATCTCATCAACCATAATCACTATCATGGTTTTCTCTATCATGATTGATATTAGGGGCGTTACTATATATATACAACAAATAATATGAAGACAAACAATATATAATAACATAAGTGCTTTTGTTAATCATAATAAAGTTATTACATGAACTAAACAGATCAGTAAATGACCCGACCGGTCGGATCTGTCCAACCCGATTGGGTTTAGGACATCTTTCCAACAATCTCCCACTTGGCCTAAAGCCAATCACCCATATGCCTAAGCCCGTGCAAGTGAACATGTTTCTCATGCTTAGCTTGAGACAATGCCTTGGTTAACGGATCAGCTATGTTATCATCCGTGTGGACTTTCTCTATCTTTACATCTCCTCTATCTACTATCTCTCTTATCAAGTGATAGCTCCGTAGCACATGTTTGGATTTCTGATGAGACCTTGGTTCCTTTGACTGAGATATCGCTCCATTATTTTCACAAAGATCAGGAGGCCTTTGGACCTTGATGGAGGAACCACACCAAGTTCGAGAATGAACTTCTTCATCCAAATCGCTTCCTTCGCCGCCTCCGAGGCTGCTATGTATTCGGCTTCCGTTGTAGAGTCCGTAGTAGTCTCCTACTTGGAACTCTTCCAGCTCACTGCTCCGCCATTAAGCATGAAAACAAATCCAGATTGTAACTTAAAGTCATCCTTGTCAGTTTGGAAACTGGCATCTGTGTAACCTCGTAATACTAAATCATCATTCCCGGAAACCAAGAACATATCCCTAGTACGTCTCAAGTACTTGAGGATATTCTTGACAGCAATCTAGTGACCATCACCTGGATTGGACTGGTACCTACTAGTCATACTAAGAGGGTACGAGACATCTGGTCTTGTGCATAACATGGCATACATGATAGACCCGATTGCCGAAGCATAAGGGACTTTACTCATTTGTGCCCTTTCCTCCTCTGTCTTATGACTCATTCCCTTCGATAGGTAGACCCCATGTGACATGGGAAGCAATCCTTTCTTGGACTGCTCCATGCTAAATCTCTTCAGCATCTTGTCTATATAGGTGGATTGCGATAGACCAAGCAACCTTTTAGATCTATCTCTATAGATCTTTATTCCTAGAATATGAAGGTCGATCACCCAAGTCCTTCATTGAGAAGTTCTTGAATAACCAAGCTTTGACTGATTGTAACATAGGCACATCATTCCTTATGAGCAGTATGTCATCTACATAAAGCACTAAGAACACAATGGCACTCCCACTAACCTTCTTGTAAACACAGGGCTCATCTTCGTTCTTGATGAAATCAAACTGTTTGATTATCTCATCAAAGCGAAGATTCCAACTCCGAGAAGCTTGCTTTAATCCATAAATGGACCTTTGCAGTTTACACACCATCCTGGCGTCATTAGTTGTGAAACCCTCAGTCGTGTGTCATATACACTTCCTCAGACGGGTTCCCGTTAAGGAAAATTTGTTTTCACATCCATCCGCGATTTCATAATCATGGGTATTTGCAATAGCGAGCAAAATTCTAATGGATTTTAACATGGCAACAGGCGAGAAGGTCTCGTCATAGTCAACTCCTTGTCTTTGCTTATAACCTTTTGCCACTAACCTAGCCTTGTAGGTAGTCACGTTACCGTCCATGTCGGTCTTTCTCTTAAAGACCCATTTGCACCCTATGGGAACTATTCCTCAGCGGATCAACTAAGTTCCAAACTTGGTTGTCTTTCATGGATTCCATTTCGTAATTCATGGCTTCCACCATTTCTCTTTGTCATGCCTTAATAGCACTTCCTCATAAGTTCTAGGGTCCTCATCTTCCATGAGATACACGCCATGAGTTGTACCTTCGAGGAGTTCACGGCGTTCCTCCTGGATGGATCTTCGAGAGGTGCTAGTGTTCTCACGGTAGAGGTGGCGCCACATTTGTATGTGGTGTCTCCTCTCATTTCCATCAACGGATTGTTGTCCTTAAGTGGTTCTCGAATTTCTTCAAGATCAATTTTACTCCCACCGACCCTATCAGAATAAACTCTTTCTCCGAAAGTGGCGCCCCTGGCAACAAACACCTTTTGTTCCTCAGGGTGGTAAAATTGGTACCCTTTGGTTTCCCTAGGATAACCCACAAATAGACATTTGTCAGATCTAGGTTCCAATTTGTCAGGCATGGTCCGTTTCACATAAACGGGACATCCCTAAGGTTTCATGTAACCTAGTGTTGGTTTCTTCCCTTTGAACACTTCATAGGGAGTGGACTCAACCGTCTTTGATGGAACTCGGTTCAATTGTATAGGATGCGGTTTCTAGAGCATACCCCAAAACGATTTTGGAAGAACTGCGTAGCTCATCATGGATCGTACCATGTCTAACAAAGTACGGTTCCTCCTCTCAGATATGCCATTCATTTGAGGCGTACCTGGAGGGGTCCATTCAGGTAGAATCCCATTCTCCTTCAAATAGTCTTGAAACTCTCCATCTAGGTATTCTCCACCTCGATCGGATCGAAGCGTTTTGATTTCTTTACCTAGTTGTTTCTCCACTTCACTTCTGAATTCCTTGAACTTTTCAAAGGCTTCAGACTTATACTTCATTAAGTATATATAACCATAGCGAGAATGGTCATCAGTGAAAGTGATAAAATAAGAGTATCCTCCTTTGGCTTGGATTGACATTGGGCCGCATACATCAGTATGTTTGATCTCAAGCAATTCATTGGATCTTATCCTTTTGCCACAAAAAGGTGACTTTGTCATCTTGCCAAGTAAACAAGCTTCGCATGTATCAAACGATTCATAATCGAATTGATCCAACATTCCATCTTTATGGAGTTTGGAAATGCGATTCTTGTTTATATGGCCAAGTCTACAATGCCATAAGTAGGATTCATTCAAGTCATTTGTTTTGGCTTTCTTGTTATTTATATTAAGTACGTCAACATTCATATCTAATATGTAGAGACCATTGCTAAGCATGCCAGTACCATAAAAGATTCCATCACGTGAAAAAGAACAACATTTATTCTCAAACGTAAATGAAAAACCATCAACATCTAATGCAGAAATAAAAATAATGCTTTTCGTAAGAGTAGGAACAAAATAACAGTTATTGAGTTCTAGTACTAGCCCACTGGGCAATGAAAGGAAATAAACTCCTATGGCTAGTGCAGCAACACTTGCTCCATTCCCAATGCGTAGGTCCACCTCTCCTTTCTTCAGATCTCTAGTTCTTCTTAGTGCCTGCATATTCGTACAAATATAAGAACCACAACCGAAGATCTAATACCCAAAGTGGTTAGACTTAGAAGAAGTAATGTTGATCTCAATCATAAATATACACGAAGTCAAAGCATCGAATGCTTCTTCTTGGTACTCAAGAAGCCTTTGCAGTTTCTCCTCCAATGTCCGGTCTCACCGCAATGGAAGCAAGCATCCTTGGATTTGTCTTTTGCTATCTTAGGCGTTGGCTTAGGTGCAGCCTTCGCCTTCTTGGACTTCTTCTGGGCTTTTGCCATGCCCTTGCTAGAAGTGACCAAAGAACACTTGCTTTCCTTCCCCACAGTTCCTCGGCAGTTTTCAACATGTTCAATAACTCCGCTAGGGGCAATCTAACTTGTTCATGTGATAGTTCATCACGAATGCTGAGAATGAATCGTGTAGAGATTGCAGAATCAAGTCAATACTCAACTCGTTCCAACTTGTGGCCCGACTTCCCAAGCCTCTCTATATACCCGATCATTTTAAGCACGCGTGTGACCCAAAGCGATCCCAGATGCCATCTTACAACTAAACAGGGCCTTTGAGACCTCGTACCTCTCAGTGCGAGACTGAGAAGCATAGAGTTCCTTTAGGTGGACCATGATAGAGTAGGCGTCCATAGACTCATGATGTTTCTGCAGTTCAGGTGTCATAGAAGCAAGCATGATACATGTAGCAACAAGATCGCTCGTAGCGATTGCTTGTTATACTTCTCGACAGCATCTACAGCCGAACCCTTAGCGGGCTTTTCCGGTAGGGTCTCGTCCAAGACATAGCCAATTTTCTCGTGCCTCAAAACGATTTTGAGGTTCCTTTCCCAATCGAGAAAATTAGTTTCGTCAAGCTTGTTTTCGATGATAAAACGAAGGTTCAATTTGTTTGACATTTTCTACAACAATAAATAAAGATAGAATAAGTAAAATTCATGTATGTAAAACCCTAAATTTGCAAAAATTTCCTAAGGTTTTACTCCCACTAGCCAACTATTCCCAATTGGCTTTCAAGAATTTAATTAATTCTTTAGTGGCTGGGATCCAATCTAATCACCTTAATCCGACGGTGGTCGATCAATCTCGGCAATTTTCGAAAAGTAGGTACTCTACCGATCGCATCATATGCGACTCCCAGTGGTTGACTAGTCAACTCTTTGACAGTCCGCATCTCTATGTGGTAATCAACCACTTGTCTTTAAAGTTAGACGGCCCTGACGGTGGCCAATCACCGCAAGACTTTAGTCGAGTCATAACCCGATATTCATGAGATCTCGTGACGATCATATCTTGATAATAACGATATACCCGTGGTAGGTCAACTCCCGACGGTGGTCGATCAGTTGGATCCGAACAAAGGCTCTTCACCGTCATTATAATATCGGGAGACAATTTTTCGCTCGATTTTTGGCGTGCGAATAATTTTAAATTAATTCACTTAATTAATTTGGTTTAATTATGGTCTCATCTACTATGTGCATATTACTACGATATCATATAAAGTAAAACATACACAACATTCCGCGCATAAAATAACCGGTATGATCATGGACTTTTTCTAAAGTGCGGTTTGAATACAAACCGATTTAAACCGCTGGTCACAAACTAAGGGTATCTGCAACCGCCAATAGGATCTTTATTGTTGTACGCCAATGGGTTCTTTATTTCTCCTTGGTCTTCAACTTCTTGCTCCATTCTTGTTACATTATAATTTATCTAATAAATACACCCGCGCCTTTGCAGGGGCTCACGAGAATGGGATAAATGCAAAAGAAAAACTAGGTCACATTCTTCATAACGGCTCAGGACACTTTTTTTTTTTTCAAAACCAACATAAAGAAAACATTCTCATCTATCATATTGGTGAGTCCGTGATCAATCGGAGTCCATATAATCACATTATATCTACACATCTAATCCATACAATTTTTATCTTACGAAAAAGATCAAATTCTAATTTTTTAACTACTCATGCGTCTTTATTTTATCACATCAAATAATTAAATAACTTTTAAATAATTATATGACTTAATCGAAAATTAAAATTAACATTTAATTTTAAATCGATTTTAATTTCAATTAAATTTGAACTATTCAAAATAAAATTAAAATTATAAAGTCTCTTATTTGTTTCCTTTCCAAAACTAAATTTAGCTTAGTCGCCACCTTCCAAAATCAAAATTTTGGAAGTGTGGCAAGCTAAGCTTTACAAATCAAATATTTGAAAAGCGCAAGCACATTCCAAATCAAATATTTGGAAATGCCAACTAATTTTAGTTTAGGCCTGGCCGCTTTCCAAAATCAAAATTTTGGAAGTGGCCTAGGCCTAGGCCTATTCCAAATCAAATATTTGAAAAGGGCCTAGGCCTATTCCAAATCAAATATTTGAAAAGTCCAAATAGTTTTGGTTTAGGCCAAAATTTTGGAAGTGGCCTAGGCCTAGGCCTATTCCAAATCAAAAATTTGGAAAGGCCAATGTGCCATATGGTTTCCCAATGGTCCAAACTATTTGAACCATTGGTTGGCCATACGACACAACTAAACAAACGAGATATCTATGCACGATAAATATCACAAAACGAAAAGGGTCGATCTCCCCCTTTGGAAGAGGACAGCCGACAGACGGCAGCCCTAGGGCCGCCGCCGCCGCCGCTGAGGAAGGGGGTGCCGCCAGTCGGCCGACCCCTATGCACCTTAATTTTTTTTGTTTGTTGTTTTAACGTTTCGTGATTTAAATCTTGCATCTATCGATTAAATACTACGCAATTAATTTATGCTTATTGCTTAAGCTCAAGTCCGTCTCGATACCACTTTGTTAGAAATCACTAGTTTAACGCAAATGAATTTAAAATTTGATTTCCTTTTCTAGATCGTTCTTCGTTTAATGCAATAAACACGTTAAGTAGTTTGACGATTATACCTCAGATGATCTATAAGATCGTCGCTTTGACCGCCAACAGAGAGTAGTTCAATGCGCAAGCCGTCCACGCGTCCGGCCTCTATCGCTAATCCACATGAACCCCTTGCCGGAATCCTCCTTGATTGCTATCGGAAAAACTCCGCCGCTAGACCGGACCTTTTCTTCCCTCACAAACTCACTATGGATTGCTCTCTATTTTACACAAGAACTATGAGCTCTTGCAATTGTGATGTATAAAAGAGCTTGACACACACCTCCTATATATAGTGGTTGGGGCGCCCCATATGGTATGGAGGAGAAGAAAACCTTTTTCCAATAAAATAAAGAAAATCATCTAGATTGATTTATCTCTTTAATTATAATTTATTTTGCCAATATCTTATATTGATTATAATTATCTTATTACCATAAATCTATTTTTCCAAAATCAATTAATATCTTATATTAATATTATGGCAATCTTATTAATTAAAGTGCACAATCCAAGTGTATCTCATACACTCAATTGTGGCGCCCCATATGCCAATTAATTGGCTTCCGGAATATTATTTAATTAACATAATTTATATATAATTAATATCTTGTATTTTATTTATTCATAATAAATAAATACCACCATATTAATTTACCACTATAACCTTTATAGTCTAGAGATAAACTTTCCTTATTTGGTTATCAACTATAACCGCATTTTAATCCGACTCGATGTTCATATGTGTGTGACCCGATAGGCTTCCGAATATGTTGGCCGTAGACACAAAGTGCAAATTACTAAAATACCCTTCATGCCTAACGATCACGGGATAGCGTCTAGCAACACACCGTGACCCCCAATCATCGGAAGAGTCAAAAGCAATGACTACTACCTTTCATGTGAAGCAATTACCGTGTAACTTACAATCCTATCGCTGCAATAATATCCATACGATCGTATCTCGAGTGTCAATACATTAACGATCGTATCTTATAATCTGGATATCATGCTCTCTCGGAATAACACACTTACTCCCACTTTGCAAAGATTCTCGAGAGCTAGACATTCCTTATAAGAAGACCATTTCGGATATTCGATCCCAATCATAGGATACGCGATTCCCGGATGACCAATCATGTATACTCCGCATGCTTCAATATCATACCCAATCACTACCGCATGATCGCCCCGTGGTTAGGAGAAATCTCAATAGTGTCAAAGCATGACAATCCACACCGTGATGCCATGAAGACTCCGGTCAAAAGGATAATTACACAACCGCCACATAGTGTGACACTTAATGTAAGTGGGTCACCTAACGTCGCATTCTCTAATACACGCCCACGCATACGGTCAAGTGTCCATACACTTCGATAGACGAGATCTATCCCTATCTTCTAAAAGATAGAAGACATCCAATACGTGTTGGTCTGATTATACTATCAATGTCCTATTTGATAATATATAAGACTAGAGACATTTAAGTACCAACCTTGTTACAGTGATTAGAGATCTCATCAACCATAATCACTATCATGGTTTATCTATCACAGATTGATACTTGGGACGGTACTATATATATATATACAACAAATAATATGAAGACAAACAATATATAATAACATAAGTGCTTTTATTAATCATAATAAAGTTATTACATGAACTAAACAGACTGTAAATGACCCGACCCGGTCGGATCCGGTCCAACCCGATTGGGTTTAGGACACATTTCCAACAATCTCCCACTTGGCCTAAAGCCAATCACATTGAAAGTGCACAAATGTAGTAACACGTATTTCACGCTTGTTTTGTGAACACCCTCAGACGAAGTAACACCACGATGCAAACACCCTCAAACGCAATAACACATAATATACACCCTAAACCCTAAACCTAATAATCACAGCCATTTTTTGTGATTATTGGTTGTTATTTCATTTGCGATCTCTTAGCGTGTCGCTGCTTTATGTGTTACTACGTCATGCGCTGCGCGCATAATGGGGTTACTGTGTATGCCTACGTACACTGCAAATTTTAGTATATTTTTTGACATTGTTTCATCGTGCAATTTGAGTGTATTACAAATATTTTTCATTATTCATTACATGTGACCATGTCACTTGATTATGTGTTTCTACTGAGGGTTACTGCATATGTGCCACTGCATCAGATATTACTACGTATTAGAGTTACTGCATGTCCTTAGTTTAATCAATGAGAAAAACAAATTTTCTTCCTTTTCACACGGAATGAATTCATGTCTTTTTTTGGCGTTGTTTCTTAGTTGAATTGGAATCTCGTCTAATGATTTTTCATTTTTCATCACATGCCACCATGTCACTGAATTATGTGGATTTAGAGGTAAACATGATAAATGATTATTTATTGTTAAATGTTATGGTTACGTGATACACATATAAAAAATGTGTAATTGATCTAAACATCATATACATAGCAAAAGGGGTTAAGTGAGTTAATTACATTATAGTCTACAATATTATATATGTGATATAAAATTCCAATATAATATAGGGGGTTCTATCGGCACCCCCTATTTACTACCGGCACCTCCCTTACTCCCGGCACCACAAAAAATTACTTCGGGCACCCGGTGATTTTATACATAAGGAACGCCGTGGTACTGGTGTTCCTTGTGAAGCTGACGTTGGTGCTCCACAAGGAACACCAGTACCATCGACGTCCCCTTTGTAAAAGTGTTAAAACTCAGAAAACGCCAGTCTACGATTTCCCACCGGTGTTTCTTGTTGCACACCAACGTCGGTGTTGTTGTTCAACAAAGAACGCCGGTGTCACCGACGTTTTTTTTGTCCGAAAAAATATTTATTAAATAGGTGTCGGAAGTAATTTGGGGGTGCCTTTAGGAACCCCTATAATATATTTCAAGTTTATTATTACAAGTATAAGTGTTTCGACATCAAAGTATTGTTAAGACTTATGTTTGTTTGTGATATAATATAAATTCATTGTAAAATTGAGTTTATTATTCTAGTCTTTTTTTATTAATTGAAGTTTATCATATTTATTGATTATTAAAAGTTAGAATTATCACGTTTATTGAGGTTCATTATGTTAGTAATATCATGCGCAGCGGAAACGATTTATGGATCTAGATCTATAAACTACACGTAATAAAATAACTAGATCTACTTCTACAAGGGGGTTGTAGAACATACCTCTTGGATCTCAAAATCCAAGTTGAAGAACCGCAATGGATAGGATGAAGGTTGGTGTGAAGAGCACCACGATCTTCCGTACGTGTGATCCAAGCAACTCCCGGTGGAAGGAAATTCTCGTCTCGAATCCTTCCGATATGCTACCCGGAAAAATCTCCAAGATTTTCCCTCAACTCACCCTTGGCCGAATTTTACACTTCTTCTCTCTAAGAGGAGAAGTCGAATTATGCAATGTGTGTTAAGGCAGAGATAACTCTCTTTATATATGGAGAGTAATCCTCGTATCTCCAAGGATTAAATAATTAAGAGATAATTATTACATTAATCCTTTTTCCAAATAAAAGATAAATAAAATAATTATCCCAAACAAATTAGGATAAATAAATATATTATCCAATATTTCATGATTTATCATTTAACTAATAAAAGATAAATCACACATTAAATAATTATCTAAGAAAACAAATTCCTTAATAATTAAATAATATAAAATACATACAAAAAACATGCGCACCTTTTCTTAAAAATAAGGTCCATGCATATTTTCCTATATTTGACCAAAAAGGTCAACACACCAAATTCAGTGAAGTCATTTAAAAATGTCTTTTCCAGTGTATTTAATTATTTAGGCAACTAATTTAATAGTCCACTAAACAATTAATTCACATATCGTTTTAATAAAGTCCAACAAGAACTAAATTAATATTATCGAGGATTCGACGTCCGAGAATAGCTATGCTTATATTAGAGAGACGTCGGGGACCATGGACTAATAATCGTGGCTCCGATAAATCAAATAAATAATTATAGAATAATTATATTCGATAAATCAATCACAGAATATGCCACCATAATCCCGTGACTGCACTCCTCCGATTATAAGATTATATTTATCTCCTCACGAGAATAATAATAAGCGTCCATTGATATAATCATTACATATGGATTAATCCTCCATAGACTATTCATTCTAAATCGGGAAGTTACCGTTAACCCTTTTAGAACCTCTTATCCTTATTTACCATTAACCCCTAGTGATCAATTAATTCATACAACTCACCTGGTGATCAATCGGTGTGATATGAACTCGCAGCGATCGATCGCTTTCTAGGATTAACAAATAAGAGGAATCGTCTATCTACTTCCATAAATGGAAGGAATGGATTCCGATCTCGTGATAACACGGACTACTCACTCAATCCAATTACAATGCCAAGATGGGGTAATTCGGACCACAGACTCGGTGTAATCCTTAACCGTCAAGTCAAACTTCATACCGATTCAAGCATTGATCGTGATCACCTCCAGGATTAAGATATATCCATAAATATGATCATCCATTGATTCGATAAGACTTTCGACACGGAATTATATCGTGAACTCTAATCAAATCGGTCCAAATTTCTATATGATATATCTATCATATATAAATGCCCCATTAGGTTCTCTTAACCGAAAGTCCGGATAAGACAATCACACTATTGTGTGTTCAGGCGCATTAATAGCACGTTAAAGGAGAGACCCGATACTCTCAATTAACTTTACTACGGGCTAATTGTATTTTAAGTACATCTTCACTAACTCAATCCTCCCGTGTATATACCATACATCGAAAGTTAAGTGATTACATAAAACGTAATACTTAGGGTTTTCAGTAGTGTAAATACTATTGTCACATCGGTGATTATGAGAATAATAAATATGAATAATAACGTCAATTCATTTATTAAATAAAACAATTACAAAATTGTCTTTCGGGCATCACACCTAACAATCTCCCACTTGCACGAAAGCATGTGATTAATTGTTTTAGAGCACACCCTATTATTTAAAATACAACAAACTACGCCTCCCACTTGCTCTAAAGCAATGGAGACTCATCCCGCATTCTAGTACCCACTAAGCATGTCATAACCATTTCAGATTCCAAAGTACACTCCGAGTATGCCGTCGTAGGATAGGTCGGTGACTGGGAGCACCTACATCTAAATGTCATGGGTCTTAATGATTAGTCGGGTTGTCGGCTCGAGACGATCCGTAGAATCGAAACGTTACGGTCCATCAAATCATGTGGTACCGAGTAAACATCGAGCCCGAGATCGACTTAACGATCATCCTCAATCGACTTAAAGTCAAAATCGATTGTATCACACATATCCAAGTTCACACATGAATATGTCCGCATATTGTTCCTCGTTCTCTTCAAGATACTAAAGGACATACTAAACTTGCTTTGTTAACCGCCGAATCTAAGATTCGATCAAAGTTGACGTTCAATAACTCGACCATCTCTTACTAGAAAGAGAATCTATCCCATTTCTCTTGATCCGAAGATTTTAGAGAGTCATTCTGAGGCATAGGTAGAACTTCCTCGTCGAATGTTGCATACACAGATGCATCATCTTAACCAATAAGATGGATGGGAAACCAAATGATCGATTCTAATGAATTCGACCGAGTCAAACTCTAAAGAATGTTGTCCAAAACTCATTGCGGAGAGAATTGTGGTATTGTCGATTCGACTTCGGTAACACACCCATGTTGATTCCAACTGAGTGCAAGTGTTATCCTTCACAAACACTAATTTATATATTCACTCTGTACTAAAATTGATATCCAGTCTACAAAAGACTTATCAATATTCTTGGTCAAATCCACATATTGTAGAAATATATGACTTCCAATGACCGAGAGGTTTGCTTTTTATCCACAAAGGACATAAGCCTTGACAGTCATCCTGTCATAAGTTCATAAGTCAATACCTTCGCTTTGAATGAATCCAGACTCCGTTTGTTTGGCAAGAAAGTCTCAGGGAATCACCCCTATTTTCTGCTTTTGAACGAAATCATGCAATACGGAACTCATTCTACTCTTTTCCGTGTAGATCCAATTACTCCCACTGGGCCTAAGACGCTCAGGTGGTTCTACAAAGAGCATGAAGCAGGTGGAGTACCGAACTCCATTCACAGGGTTATGGCTATTAAACCAACCTCTATTTATCAGAATACTATACTGCTCACAAAAGAGCCATAGGTTATCAATCGATCCTCAGACCATAAAGTCTGCAGAACCCATAATGGGTAATGGATAAACCATACTCCCACTATTTTCTTGGTGGATCGAAATTCTGATTTAGTTCAGTAGTATTTAGTGTCATCACCAACAACCAATGTTGGATGTGGTTTGATCTAATCAGTAAGTAACTACCTTGAGTAACCGTACTCTAAGGTTCAAGGTTTGTTGTTCATAGACTCTATCAGAAAGGGTGCAACAGCATAACCGTCCCTTCCCGATGTCAAGAATCTGATAACGAACCTTTTTCTCAATGCTACAAGATATATAACGATTGGTTCTATCGACCGAAGCGTGTATGTGAAATTCCCAGTCAAACCATCAAGCATCATGTGCTAAATGCTTATATTGACGGAATTTGGGTGAACCGAATCCACTCATTATCCGTTAATTCCAAAGCATATTCTAGGTAGACTTCTCGGTTCTACACTTCAATGTAAACCGTTATTTCACTTCCAATATCTTTATTGAGTTAAGCAGTGTATTGTGGCACATCTACAACTAAGTAAAGGCAATTCAATGGTTTCTTCCTTAGTGAAAGCATTTCACTATGAGGCAGACCGAGCATCATCCCCAGGACTATGTGATGGCCCATTTACGAGTATAGAATACTCCATTTCCGACAAAGTCGAGACACCTTTGAATATTTTGGATAAACTTACCGGAGTGTTTGAGTAGTTGTCAGACTAGAAGTCACTACTCATAAGCTCCCACTAGCTTGTATCTTTCATAAGACCCCGAAGGTCATCATGAACAAGCTATGTTACTTCTTTATAACCATTTTCCTTTCCTGATTGAAAGGAAGCTTAGTCATTGAACCTTTGAGACAATATAACCAGACTGGGAGAAAGGAATCACCTGAGCCGCCGGTCTTGAGTCTTGTCTTTTGTGGACTATGCACTAATTATGGACTATGAAGAAGCGTTTATCTAAATATCGAAGCCAATTGCTTTTAATAGTTCTTAAGATGTGTTATATACATATTTCAAATATTGTAAGTGGTTTTGACTTTATCAAACAAAAGTCCGAGTCTTGGATTCGTGATTACAAATGGTATATTCACTTTCTATACGACAAACAAATTATCGAATAGAAGGTAAATCCTTTCGTTCAACGAATTTTAAACGGAAAATAATTTTTCCGCGATATCAAGGATTGAATCTGAGATTCATTTCCTTATATCACTCCCACTATTCTAGCTAAAATTAAGCGCCCGTTGTTTATTCTTTTAATCGTTAAATGCACTTCGCTTGTTCTTCCAAAGAACTTAGCTCAAGAAAATCGCCAAGGATTCATAGGTTGGTGATCCAAATCACTATCCTTATCCTATGATTTTCGATTTATTAATTTTCGGTTTAGCCTTAAAATCAACTCGATTTTAGATGACTAACACTCTTAGACATACTCTCCCATTCTTGACTTTCCGTAAATGGAAACAGATTTTGAACTAGCGATTCGTGTGAGTAGACACTACTCTTGAACCGTGGGATGTCTATTTCGAGTGTTACTTGTCCGCACTTGTCGGATTTTCTAATATACTAGAAAAACAACAAATCATAAGATTAAAGCTCCCTACTAGTTTATCGGTTCCAAATACCGTCTAACCAAAGAATGCTTTATGTTATGATTTTCCAATTTTTCAATTTGAAAATCTCTCGTGTAAACACTTACATACAGTTCTAATGTTTCAGAAAAATACAAATCATAAAACTCCCACTAGTTCATCGATTCCAAATATCGTCTAACTAGCAACGATTTATGATTTTTCGATTTTTCAATTAGAACGATTACGTGTGTAATCACTTTACACCGAAAATTCACTAGAAGAATTTTCAAAGTCCGTAATCACCTTTGATCAAACTAAGTTTGTCTCTCGTTTGACACGAATGACACTAGTGACATACCTATATGTCACTCTGGTTTTAAAAGGCTTAAGAGAAAATATCTCTTCCGAGAAATAATTGCATTATCGATTAACTAGTTCAACGCCCTAGTTACTTTCCACTTTTAACGAAGTCAATACTTGTCAATTGTAAGCAATTTAGTAAGGGATAATGTCAGTAAATAAAATGACATAAATTAATTCAAGTTTAACACTACTATATTAAATTTTAGGAATTGTAAACTAAAAATTAAGTCTACTCTACCATTCCAAGGTTTTAACCTTGCATCTCATCTGCCGTAGTAGGTAGGTCAAAGAGATCAATGGTTAAATCAATGAATAACTTGTGAGAATCAGACATCCCACGAGAATCGAAAATCCCTTTATTCATTGACTACCTTCCTTTTTTTAGCCTAGGTATTTATCAAAAAGATACCCTTGATGAGTGTGACCTACTATATCGGATCTCTTAGTACGCCCGAGTGTGCCGTCGTAGGATAGGTCGGTGACCCGACGAGTACCCGGAAATCCTATCCTTTCGGAGACCAAGCCATGAATGTTGATAGGGGTGAACACCATCCGTAGGGGGACGAAATCAAAGCGCCGCGAGGCGTCACCCTTCTCTCACTTACTTGCATCTATAGTAGAGGCCGTGGGGTTGGCTGTCGCCTCCCCCGCTCCCACTCAATATTTTGGAAGTGGTGGTGGGTTAACTAACCACGTCTTTTGATGTTAACATAAAAGCACATCAAATCAAGGATTCGAATGGTGTCGGTAACGTAGGCAAGCCTACCCGCCCTATTCGTTGGAACATATGTGATGATCGGACGAAATCGGGTCAAGAGAGCCCTATTGAGATTAGGAGGAATCACCCCTCCGCCTCGGTTTGGCTTAGTCTTGCCGGACCCCGTGCATACATCACACTAGGAGGGTTAAGTCGTTTGAGCGAAGCTCAGTTGACCACCCAACCTAAAGGCGAACCGTTTTTATCCAAGATTTATTGTTCTTTTACCATCATTCAATCTCGTAGACACTACGAATTGAAAACGTGATCTCGCTTTGAACTTTAAGGCGGTTCACCGGGAACACACACGAAAGGCTAACGATTTCATAACCCGTCCTCGGATCTTTAATTAGTTACTAAATTAAATTAATTACCACGTATTAATAAAATTTCAACTAATTACGCGAGTTTGTATACATGCCTATTTTAATTACCAAAATTAAAATTCTACATGTATGCATGGAGTGGATTTATGATATGATGCATGTCATGGCAATTCGGTTTTATATCTATTTTATGATCAAACACATAAAAATAAATGCGGAAAATTTAAACACCGAGATGGATCGTTGGCACTTCGTATCTAATCTATTAGAAAATAAAAAAAAACCCTAACTAGGGTTTACTACTTTCTAACTAAATCTGCAGCTGTTCGAACTCTTCGACGATCGGCATACCAAACGAACTCGGATCGGGACGAAACTTTCCAGATCTTATCTTCACTCCTCGAACTTCAATATGGACGGTTGGATCGGTGCTTTGACTTACCAAATTTTTCCAGTAAACCGCCAAACTTGCTGCTGAATCTGACTTTGACTGCACTGCATCAAGGACTTCCTGAGGCAGATCGGGAATCGAGATGAATTCCGATCGACCTGAAATTTTTATGGTACGTCCAAAACTCCAATTTTATAAATCTGAACGGTCGGATTTGTGTTTCAACGGTCCAAACTCTCCCAGAAAATCGAGGAAGTCACAGATAGTGTATCTGTGAATCCTGCGTTTTTCTGTTACAGCAGCCTCTTCGCAGCATCAAACGGATATCGAAACGGATTCTGATCGACTCCAAAATTTGTGGAGTTTATCACCATCTTCTAATCTTTATTCTGACCGGAGGGATCTTCGTTTCAACGGTTCGATCAACGGGAAAAGCAAAAATACTAAACAGCTACTAACTAGATCTATTTGCTGGAAATTAAACTTGCAATAAAGATAAATTACATATTTCTATACTCATATGAACGAATTTTCATCATTCATATGAGTGTACAATGATCTAACGGTAAACAATGCCAACCCCAATCCATCTCTTCAACCACAACAATCGCAACAACATAAAAATATATATAAACATGCATTGACCAAATTAAAAAAAAAATGGACAATAAAAGCTACATGTTTTCCACTCCTAGATCTAATATTTTATACGTATAAATAAGATCACCCCTGGCGATCGATACCATCGTTAGTAATATCATGCGCAATGAAACGATTTATGGATCTAGATCTATAAACTACACGTAATAAAATAACTAGATCTACTTACTGAGGGTTGTAGAACATACCTTGGATCTCAAAATCCAAGTTGAAGAACCGCAATGGATAGGATGAAGGTTGGTGTGAAAGAGCACCACGATCTTCCGTGACGTGTGATCCAAGAACTCGGTGGAAGGAAATTTCGTCTCGAATCCTTCCGATATGCTACATCTGGAAAAATCTCCAAGATTTTCCCTCAACTCACCCTTGGCCGAATTTTACACTTCTTCTCTCTAAGAGGAGAAGTCGAATTATGCAATGTGTGTTAAAGCGCTTATAAGCTCTCTTTATATAGGAGAGTAATCCTTGTCCTCCAAGGATTAAATAATTAAGAGATAATTATTACATTAATCCTTTTTCCAAATAAAAGATAAATAAAATAATTATCCCAAACAAATTAGGATAAATAAATATATTATCCAATATTTCATGATTTATCATTTAACTAATAAAAGATAAATCACACATTAAATAATTATCTAAGAAAACAAATTCCTTAATAATTAAATAATATAAAATACATACAAAAAACATGCGCACCTTTTCTTAAAAATAAGGTCCATGCATATTTTCCTATATTTGACCAAAAAAGGTCAACACACCAATGATCAGTGAAGTCATTTTAAAATGCTTTTTCAAGTGTATTTAATTATTTAAATTTAACTAATTTAATAAAGTCACTAAACAATTAATTCACATATCGTTTTAATAAAGTCCAACAAGAACTAAATTAATATTATCGTGATTCGACGTCCGAGAATATTTATGCTATATATGAGAGAAGCGTCGGGACCAATGGACTAATAATCGTACCCTCCGATAAATCAAATAAATAATTATAGAATAATTATATTCGATAAATCAATCACAGAATATGCCACCATAATCCGTGATCGCACTCCTCCGATTATAAGATTATATTTATCTCTCACGAGAATAATAATAAGCGTCCATTGATATAATCATTACATATGGATTAATCCTCCATAGATTATTCATTCTAAATCGGGAAGTTACCGTTAACCCTTTTAGAACCTCTTATCCTTATTTACCATTAACCCCTAGTGATCAATTAATTCATACAACTCACTTTGGTGATCAATCGGTGTGATATGAACTCGCGATCGATCGCTTTTAGGATCAACAAATAAGTGAATCGGTTCATCTACTTCCATAAATGGAAGGAATGGATTCCAGATCTCGTGATAACACGTACTACTCACTCAATCCAAAGACAATGCCAAGATGGGGTAATTCGGACCACAGACTCGGTGTAATCCTTAACCGTCAAGTCAAACTTCATAATCGATTCAAGCGATTGATCGTGATCACCTCAGATTAAGATATATCCATAAATATGATCATCCATTGATTCGATAAGACTTCTCGACACGGAATTATATCGTGAACTCTAATCAAATCGGTCCAAATTTCTATATGATATATCTATCATATATAAATGCCCCATTAGGTTCTCTTAACCGAAAGTCCGGATAAGACAATCACACCTATTGTGTCAGCAGGCGATTAATAGCACGTTAAAGGAGAGACCCGATACTTCCATTAACTTTACTACGGGCTAATTGTATTTTAAGTACATCTTCACTAACTCAATCCTCCCGTGTATATACCATACACTGAGTTAAGTGATTACATAAACGATATACTTAGGGTTTTCTGTAGTGTAAATACTATTGTCACATCGGTGATTATGAGAATAATAAATATGAATAATAACGTCAATTCATTTATTAAATAAAACAATTACAAAAATTGTCTTTCGGGCATCACACCTAACACATTATAATATTTAAATTTATTTGAGTATTATACACCACATAACTAATGTAACATGACAAATTTTACTATACATCCATTGTACGAAGGTTGTACCGAGTGACATACATTACAATCTTTCATTTCTAATCTCTCAAACATAATAAAAGTGTATTATATGAAAGAGATTAAAATGAAAGATTCTACTCCTAAAAAAATGAAAGATTCTAATGTATGTGACTTGGTATAACTTTATTACAACTGTTGCACCATAATAGCTAAATATAAGTGTACAAGCATTTTAACACCAAATATATAATACTCCCTCTGTCCCATTTTATTTGTCATGTTTGACTTTTCAAAGAGATTTGGACTAGCGTATTTAATGCTTTGAATCTCATTAAATGATCCAATATTTTTACATTTATGTTATTTAAGTAATACTTTATCATATATAAAAATATTGGATCGATTAATGAGATTCAAAGCATTAAATACGCTATTAATCAAAATCTTTTGAAAAAAAATCAAATAATACAAATAAATAAGATGAGATGAGTAATTAATATTTATTATTATGAAATAACATTTTATGCTTGATGTTTATCTTTTAAACAAAATTATATATATATATATATATATATATATATATATATATATATATATATATATATAGAGAGAGAGAGAGAGAGAGAGAGATAATTGATTATGTTTTCTTTAGGAAATTCTTTATGCTTTATTATATATATATATATATATATATATATATATATATATATATATATATATATATATATATATATATATATATATATATATATGTGGCTTAAATAAATAAATATTTAGTTAAACAAATTTGTCTTTTATATATATATATATATATATATATATATATATATATATATATATATATATATATATATATATATTGGTAGAAACGATCTGTTTTATTCAAACCTTGAAGCCACTTTGAAGCCATAACTGTTACAGAGAAAAGAGATACAACACAAAACTGGACTTTTATTGTTCCTTGCCCTCTGCTAATTGTAATCTAATATTCATCGCCCTATCGACTATTTGCGCAATGAAAATATGGGGTGGGGGGCGGGTGCCTCCTTCTCCAAAAATCATGTTGTTCCTCTAGTACCATATCTCAAAGATCAATTCCCTCCAGATGTATCTCCATTTAGTCATTCTCATGGGGGTGGGACCGTCTTCAGAACTATTTTGATCCATTCTAAAGTTGTTGCAGCACCAAAGAAAATCTCTTTGCAGTGAGGCTCTAGAAATATATTCCAAATAGCCTTGGGCCACTCACAATCTTTTAAAGCGTGCGACGAGGATTCTTCCTCTAATCCGCAGAGCTCACAAAAGCTTGTCTGAACAACCTGGCAATTATATAGCCGTGCATTAACCGGTAAAGCGTCATGACATAGAGTCCAGATAAAGTGACTCCCTCTGTTAGGGCCTTTCAGTCTCCAAATATCCTGCCATATTAAATCCTCACTGATGGGGGGAAGCTGAATCTGCTAGTAATAGCCTGAGCTAACTGTGTACTGCCCCCTCGAATTGTCCTTCCACACAAGCATCCCATTCAGTGTTTCCAAACCCTCGTCTATAATTCGAGCCGCTCCCTGGATGCTCCTTCAAACCATCGAACAGCCTTGTTTAAGAGGCTGGTGAATATCGCCATACTTCGCTTTAAAAATCTCCACCCAGAATGCTTGCTTATTAGTCATGTACTGCCAAGCGAGTTTTGCCAGAAAAGCAGTATTCATTTCTGATAACTTTCTGAAACCAAGTCCCCCGGCATTTTTTGGAAGACATAATTTATGCCATGCAATATGGTGGATTTTTCGCTTCCCTTCTGTGTCACCCCAGTAAAAGTCTTTGCAGACCCTTTCTAACTGAGATATAATGCCTATCGGCAATTTGATGGTTTGCATCGCATAATACGGCTGGGATGCAAGAGAAGTCTGCATGAGAATGGCTCTACCTGCACTCAAAAGAGAGTTTGCCTTCCAATTGGCTAGTTTCCGCTTCATCTTGCTCACTAGAAAAGAAAAGAATGACACTTTAAGTCTGCCTTGAAAAAGAAGCATGCCCAGGTACGATCCCAGATCTTGAGTGTGTTGGATGTTGAGAGCCTCAGCAACGATTCCCCGCCTTACCATACTAACATTAGGAGATGTCTGAAACTTCGACTTAGCTGCATTAATTTTCATATCCGAAACACTACAAAAATCACCCAGCACAGCATCCATGACAAGTTCATGTACCTCACTAGCTTCTCCAAAAAGAAGGAGATCGTCAGCGAAAAAGAGGTGGGATATAAGGGGGCCTCCTTTAGAAATTCTGATGGGTTTCCACTGCTTGATCAATTTTGTTCTTCAAAACCTCCATAACCAACACAAAAAGATAAGGAGCAATCGGATCACCTTGTCGGAGACCTCTAGTGGGCTTGAAAAAAGGTAGGCGTTCACCATTCCATATTATGGATAAATTTGCCGATGTCATACAATGCATAATAAGATCAACAATTATCTGGTTTAAACCTATCGCTTTCAGAATTTGCTGTAGAAACTGCCAATCCACGTGGTCATATACCTTTTCTAGATCTATTTTAACCATCATCACCCCATGTTTACCTTTCTTATGTCGCATATAGTGCACTACTTCTTGCGCTGACAAAATATTCTCCGTTGTGCCCCGTCCCGGAATAAAAGCCGCTTATGTTTTTCCCACCAACTTGTCTATAACTATGCTAAGTCGATTACTAATTACCTTGGTTATAATTTTCACTATGACATTGACCAAAAACTGCATTTGCTATCTCTGTTTCGCAAACTTCTCGATTAATAAACCGAAAGTCCGATTCTTCCAGCACAGGAAAAGTAATAGTGTGGTCTCTAACAAGCGGCAGGGACGCACGTGAGTAAAGCTCAATAAAATGTTGTTGCATCATTTGTTTGATTTCCCCTTCATCTTCAGTCCATGACCCATCTTTTCGCTTGAGCATATTTACATGAGATTTTTGTTTGAGCTATTTGGATGGCTTCGATTCGATTCGCAAGATTTTGCTTTTTGTAAAAAATATTCCAAAAATCTCTCTGTTCCAAACCATTGCTGCTTCAATAAACTTCTGAAAAGTGATCGAAATATCTTCCATGGATGGAACCCAGTTCTAAGCTACAAAATCCGAAAAAGAAGTATGATGTAATCACGCGTGTTGGAAGTAGGGACGATTGCTAATCCTTCTTTTAGCAGATTGCTGAAATAAATTCAGAAGCAACGGGCAATGATCCGAGTGATTTCTTGGAAGATGAGAAATAATTGCACTAGGGAATAAATCAAACCAATCCTGAGAGCACCATCCTTGATCCAACCACTCCATGATTCTTTCTCCCTTGAACATTGGCCTACCCAGGTATATTGGGGACCTTGGAAGGCAATGTCAAGTAAATTGCAGTTATCGATGAAATTTCGCATACTTTCCACGTTAATTCCTCCTACCGGTCTTCCTCCATATTTATCTTCTGAATAGATGACTTGATTAAAGTCTCCTACAAGGCACCACGGCTTATTACACACTTGTCTGATTCTTTCTAGATACTTCCAAAATTCATTTCGGACTGAAGGTGTTGGTGGAGCATAAACAAGAGATCCAGGAAACATACCCGTCTTTCATCTCTGCAACATTAAGACAATGATTGGTGCTCGGAAGTAGGTTTAAATTCAGAATTTCCTTTTTCCAGAAGCACCAAATACCACCTTGAAAGCCTCTTGTCTCAATCAACATTGCTTTAGAAAACTGTTGTGCTTCAAGATACGTTTCGCTTTTGAGCTAGTCGTTCTGGTTTCCAATAAGCAAAGTAAATCCGGGTTGTATTTACAAACATAATCCTTTAAATGGCGAAAAAAGCTCGTGGAAGAAGCCCCACGACAATTCCAAATCAACAAATTCATCAAGAAACAGGTGGATCAGCACTTCGAGTACTTAGGGCCCGTTTGTTAACGTAATTCAGCACTTATTCTGAATAAAATAAGTGGTAGTTATAATTAGAGCTGTTTGATAAAAAAATTATACCTCTTAATTAATTTAGCACATCCGAAAATCCTTTAATAACCTTTTAATAAATTTTAAGCGATTGGCGATCGCTATATCTCGAAAATTTTTACAGCGAGAAACAAGGGATCGCTTATCTCGAAAATCCTTTCCTTCCTTATCCTTCTATATCATCCGATAATTTGCAAGAAAATTATCTCGCGATTTTTGTTCCTTATCCCATATTCAATCGCTCAATTTTCTTCCGTATCATCTGCGATTTGGGATTTGCGATTTGCGATTTCCGTTTGCAAGAATCTCACCGCACTTTTCTTTATAAATTGTCGCAGTGGTATCCAAACAAAGCAGAAGCAAATTCGCTGTGGAATTGAAGGTAGGAGTCAAAGCCAATTTGCAATGGCTCTTGGAAAATCAGCCGTATAACAGCGCTCTTGTTCCTCAATTCTTGCACAATTTCTACTCTGAGGCAAGTAATGTTTGATTGTTTATTTTTCCGAAAGCGGATGTTATTAGCACTAGTAATTGGAAAGATTTTTTTTTTCTGTGATGTTGCATTCTCGATGGAAGAACGCCTTAGATCGTTAGGGGTCATTGATGAAAAAGCCAACTCAATTCGTGATTCCACTTTGTTAAAGGGCATTAACCTTACAGAAAGCACACCTAATAAAAAAGGTTTTTTTAGGGATTTGGCTCGCTTTTTCTTTCTACGAATCGAATTGTTTTGAAACAATGTTAATTATGCAGATGAAAGCGATCGTTGTGTCCATGGATTTGATATGGCTATTTGATTTTACATGTGATAATTTACTCTGACTTTGTTATGGTATTGTAAGAAGAAGAGTTAAATCATTCAATGTTTCATTAGAGGAAACTTTGGGGTATGTGTACTGCATTTCAGAGCGATTTTTCTGTAGCCATGTACTCAGTTTTTGTAGCCATGTAAATGTGTTGGTGTGTCTCGATGAAATTTGATGCTCGGATTCGTGTCCGTGAGTTGCATCTTTGTGCATTCTGCTCATTTAGTCAAGAGGACTCAAATAGTAGAAGAATAGGTGAATATAATGCTTGGCGAGATAGAGCACTTGTGCAATTAATAGCAAATATTGTCGGTCTTGCTTCTCAATATGAGTCATTACATCTGGTTCATTTGTTCTGAGAAATTCTTACTCTGTTGTAAGAAAATTTTCCCATGGCAGACCGAGCTTGAAGTCCATCATTAGGTTTATTTCAATTCAAAATTTTGGAGGACGTTTGTCACATATGCAGATGGAAGTTTCATTTTGAAGAATGTTTCTTCCGTTTTCTAGGAGGAAGGAAAGTCTTTTAATAAATTAAATTGAGGTGTCAATATTGTGTGATTTCGTTTGTTTTGCTCATTACCTTGTTGCAAGATGCCTGTATGCATAAGACACGAGTTTGTTTGAGGAATTGTGATATATAGGAATTGTAAAGAACCCATCAACCGAATTAATTTTCTCATGTGATTTAAGTTGCATTCAATATTAAGAACAATTAGATAATAGGAAAATGATTACCAAGATATCATACAAGGGTGATCCGATTTTCGATTAAAGTCGATACCTTTTGAGTGATAAAAGAAAGTATTGGTAAAACAATTATAATGTAGTTTGTACCTCTCCTCGAATACAAGTGGTCAATTATAATGTAGTTTGTACTCTCCCCGAATCTGTTTTGAAAAATATTTAAAAGCAACATTTCACTACTCTTATGTATACTGTGGTTGAGAGAACCTAAAGGAGTTAGGCACCTATGGTACATTAGAGAATAACTCCAATTTTTTTCAAAGTGACAATGACGAATGATGATTCTAGCAGAGCAAGTTGGAAAAACCCAGATGTGCTAAAATTTTTCATTGACTTGTGTTTGGAAGAAGCTAACAAGCGGAGTTTTTGTGGAAGCTCTTTGAAAAAAGATTCTTGGGAAAGGATACGAGTGGAATTCAAAGAGAAGAAAAATATAGACTTGACCCAAAAAAATGAAAACCGGTGGGATTATATGAAAAGGAAGTATCAAACATGGGTCAAGATAATCGGAAAAACAGAAACACAAACTGTGACCTCATACAAATAGGATAAATTGGACAGATGAGAAATGGGAGGAGGAAATTAAGGTACTATAAGGAATGTTTTTCAAGTTTACTTTTGTATATATACATATGTGTTGCTTTTTAAATATTTTTCAAAACAGTTAAATGCAGATGTGAAACAATTTAGATACAAACCCTTGGAGTATGCCGACGAAATGAGAGCTTTATTTGATGGAATATTAGCTACCGGTAAAGATGCATGGGGACCATCAAAAGAAGGACCAACAAATAATTTTCCAGTTCCTCCCCCAGGTATATGATCGATAATACTAATTTTATATATTTTTCAAACATATGGAACAATATTTTATGTTTTTTTTGTTTGTATTGTGTTTTTGCAGATAAGTATTACTTGTGCGATGCAGCTTGTCCTCACACCAAAGGGTTTATGTCACCTTATCGTAACGTACGTTATTGGTTATCTGATTTTCGAACAGCTCAACCAAGAACAAAGGAAGAGTTATTCAACCAGTATCATGCAAGGTTAAGAAATATCATCGAACGTGCTTTTGGTGTCCTAAAGTCGCGTTTTCCAATTCTTAAAAGAATGCCTCCCTATCCGTTTTCAGTTCAACGAAGTATCGTAATAGCATGTGCCGCGATACATAATTATCTTCGCATGAAAAGTAGCAATGATATGTGGTTTCAACAATTTGCTGATGATGATGAAATAATGGAAAACACTCGACACATGAATGATGATTCAATTGATCGTGATCTAGGCAGAGGTTCGCAAAATAATGACCAAGTGTTTATGATAAATTTACGTGAAGAAATTGCAAATCATATATTTAATGTTAGAACGCGTCGCAGTTAATAAGATTCTTTGTTGTGATTTTCTTATGATTATTTGACATGTTATGAATTATTAATTACATTATGTTTATTTAAATACATGTGCATGTGTTGAGAATTTGGTAAATTGACATTTGTTTTGAAAAATAATAATTTTTTTATTTGCGTGAGGCGGAATGGGTAGCTCGAAAGGAACATATATTTTTTTCAAGACAAAAACCATGAGGAGTAAGGTGGGGTGGGGTAAAAGGGGTAGGGAGGGTGGGGTGGGGTAAAATGGGGTGGGTGTGGGGGTGGGGTGGGTGTGGGGGTGGGGTGGGGGGTGTGTGAGGCGGGGATGGGGTGGGGTGTGGTAATGAAAAAATTCTAAGGGTAAAATTGTCAACTTAATAATTTTCAGATATCATATTAATTATGTTATCAAACGATCTTATCATATTCAGAATTCAAATTCAGACATTCATAAAAATGTTTTCAGCACTTAACAAATTCAGTTACTTATAACATTCAGACTTGATTTTGGACTTTTGGACTTGATTTGGGACTTGATTTAACAAACGGCCCCTTACTATGCCTTGCATATCCTCACGCGTCATCAAGGCGCCATCACCCGGTTCAGCTACCCGTTGCTGATCACTCTGCTGGGGAGAAGGCATTGAGGAGCTGTCCGGTGGGTTCTGTTTAACGTATTCGGAGCCTCCTTGTGGTGCTTTAATTCTATTATCTAAAACCAGGCCACGAGATGATTCCAAAGGCTGTTGGTTGGTGGGGAGCAGAGGCCAATTGAACACCTAGGTAGCACGGACACTCCATTTAGGCCGCGTGTCCCGTGTCAAACACGGACACGCGGGGGACACGCCGGACACACCACTGGACACGGTGTCGGACCGAATTGTATTTTTCAAAAAATTCGGAGGAAAGAACAGAAAAGCTGGGAGAGTAGATAGGTGTAAAATATTGTTTTATTTTTTCTTTTTTTTTTAAGTCTGTGGTATATTAGGTAGTTCAAGTTATTTTAGAGTAATGTGTACTTGAGTCTAAATAGGCAAAAATCATTTTACAAATACTATTTAAACAAGAATCTTCATAGATTATATAAACAAATACCTCGAATAGAATAAAATAGAAGTAATAAGATAGTTAATCTATCACCTATCCCAATAGAATTTTCATTCCGTTTTATGTCTTCTCTCTTTGGTTGTTGAAGCTCGATGGCGGCCCGGCTGCTGATTCATCTTCTTCCTCATTTCTTTGGGGTTGCATGTGGTGGATTCCGGCAGATCTGAGTCTCTATTGGCGGTTCTTGTGCTCCCATCCTTTGTTCTCTCCGGTTCCTTTGTTTTTCTAAGTTTATGTGGCGGTAATTGGGGGCGCGTGGTGGTCACCGCCACTTCTTCTCTTGGCGGCCCGGCAGCGTTTGTCAACCTCCCAGTCGGTGCTGACTTTCTTGACCATTCTTGCAAGGACGGAGCCAGGAATTAAAATTCGGGTGGGCTAGCTGAGCTAACTGTAAATTTTTTCTTTGGAATTTTAGCCGCGCTATACAAGAATCCGGATCACCTTGAACCTAGGTTTTTGTGTCGGAGTTTTAACGACGCTACACAAAAATCCGGATCACCTTAAACCTCTCGGAACAAGAACACTAAAATATTACTTTGGATGGAGTTGATTGATTTGGTTTCTCATATATATATATATATATATATATATATATATATATATATATATATATATATATATATATATATATTGAACCAGGATTTTCTCACATAATTACCACATATAAGTTGGGCTTAGTTGTGTGTATTGCGAAAAAAATGAAAGGCATAATGAGTAAGGTGGACTTATATTATGGGTCTTTGGGTGGTGGAGGGGTGGTGAGCCCCCAAATTTCTATGAATGGCTCCGTCCTTGCATTCTTGAACCAGGTGTTGCTAGTGGTGGCCTAGATTGTTGCTTCTTGTTCGGACTTAGATGGCAGCCTCTGGTTTCTTTTTTGCGGATTGGGGCCAGCGGTTGGTGGTGCTTGCCGGAGAGGGTTGTGATTCCGGTGATTCCGGCGTTGTTTAATTGGCTGATGTCGGTGCTTGGATCTGTTGCCTTGTTTTGTTGTCTTGTATTTGTTGTATGTGTTGTTATATCCGTTTATGTTGTTTTTTGGGATCAAGTCGGTAATAGTCGTCGTTTTCCGGATCTTTTAGGTATTTAGCTTTGTTTAAAGTCTGTTTAAGTAATGAACATGGTGTATATCACGATACTAAGAATATCTTTATTTCTGAAGCAGTACGGAGGGCTAGAGAACTTAGACTGGACTGGTCTTAATTTTTTTTTGCTTTAGATAGAGCTGATGTACAGTTTGTAGAGTTTTTTCTCTTGTATAGTTTTACGCAATTTTAATAAAATATCCGGTTTCACCAAAAAAAAATGGTGTATATCGTATTATCTTACCAAATCAAGTCTTCTTTAACGAGGCAGAATTTGGTCGACATGAGTTTTCTCATGTCTTTTTTATTTCGTAACTTATAGTGGTAGTCCAGCTTTATGCTGGCGGTGATCCAGATTTATTTTGGCTAGTTTCTGGCGTTGGTCCGGTTGTAATATGTTAGTTTTTTTGAAATCCTTTCGTTTCGGGTAAAAAAAAATCAATAATATTATTTTGAACTACTATTGATCATGCCCATATTAATATTAAATCTAGTGCCCCGATTATTATATTAACTTAGACCCACTAAATTTCATAATTCATATAGCCACAAGAAATTATAATCAACTTTCGTTCTCATAAAATTTCTTGATTGATTTTAGGTTATTAAATATTATTTCAGCTTCGTCTTTAAGTCGATCATTAAATTAATAATTACTTTTTAAATGTAAATCATGGAGTTTCATCTTTCGATCCTGATACGCCAATCCCGCTAAAGAGCGCACGGATCCACGCTGGGCCTATACGTAGGCCCAACATCGGATAAGGTCCTCGGCCCAACTAGCCTGCATCAACATAAGCCGGACCGAACCGGGTACAATCCGGCCCGCCTAAGACCTTTACGACCCATATCATCGGCCAGGCAACATGGATCAGCAAGCCTTCAACCCGCCACATACAGCTCAATATGAAGCATTAGGGGACGGTCGGCCGCCCTCCAGCTCGCAGTCCACCAGCTCGGATCAAGCCCGTATGGATAAACGAACATGGCTCAAACATGATGGTTCCAAGACGAAGAATCAATAAGTGGCTAAGTGTCAAGACCACCCTCTCCGAGGCCGCCTCAACAGCTGTATAGTTTAATTCTGTATTGTCATACTTTATTACTTCTAATTGTATCTTAATACCGTCATTAGCAGCCCACACCTATAAATAGCGGCATATGTAACTCATTCAAACCATCTGAGAAAATATACAAAGCGGAAACACCTTGCAAAATTGTCGACAGTGAGCTCACCCCCTTGCACTCTCAATCCGACCCCATATATTTCTTGAGTACTGCTTTGCACCACCGGAAAAATCAAACACTTTAGCTATATATCCACCATCGAACAGTACCAAATCCGTTCGTGATAATTCCGACGTTATCAGTTGGCTCCGTTACCGGGAAAATTATGCTATTTAGCATTTTCCGGGCCAAATCTGCCTCCAAAAAACGTTTTTACGGCGGTTCCGGCGAAAGAAAACCACACATTTTTCAGTTTTCCAGCGGACTTAAGCATCCAGTTCATGGTTTTTTCCAGCTTAAAAACCCCCAAATCCACTATTTTGCAAAATCACACAGACTTCGATCAATGAGGAACCAGACAAGACAAGTTACATCAAAAGATACATTGTTAGAAATAACAATTGGAATTAACAGCCAAGCAGCTCAACAGTTGGAATAAGCAAGATGTCAGCCGAAAACAGCTGACACTGCTAACTGACATTCTTGTTGCTGACAATGTGTTATTAAAAACTGCTAACTCAATGCTGCTGAGATCTTAAGTGCTGATAAAGATAAGCTGAAAATTGGATGTGCTGACTTTTGCTACAAAGCTGTGATCTGTTTAAATTAGACCGATGTTGAAAAAGTCAAGGTTATTGTCAGAGAAATTATTACCCTGACCAGTAATAACCATTGATCTCCGCTCAACTGTAACAAATCTGTATCCCAAGGAAAACGACATGACAACTGCTACAGTTATGACGTCTTTACATCTCATCTATGTACAAATTTCGCTGACAGTTCAAATGTTGCTTATATGTATGCAATTTCACACCATTTCACCAAAATTCCTCTATCTGAAAAAGCATTCTTTGAGAATATCTAGTCATATTTCTCAAAATCTTCATATCTTCAAGTCATAGGTCTCGCAAAAATTGACGCTGGAATGTCCATTACAACTCAACAATTTGTTCACGAATGTTTTGGAACCAAATTAGCAGAAGATATTAAGGGTAAAATCGTCAAATTTGATGGATTAAAAGCTATGCTCAATGTCAATTTGACAGAGGTATGCTATGAATGCACAATCCAGTACTAAGAGAATGGTGTTATTGCGTATGGCAAGGAGTACAAAACGACGCTGAATAAAATGGAAATTGTTGTCACAAGACAAACCCTAGTTGATATTTTTGGATCAAATCATCCACTGATCCGATTTCGATCAAGCTGTTACCAGAATTGAAAAAGAATTCTGGAAAGTCAATACTCTCGACCCAAAAACAAAAGTCAGATTATCTGGAAAGAAATTTAAGATTACTGAATCTTCTCAATCAACTGTGTCTCGACCAGCTGCTGACCTTGAGAAGTCGAAGTATCTGCTGAAAAGATAAAATCACCAGAAAAAGTTGACACTGATGATGAATCTACTCTTGCTAATCTTATGAAATCATCTTAAAAGAATAAAGCAAAAGTCTCAGAAGAAACTACTATTGAAGTTTTAGGAGAAAACATCAGCAGAGGAACCCAAGAAAGTCTACAAGAAAAGGAAAATCATCACAACCAAGCAGAGTGATGATCAACTGTTCTCTGATACTGAAAGCAAGACTTGCAAGTCTAAGAAGAAGAAAACAGATAAGAAAACTGAAAAATATATTCCCACAGTACCAAAAGCTACAACTCATGGGAACAATCTGCTGACAATATTTCGAAGAATATTCAGGAGGAGACAATTGTTTTATCTGAAGAGCCTAAACCTGAAACAAAAGGGAGATTGTTGAAGTTATAATGTTGTTGGATAAACGAAAATGTCCACCCAAAAATCCAGTAGTTATAACTACTTCAGATTTCTGCCAGCAGAGAATGTATTTGATTCTATCATTGTTGTTGTACTAGAGACAACATGTAGAGTAGTTGTTGCTGATGTGGAAATTACTGAGGTTGTAGAAGAAGAAAGTCCATTTGCAGACCTTTCAGGTCTTGAGAGATTCAAGAACTACACACACTGGAAATTATGTTCAATAGAAGATTAAGAACCCTTGAAGGATCTAATGAGGATAGAGGAGAAATGGGTTCTGAAGGAGATAAACGTCAAACATCTATCGGAAAAGTTGGACATAACTCAGTTTTTGTTAAGCAGAATATGCTGCCTTCAAGGCAAATTATCAAAAAAAGAAGAAGTTGCTTGGTGGAGTAGAATCTGAGGTTGAGAAAACGTCAAAGAATGATGAAAATGATGATTCACAGGGTGATGACAATATGCAGAAAGGCATATTAGCCTCTCTAACAGAAACAAGGAAAATATGTTGATGCTGAAAAATCAGAAGAAATAGAAGAGAATTCTGAAGAATCCTCTGGAAGTGAGTCAATATCTTAGTCAGGAAAAGATTCTGAACCAAAAAAGGAATCAGAAAAGATGGGCTATGAATCTCCTACTGATAAAAGGATTCTAAGCATAGCAAAAGAGGTTTCTGCTGAAGAAGAGGAACCTGATCAAACTGATGATGATAAAGACACAGTTGTTCAAGAAAAAGAAGTTGTTGAAAGACAGGTAGTACCAGCTGGATCATAGACAGCTGAAAAGGTTGTTAAGAAAGTTGAAATCAAATCAGATGAAGTTGTTGAACTTGAGACTGCTGAAGTACAGGTTGCTGAAAAGAAAGACTAAAAGGAAAGAGATCGTAACATCCCGAATTTCCAGAAAAAAATTTAAAATAGTAATTGGGTATGTATAGACCTACTTATTATTTAGTATATTTTCATTTAATTAAAAATGATTAAATTAAAAGGATTTAGTTATTTAATTAAGGGATTTAATTAATTAGTAAAAAGAAAATAGATTTAATTAATGAAGAAAAAAGAAAAAAAAAAAGCAACCCCCATGGAAACGGAGGAAAATCTTGATTATTATTCATCACGCGGCAGATAGAAGAAATCGAGTTTTGGAAGAAGACGGTCGATTCCATACTCTTCGTTTTCTAAAAGAAAATTTCCGTTTGTTTTGGGTTATAGTTTTTAGAGTTTTTGGGGAGTTTTTATAGATAAAAGCAACTTAGAAAGTTGATGGGGTAAAAAAAGTAGAATAATGGAGGTGTAATCTTGAATGAAATAAAGTAGAATAATGAATAAAATAATGGTAAAAAGAAATAAAATCCGTGAAATGATGGCGAGATGATTTAAATTTATTATTTGTAGTTGAAGAAGACGGTCGATTCCAGAAATCTTCGATTGATAAACACTGTTTTCTGCAAAACATTTAGTTTTTTCAATTTTTTTTGTAATCGTCGAGTTCGATTCTTCAAAAAATTGTATCTTTCAATCCGTAGCTTTGTTTCGTAGCCATGAGTAGTCAAAACGATCGTCTTGGAGCGTAGATTGTTCTAAAAATAGTTTCACAACAAGTAATCCAGGTAATATTCAGTTTTACACACTTTTGCATTTCGTGTTTTACAAGAAAGATAGGGTTTTTAGGGCTACTTGTTGATCAATTAGGTTTCGAGTTGAAGGCTTATATGATTAGTAGTATCTTGAAGGTTTTGGATCATTTTTGCTAGCAATTAAGGTAAGAGGCTTTTCCTAACGAATAATTACGACTTTACAATGTTTAGGTTGAGTTTAGTGTTGTTTGTAGCAAGATTCGTGTTTATATGTTGCTATGCTATGCTATGATATATGCTGTTTAGAACATGCTTGCTGCTGTTTTTCTGAGTATTTCTTATGTTGAATATGTTTGGAATTGGGTAGAAAACGTTTAGGCGCAAAAAAGTCAAGTCAGGGCTTTTTTGTGTGCAATGCGCGCGCATTGCTGATTCAGGTTGTCCCGTCCTTTTACCAGCAGGTGCATTGCGCATGCATTGCTGATACATGATGGATGGATTTACTTTCAGCAGGTGGAATGCGCCGCATTAAGCCCAGTTTTGGGGAAAATGTGGTTTTAAGCCACGTGATGAGTCTTAAATGTTAATTCTTGATCTAATAACACTAAATGAAAACAAACAAGCCTCAATTGAGTTTCTGATGCGTTTAGTTTCATCACCGAATATACTATTCCAAAGAGTTGAAGTTCGGGACCGTCGGAAGAGCATGAAAGACTTGTGCTTTGATGAATTAGTATTCATCAATGTCTGTGTAATTGCTAGGCCTTGTCCGTTTTTAGTGGTCTAGGAAAGAGAGTAGTAGGTGTGAGGGAGCTTAATTGAAAATAATTAGGTGGCTAGTTAAAAACAATTAATAAATACATACTTGTGTAGTAAAAACATTAAACGTCATGACACTTTTGGTTAGGCACATGTGAACATCGGCTATATGACTCGTCCGGATAGGTGGATAACTCTGTGACCTTCTAGAGGCCAAATGATAGGGGAACTTCACCGGACCTGTATGCATACCGGGGAAACCCGGGACTAGCAGTGCAAGCCACTGTTGGTTGGCACCCTCTCGTGGTGGATACACCTCGCGTAGTGCCCTTGAGTGTTGACGTAACCAAGATAAGTTAGGATAGAAACGTATAGTCGTGACATGTTGATGGACATGAAGTGAACCATAGATTGAGTCGGTCTCATAAAGATAACTTAAAATAATAATGTAAACATTTTCGTTGTACCGCTTGTTTATTCATTAACTTCTCACTTTTGCTAAGTACCTATGTACTTACCCTTTTGCATGTTTGTTGTGCTTTGGGGTGAGAAGACGAATAGGTTGAGACGGATCATGACGTTTATGAGGAGGATGTTGGCTATGCTTTCTATGGAGTTTTACCAAGTTGCTATCTGGATGTATAATGTATCTCATATTTTTCATAGAGTATGTTGTAACTTGTTTTAGCTTGATAAGATAGTTGTTTTACCTTCTTTCGTATGACGTTTGTTGTTGTAAGCTACTCTTTCTATCTTTAGAATAGTTGTATCTATTCTTATTGGAAGTTATGTTTTACCTGAGTCTTTTTAGCTTCTATTTGCTATTATTTGATACGACGACGTAGAGGCTTGCGTATAATATTAGATTTATTTAATGCTATACACGTTGAACGTTCTCTTCCGAATAAGGGCTCGGTATCCGGGAGCAGGGCGTTATAGAGATTCCAAGGTTGCTTGTGAAGAGCTTGATGAATTGTATGATGACATTGATAATGTTCAAATCTCACTTGCTAGAACACAAGTTCCATCAATTCTAGAGCTGATACGATCAATGAAAAAGAGTGTTGGCAGGAAGGATGAAAAGTCAGCTATGAAACCTGATGAAAAAAAAGGTAAATCAATTCAACTGCCGTAGAAGGAAGAATTTTTTTCCAAACTGGACATATTGAAGTTATCTTGAAATTAAATCATCAGAGGAGAATGATAGAAGGTAGAATTGATTGGGAAAATTCGTACAGACATGGAAAAAGGAAAGAAGGAAAAAGATGAGATCGTGTCTGAAGTCAAGAAAGTCAAGACTTCATCCAATAAGATTTTATCTGTGGTAGGAAAAGCTGGTAAGCAAGATGAAGAAAGAAGGAAGAAAGATAAGAGCTTTTTGTTGGTTTTACTGAAGATTTGAATGCTAGAGTGATCTATATCGAAGACACCATGAGCAAGTCAACAGTGGCTCAAACATTTTTGGCTTCAAATCAAGAACTCTTGAATTCAGCCCTTATAAAGCATCTATCTGGGGATGATTCCGATAAGAGGGAGATAATGACATGTTAAAAGTCAATGCCACACAGCTGAAGGATATTTTTGACCAAGTTGCTGAAAAGATTCAAGCTATCAAAGCTGCTCAAGAAGAAGCTGACATTGAGGAAGCTAAGCTGAAAATGAAATTCACCAAACCGGATAAGAGGAGACTTGCTTTGGATCTAGACTTATATGAGGAATTCAAGAAGATGCCTACTACAAATCAGTTTGCTACAAAGGAATAAGCCCTTGAAAGATTTCTGAGAACCAAGAAAGCTATTTAGCATTACAGAAATAAGATGAAGAAATCTAAAGAAGAAGAAGAAATATTTGTTGAAGATGCCGACACTAAAGAAATGGTTGCTGACAAAGTTGCTACAAAGGAATTCAATTGGAAAATCATTGCAGATGATTCCATGAGAGTCAGTCTATCAAGATTCGAAAATTAATTCAAAAAGAATTTCTTTGGGAATACTAATAAGTCCATCTTATGGCAACTTTGGACTGAATTAAATGAGTTAGATTTTTCTTCAGTAAATCAATCAATGATGGATTCAGCAAAACTGTTTGATGATGAGATTAAGAAGACCGTTGAGATGAAGACGCCAGAAGAAAAGACTGCTTAGTTTTTAATTCAACGTTGTTGTACTTTATCCTTCAATGTAACTCAATCCAGTTGAATTGAATAAATATTAGATCCTTTTAGTAGTTAGTTGTGTTTTTGTCTTTTTGCTTTGCTATTAAGTGAGGGTATTGGCATCATCAAAAATGGGGAAATTGTTTAAAATAAAATTGTTTTGTTTTGATGATGATTGTTTTGTTTAACCTCATTGATGAAGTGCCATAACCATAGTTATCAGACCCGGCCCGGCCCGGCAGTCGAACCGGTGGTTGGCCCGGCCCGGGACCAAAACCGGGCCGATTCAAGAGTCGACCGTTCAAGGAGTTGACTCGCCTGCACCGAAAACCCGGTGGTTGGATCGGTGAATCGCGACCCGCCCGGTATGAATCAACCCGGTCGCTTTTTTTTTTTTTTTTTTTTTTTTTTTTAATTGCACAGGATTTTTTATTATAAAAAAACATCATTGCTTTGTGACTTGAACCTGTGAGTCGAATATCCTAACCATCATTTCTTATTTCAGACTTCTATCTTTTGGCGTAAATGAGTTCTTACATTTCTATATTCAAATTAAACACCACAAACTAAAGTCGAAATTCAATACAACTTCCAAAATTGGCAAGTAATAAATTAACATTGTTTATAAACAAACTTGTTGGGAACGAGGACTAGTTTTTATTTGAATTAATAATGTTACAATGCATGGACCAATTTCTTTTGTAAGAAATTTTGATGGTTTTTCACTTGTATCGTCATGTGTTTTGGTATCAAAAACGCTTTTCATTTGTATTTATTATGATTTGGATGTTGAAAACTTGGAATATTTTGGAATTGATTATTATTATCAATTTTTTTTTATTTTTTTATTTTATGAAAATATTATTTTTAACCTTATGTTGTGACCCACCGGTTGAACCGGTGACCCAGTAAGTTTTCCGGGTCGATGACCGGGCCGGGTCTGATAACTATGGCCATAACTAGCTGTTATAGTAGCAAAGCAAAAAATATGTCTAGAACTCAATGTATAGGTCTTTATTACATTCTGATTATTGTATAGATTAAATCAGACAAACATTGTAGTAAAAAATCTTATAGGTTTTAGTGGAGTCTAGGACATATGCTGGAAAACCTTCCAGGAAGTCAACTGAGGGATCAAACTCAGCTGAAATATGAAGTGCTGAAGATTGAAAAGCAGAGGGCTCAAACTCAGTTTGTGAAGACTGAACACCAGAAGCCTGAGGGAAAAAACTCAGTAATGAAGACTAAGTCGAGATTATATGGTTAGACTTTAGGTAAGTCTGTGATGTCCTGGACTAACAATATAGATCTTGTATTTGAAGGTCTAAGATTCAAAAGGACAAGTGATGATGAATCGTATTTATATGTTTAAATGGTTTACTCTGATCTAGTCAATTGTGACCAAATGAAATATAGTCTGCTGACCAAGCAAATCGAAAAGTCAGCAAGAAAATCCTGTTGAGAATCCAACAATCAGCTAACCTTTGAAGAAACTCAGTAGAGAAACAATGTAGTGGTGCAGGCATTCAGAGATGCTGAGATCAATGGACAAAGTACATTTAACGTCTATATTACAAATGTAATGTCTCAATAGGTTGATAATCTATCATTGTCAGAAGACACTGACATACAACAAAGCATGACCACAATAACGGCTACAAATTTGAATTTAAACGTTGGAATACCACCTATAAAAGTAGGACTTAACACTCAAGAAAAAGAGGTGTGCAGAATAGTGTGGTAACAATATTTAGCGGATAAAAGTTGTGATAGAAATTCGGGTACATATTTTAAGGGAGAAGATATTAAGAAATATATCCACTGCTGAGAATTCCTACTAAGAATCAAATTGAAAGATCAATAAATCTTCAAGTGTCAGAAACATTCAAGTTTATCAAGCCTTACAACACTTGAAGGAATAGAACTTTTGAATATTTCATATACATCAAGATCAAGCTCACCTACAAGTTGAATCATTTACTTGATTCAAGCCAATCTTTGTACAAGAAAATGTTGTAGACTGTGAAGCATCTAAGAATGTGTAAAGGAAAGTTGAGTGCAGTTAGTGCAGAAAGATCTGTGATAAGGCTGTGATCGTGGTGGAGCTGGTGAAGAGACAATCATACCTTTTAAGGACCAGTGGAGAAATTTTAGTGAAGCAGCAATTCTACATGCCAAGGACTAAGGGCTCATATTGTGAAGCTAGGAGTTAGTCAAGGACAATCATCTTTACTTTGTATCCTATAACTGTAACTTATGAACATAGTGGATCACCTCCTACACCAGGGAAGGGGAGACATAGAGGATTACATCATCTCAAACTTCCATACACAAATTTCTTGTGTTATTTACTTTACAGTCATTTACATTCATTATTTTACTTTACTGTATTTGATTGCTTACTTACCAACTGCACAAATCACTTTATCATCAAAATCAATTGACATTACAGCAATTGCTAAGTTTATACACCAATCATATTTCAAAGTGTTCAACATAATTAATAAAGGCTTTCAAAGATATTCCGCTGCATATAACACGGCTGACTTGATTAATCAGCAAACTTTTCAAAAAGCTGAGTTATCAATCTCTAGTACTATTTTGTTTTAATAGAAAAGTTTTAGAGGACAAGATTATATACCCCTCTAAATATATCTCAAGCCTTTCTATTGGACCCAACAAATATTGATTCTTGACTTTATTAAAGGAATAGGTCTTTTGCTTTTCAAAATTGATGTCCATAGCATATGCATCTTGCATTTCAAGGAATGGAGCCAACAACATGGCCTAAGACAACATTGGTTCAAATTCATCCCTCAATCCTTTCAAGAATTTCATCACATGCTCAGCTTTCATGTGATCTAAAAAAAAAAAATCATTGCATTGCAATGACACTAGGGCTCACAAGTACATGACGGATTATGTGTGATCACCTTAATTTCCTCCCATAGAGTCATAATATTTCTTTATAGAATTAATCTCTTCAAGAAGATCTGAAAGTCTAAAAACATCAACACTAAAGAATCTATATGCAAGATTCTTCCAAACAGCTTGAGCATCTCCCACATACAACTTTGAGAAATTGTGTTCACAACAAAATTTTAAATCCAAGTTCTTACAATTGTATCACATTTCCTCCAAACTTGGAATTCGGTTGAACTAGCCTATGGTTACTTGATCGTCCCAACAACAAAATCATATTTGTTCTTCGTAATTTAAGACATCTCCATAAACATTTTCCATGGATGATAATTGTTTCAATTCATCAATGGTTGAACTAACACCAGAGAAGGATTCTTATTAAGATGAAGATAAAAGGGGCTGAAGGGGCTTAATTCTTGCTTTTTTGATGCTATGGAACAAGAACGTCTACAAACCTTTGAAATCACAAGAACACCTTCAATAAAAAATCAAGAACAAAAAATTTCTCACATACTACTTTCAAGATTCTATGAAAAACTAAAGAATTTGAAGAAATCTATCAAGTTCATTCCAAGGAACATCATACAAGTTCAAACTAAGAATAAAATCTCTGATACCATGTTGATTTATAAAATGTAAAATAACAAACAAAATACAATATGGAACTCTCATTAATCAGAAAGTATTCAAGTTAAGGTACATGGTGTTGATAATGGAATATTTATAAATGATACCCCTCTCATGTTGGTGTTGAAATAGTGCCCTAAACCCAATCAGGTTGGACCGGATCCAACCGGGTCGGATCATTTCTACTATTTCTTTATGATTATACATATATAATAAATGGCTTTTCTGTTGTCATATATTTGTTCTGTTAAAGAACCAATTATCAATTGTTATATGATAACATATTTAGTATTAAACTGTGATAGAGAAACCATGATAGGCGATTATGGTTAATGAGAACTCTAATCACTTTAATAAGTTTGATAATTAAATGTCTCTAGGCCTATGTACTATTAAACATGTCATCGATTGTACAGACAAGCTAGCACGTATTAGATGTCTTTTGTCTTTCAAGGCAGTGATAGATCTCGTCTATCGAAGTGTAGAGACACTTGGACTGTACGTGGACGTGTATTAGAGAATGCGTACGTTAGACTGACCCACTTACACTGTTAAGTGTCACACTATGTGACTATCCTTAGGACCGGAGTCTACATGGCATCACGGTGTGGATTGTCATGCTTTGACCCTATTGAGGTTTCCCCTAGCCATGGGGCGATAATGCGGTAGTGATTGGGTGTGATACTGAAGAATGCATAGGATTTATGTTGTTCGTCCGGAAATCGCGTACCCTATAGTAGGGGTGAATATTCGAAAGGACCTTCTTATAAGGAATGTCTTACTCTCGTGAATCTTTGCAAAGTGGAAGTTGAATGATGCAGGTTCTTAGATCTAAACGAGTTAGATCTACGCGCAGCGGATGGATCACGACTTATACATCACAATACATAATTAAAGGACTTAAACTACTACAAGGGGGTTAAGATCATGTTACCAATAGTAGGAAGAGAAGCCAAGATCTTCCGATGTGTTCTCCAAACGGCGGTTGGTGGACACCCTTCTTGATACACGAACCACCTTGATATGCAACACCAAGAAAAACTTAGAGTTTTTCTTCTTCTAAAACCCAAGACAAGAAAAATAATTTTTTCTCTCTTTTACAAGTATGTGGTCGAAATTATGCCAATGCAAAAGGCTTGGGAGAACTCTCAAGGATTTATATTGAGAGATAAATTCCATTGTCCTCCAAAGATTAAATAATTAAACAAAAGATAGATAATTATTATCTAATATTGAATTATCATTTAACAAATAAATTATTCCAAATAATTAAAGATAAATAAAATCAATGAGGATCGATCACTTTCTTAAGGCTAACTAAATAATATCCATGCATATCAATTAATTAGCCCACCAATCTACTTCCCAAATAACAAAATTATTAGTCCAATTACGGAAGGAATGGATATCCATGTCTCAATAATTAATTATTCAAATCGAATAAGTACATTAATTATTAACGGGATTACGCCACCATAAACTAAACCCGAAGCTCGAACTCATCGATTATAGAGATACTTATGCTCAACTCGCAGAGTGAATAAGTGGCATTGGAACACATATTTAAGTGAACCGTAAACTAACACATCAAACACTAGTTCCCCGGCACAAGATCAATTAGTCTAATATGAACTCCGGGATCGATCACTTTCTTAAGGATTAAGGTTGATCCATATATGATCATCTAATGATTTAATAAGATTCCTCGACACGGAATTATATCGAAGAAATTTAAGTGATTAAATCGGTCAAACACTATCCTATATGAATGCCATCATCATATAAATGCCATATATGATCATCTAATGATTTAATAAGATTCCTCGATTTTTTACGGATAAGACTATCACATTAAATCGGTCCAAATTCTATATGAATGCCATCATATATTGGTGTTTTAATCAAGAGACCCTAAACTCACGATTAAGTTCATTGGTGTTTTAATCAAGAGACTAAACTCGATTAAGTTCTGCGGACTAACCATTTAAGCATATCACTACTAAACTCAATCCTCACGTGTAATCCATACACTTGAGTTAAGTGGTTACATACTGAGATATACTTAGGGTTTGCAAAGCAGGTGTATACTATATAAGCACGAAGCAAATAAGATGAATAATAAAATCTGTCATTTATTAATTTAAAACAATTACAAAATTGTCTTTCGGGCACTACATCTAACAGAAGTAAATGAGTTACTTCGAGAGAATAGGATATCCAGATTATAAGATACGGTCGTTGATGTTTGACAATCCACGTACGACCGTATGGATATTATGTAACTGTTTCACATGAAAGGTAGTAGTCATTGCATTTGACTCTTCCGATGATTAGGGGTCACGGTGTGTTGCTAGACGCTATCCCGTGATCGTTATGTATAAAGGCATTTTCCTAATTTGCACTTTGTGCCTACGGCCAACATATTCGGAAGCCTATCGGGTCACACACATAAGAACATCTAGCCGAATTAAAATGCGGTTATAGAAATAACCAAATAAAAAAGGTTTATCTCGACTATAAAGTGTTATAGTGATAAATTAATATGGTGGTATTTATTTATTATGAATAAATATAATATAATGTATTAATTATGTTTTTTATGAATAAGATATTAATTATGTTGATTAATTAAATATACATATAATGTATATGTATATGTCGAATATATATATGTGATATACATGTATTTTGTAAATTAATTACTCATAGTATTATATTAATTAAAGAATATTCCGGATGTCAATATTAGGCTATTTAGGGCACAAGTTTTTGTGTATTATGATACAGTTGGATTTTGTAATTTAATTAATAAGATTACCATATATCAATAATGGATATTAATTGATTTATGAAAAATAGATTTATGTAAAGATAGTCAATATTATATATTGACAATATCTTGAAAATATTTAATATAAGATATTAAATTAAATGAGATAAATCAATCAAATATACTTTCCTTATTTTATTAGGAAAATGTTTTTTTTTTCTCCCCAATCTACTAGGAAGTTTCTCCCAATCAGATTGGGATTACTAGATGGCGCCACACACCCAATAAAAGCAAGGGGTTGGCTAGCTATTTGGTACATCACAATTCCAAGAGACTAACAGTTTTTTGTGAGAGCTTCTTAGAGAGGGATTTGAGAGAGAGAAAATGTCGGTCTAGCAACCGAGTTTTTCTGGTAGCAATCCAATGTGGGATTTTGGCGGGTTGTTCGTGTGGACTAGCGGTAGAGGCCGAGTGCTTGGGCGGCTCCGTGCACCACTACACTCCTTAGACGGTCAAATCGTCGATCTTTTCGATCAAGCAAGGTATTCACCGTCTACTACTTATTTGTTTATTGCTTAAACAAAGTCGATCCTGGTTAAAAGGAAATAAAATTTTAAATTCCGCTGCGTTCCTGCTTAGATTTCCTAACAGTTGGTTACAACCAATTATAATAAGTTGTAACAGAAACCGTCTATGTTGTAAATTGCATTAGCTTCGTTTATTAATTGGTCTGCTGTTACTCACATGATTCTTCTCATCTGATGCTTCACATCTGTTCTTTTGTTCAGTTGACTGCTTCTGCTTTGATCCTCTTCTCAGCCGACTTCTCTTACTCGTCTGAGTCTTATATATTGCTGATTGTTTTAGATGTGAATATGTTATCAGATGTGTATGCACATCCTACTTGCATCCAACACTATTTTATGCACAATACTTATGTTAACAAAAGGTCCCGGAACTTGCCTCATAGGGGACACTCCGACACTCAAGTCATTATTAGTATAGCTGAATCTCTATGTAATTGAGGTTGGAATATAAAATGTTTTTATTATTCGCGCGTACCTTGTAAATGAAGGAGATAACTCATTTATATAGTGTTTTATCATTGGAGGGTGAGTTAATGCACATTAATGTAGTGGTCAACGGTGTAACTGTGCATTAAAGCAATGAAGCGACAATCTCGCAGCCATTAATAGAGCAGTTACAATCGTGGTGTAACGTCTGCGCAATGTCCGGAGTGCTCATTTAATGAGGTATAACTGTTGTTGAGACCAATGGTGATCTGCACCAGCTCGGCTGTGAAACCATAGACGACTTGCGTCATGTCGGCTATGAAGGACATAGGATGATCTGCTTCATGTCGGCAAAATGATACATAAGAGTGCCTTGCGCTATGCTGAAGATAAGCCTTGCTGATAGAGGTCTAATATCGAGTTGAGCCCATATCAACCCATGTGCTAAGGCGACCTTTGTTATTCTGTTCGAAACCTGATGAGTGTCATGTGTAAGACGGCCGATCTTACTTATTTTATCCTCCGTTTCTATTTAAATGTCATGTATGATGTTTATTCTTTCGTTTCCGAAAAAAAATAAAATATAGTTATTAAAATCACATATATATTAAAAATAAAATTGAATTCGGAATTCTCTAATCTCTACCCTACAGATTTTGCTCGTCCTTCTCAAAGACAATTCGACCATTTTTCTGGGTTGTTTTTCTTTTTCTTTCTTTCTATTTGGGTCCCAAGAAACCTAGTTTTACTGTATAGGAAGCTTATTTCGACTTTTCCTGGGTAATTATGCTCACTATTTTTGTCCGTAGCTGAATCCAAGTTTTAATAAAGGTGCCTTTTGTTTCTGTTGTGTAATCTATGTTACAATAATTCCTCGCGGCACATTCGAATGATTAAAGGAATATACTTTCCACAAATCCACCGACCTTTATTTTCCTTCTAAATTCCAGACCTTTCCTTGTTTGTGTTTATCCCGTTTAATTTCGTATATTTTCTCTCCTCGATTTGATATATTGTCTACGAATTTCATCTGTGTTTGGTTTCTCCCCTTGATTTGTTTCTTGTATCTTCTGTTTCATTGTTCTGCTTTTGTTGCAGTTTCGTTTATTTTCTTGGAATCTGTATCTTATCATTACTAAAGCAATTTCAACTGGGATTCTTGAATTCTTATTCTTGTTCCAACTTATTTTGCCTGGGAATTCTTAAATTTTAAGAGTGTTAGAATAAATAGAGGTGTAGGAAAAATTAGTTTCTCTAATGATCATGCAGTGTGAAGGACTTGGAGCTTGACATATATGGTATGTCAGATGTTTTTCCTGAGCTTAAGACAAAATCCACGGGCATTGTGAGATTGATGAATGAGGTTTTTGATCTCCATTTGTTTTTATAGAAGGATTTTGGGGTTCTGATTGGTGATGTGCTGTTGACATCATTTAACTTGGGGAGGTTGAAAAATTGTGGATTTGGTAAACATGAATGCAGTAGGGAGGCTAGGAAACTATATTAGCAGAAGTGTATACATAGTCTCTGGACCATTTCATCCATTTGGTGGAGCAGTGGATATAATTGTTGTGGAGCAACCAGATGGGAGCTTCAAATCATCGCCTTGGTATGTCCGGTTTGGTAAGTTTCAGGGAGTATTGAAGGCAAACGATAAAATTGTTAGTGTTATAGTCAATGGAGTTGAGGCTGATTTCCATATGTATTTAGATCACAAAGGAGAAGCACATTTCATTAGGGAGGTGGATGTTGAGGATGAGAATAGTTCGGTTTTGTCTCCTCTGTCTTCTTCTGGGGAGGATACTGATGGACAATCCCATAGTAGAAGGCCCATGAAGTCAAAAAGTTGCAATTTTGATGCTCATCAATGTGACACTGTTGCCCAGATTGATGTAAGTGATGGGGGTATTGTAAGTAGGACCAATTCTCGAAGATCACGGATATTGGGGTTTGTAATGGGAAGGAGGTCAGGAAGGGAGAATGGCTTTTTAGAGGGAAAGAATGATTCTGGTTTTGTAACGAAGGAGTCTCTGGAGTCAGCGGAAATGGCTGCTGATCTTTTGGAGGTAAAGTGGTCTAGGAGTCTGGTTTCTTCAAGGCATAAAAGATGGTGTTCCACTGCTCACTACTCGGGACATTTCAGAGAGAAATGGGATGAAGGACTTGAGTACTGGTGTGCAAAACAATGGGGACTCAGTCAAGCATGAAACAGTGGTGGATAATTCGGTTAATAGCTCGCCATTGCAGCAAGATGATTCTTCTTACTATGAGAAGGATCACTTGTCTTGTTCAATCCCTACAGAATCAACGGAGTCTGCAAAGGAAGCTGGGGTGTCAATTTCATGTTTGGTATCCGCGTATGTGGCTGGAACATCTCCTGTAGAAGGTGACGAGAAATCCGTTTCACAAATCTTACGTGAGAATGAGGAATTATGTATAAGGGATAGAAGTGGAGGTATGAACTTAGTGGATGCCAAGTTTGAAGCTTGCTCAAGAGAACAATTTGTTTTGGGAGATGGTCAGACAACGGATATCACATTTCAGGACAAATGTCAACCTGCGATTGGTTCAACTTCAATGAACTCTGCATGTGGAAAGGTCAACGAAAAAAACCTTGAATGTGATGGAGTTCCCTCAGATCAGCTGGAGAATGATTTCATAATTGAAACATTTTCAGAGAGGGTATCAGTTGAAGGCACGGAATCTCATGGCACTTTGAACAGAAAGCATTGCGTACCAGTACTTGAGAAAACTATGAGTGAGGATGGTAAAATGGATGAACCAGTGTCCCCGTTGGACACGGTCGATTATCCTGTACGGACATGCCTTCAAGGATCAGAAAGTTCAGAAGAATTGTTCTTTGGTGAACTTGATGATATGAAGGGTATTGATCGTATACAAAGGGAGGAGGCCATACCTCAGCATCACGAGGGAGAAGGTGAACTTCTAGTTTCACAAATAAGAAGTGAAGAAAATAATGAATCTTCCATAGGTAACCATGTGTCCAAATTATCAGCTGAGGGATCTGGCAGCAAGGACTCGTCTGTAAGTGCTGCAGACATAGATATCAAGCTGAAAATTTTATCCAGTGACCTTAACGTTCATGACAAAGCTCGTTCTCAGGTGGAAGAAGTATCTAGGACTGCGAGATCTTTACCAAATATGTCAGTACTTGATTCTGATTTGAACAACTGTAGAGTTAGTCAGTCTTCAGAACGTGCTCCAGATTCAGACTATGCTTCATTGGAACACGCAAGGCTCCAGGACGATGTTTTGAGAGAGAGAGAATCAGAAGCTGATAATGGTTCAGAATGCCTGAATGTGGGTATGTAGCATTTATTAGCTGTTGTGCTTATTTTGTATGGTTCTTAAAGTTGCAGCTTTGCTATCTGTAGGAAGTTTGAGTTCCGTTTTCTAATGGTCACTTGCATATATACAATTGCATCCACAAAAGTATATGTACAGAAACATATACATATGTATGTACTTACATTTGTGTATGTATATAGATATACACACACAGCTTGTACACACACATACTGATACTAGTTACTTATTTTTCTTGGAATAGCTTTAAAACATAGTATATTGTAATTACATAATCAAGAACCTATGAGTCGGTTTATGTCCTGCTGAAAACAAAGGACTTCGTAATAAGATTCTGACATGGTAAATCTTTAGTGTTGATGCTAATAAATTTTAGTTTTACCCTTTTGGAAAACTTGATAGTCTGATATGTCTGTTGAATTTGTTATTAGTAAAAATAGGTTCCATTTAGTGCTTAATCAACAACTGGTAATGGTGCAGCTTAAATTACACTGGTCAAATAAGTCCCTAAAATCAGTTAGTTGTACTTCTATTCTTATTTATTATATAATGGGGAAGAGCTTTTTAGAGTTATCACATGCTTAAAATTAGGCAATAGCTCATGATGATTCTGGATGTATTCAACCCTGTGCAGGGGCTTCTTCGCTACCGTTTGATACTTCCCCTAAAAGCTGGAAAAGTTTGTCTTTTTCTTCAAATAGATCAAGAAGCATTAAAGCTTTAGGTGATAATAGAAACTCCGATGCTCAGCATGTTTCTAAAAAAGAAGATGGAATTGATGATGAAAGAGAAGTTCCTAAATTGAAGGCAACAAAGATAAACATAAGAACAACTACTCCAACGACTGAAGAGCTGAAATCTTTAAAGTTGAAGGAAGGGACAAATACAGTAGCATTCACCTTTTCAACTCCCATGCTGGGAAAGCAGCAGGTATCCTCTAATGTATTTCTTGTCGACGAGTACTCAATATCGTAGGGATTTATTTATTTTCTTCAGCGGTGCACGAGTGTGTTGAACTTAAGTGATGTGTCTTCGCCCTCTTTAATTTATATGTGGCAACATAGTTGTTAAGGCGTTGCCTAGGCATCGCGTAGGCGCTAGGCGAGGGTTCACCGCCTTGATCCTGAAAAGGCGTCGCCTTGTGCTGTTTTCAGGGATAGATGTGTCATTTCTCTAATAAAACCAAAAAATAACACTTAATCAATATACATATACTTCGTGGCATTGAGAAACCATATTTAAACTTTAAAAACAGTCGTTTCCTGACGAGCTTATGTTAGAATGAGCAAAAATTAAAGTTTTTCTATTATTGGGTGAAAAAAGAATGAAGAGATAGATTAAGATAAGGCTAACCTAGTAGAATAATTGACATTTATTTATCCCATCAAAATTCTGTACTCCTTATGTCTAATCAGTAGCATCTCTTGTTCCTGTTTCATCTTCTTCTGGTACTATTTTTCACTCATTATGTGTGGCTACTTTATTTGCTTCCTTAGCTTAATATTTTGTTAATACACAGTTCTAATAAACCTGTGAATTTTGCTTTGTCTTCTCTATTTTGTTCATGTGTTAAATGCCTAAAACCTGCTTGTGGGATTTAGCGACTAAGGTGTCAGGTGTTCGCCTAGGCGCCCGGGCGCTCGGGCGACCTTGCTCGCCTTGGCTTCGCCTAGCGCCTTGACAACTATGTGTGGCAACAATTCAATCCACTTTGCTCATTTTTCTTGGTTGTGGTTTTTTTATTTTATTCTAATACGTGCAAGTCTACTGATTGCTGGCACAAAATCTAGGTTGAAGCAAGAATTCATTTGTGGAAATGGGACTCCCGTATTGTGATATCTGATGTTGATGGGACAATTACCCGGTAAAAGCCTTTTTTTGTTTGCTTTAGTTAATGATGATGGTTATTAGAATTGATACCCATTGCGGTTCATTCAAAATTACATGAAACAGAAAGCCTGTCACTTCATATAGTTTTTGAAAAGGATCTGTCATTGCATAAAAAAGAACTATCATCGCTAACTGGGATTCTGTTATAAAGATTTATTTATAGACAGAGGGGGTAGTTGGAAGATACATAGTTGATTTGGCTGTTGAAAAGGTTTATCTTTGTGGCGCTTATATTTGCTGTTGTTATTTGTTGTCTGTTCGTTTCAACAATGCAGATCAGACGTTCTGGGACAGGTCATGCCTTTGGTTGGTGTAGATTGGTCACAAACGGGTGTTGCACATCTCTTTTCGGCTATCAAGGTCTGCCAGAGACCCTTTATTATTTTGCTCTCTTCCCCCCCCACCACCACCACCACCACCACCTTGCCCCTTCATCCAGAGACAAATATAGGAAAAATAACATTATAGTTAGGTCTTTCACAATGTCCAAGTTTTACTTTCTCTTGAAGTATATTGTTTATCCATAAGTTGCTTACTTATTTTCTGTCATCGACTTGCCTATATTTCTCAGTGAAAGAGTAGTTATCGTGTATAAATTGGCATGCTGCAGGAGAACGGTTATCATGTGCTTTTTTTGAGCGCACGTGCAATTTCTCAAGCTTACAGCACACGGCAATTTCTTTCTAACCTTAAGCAGGTAACCAGTGAAATGAATACCAAAAGTGTGTAGATATACTCTTGCTTGATTGATTTATAGAACTTTATGTTGTATGTATGTTCATGTATTCTTGTTTCATAGGACGGAAAAGCCTTGCCTGAGGGACCTATTGTTATTTCTCCTGATGGCCTTTTCCCTTCTCTCTACCGAGAAGGTCAGTTACCTGTCTGTTTCTTTTGTGCATCCATGCCTTAGTTTTATTATTTCTACACTATACTTTTCTAGGACCATGTGTTTCTCCCTTTCTTTCCTTTTTAGCGAGTATTCCTTTCCTTGTGTTGTAAGCCCAGGCGAGCCCGGTCGCCTGGCACTTTTTGCGAGAAACGCCACAAATCATATTATAGAAGATGAAAGAATGTCGGGAGAGGTATCACATGACATGGTGTTTTATTAAAGTAAAAATTGTGGGAGAGGACATATCTGAATTTTGGCGTGTGAAAAAATGCCAGGGCCCAAGAATCACAAAAAAGATATCATCTCACCGTGGTCAATGAAAGTTGTATAATGTTAAACCTAAGTTAGTCCATTAAATATCAAACAACTATTCGTAGAGTCATGCGAAAGAATGGACATGTTGCTCTCATAAGTCATAACAAGAAAATGTATCAGAGTAGTAAAACGTTTTTAGCTAATCAGTCACTGTGTCCGTTCACATGTAAATGGAGGTGAGAGAATTGAATTCATACGGTAAGTGGGTTCAGTAAAAGCCTCGGGTTTCCCATTTTTGGTTGAAGACATCTACAAAGCTTTCTGTTAAGGAGAGGCGAGAAAAAAGCGTCAAAAAGTGACTAAAAAGCATCATTTAGTGTCCTTTTTCTCACTTTACCCTTATTTATTACTAGGTGAGTGAGTACAAATAAAAGACTGCATATCCAAGATTTTTTCGTAATGTCATTGTTGAAGTAAAAAATATAAACTCATTTCTTCAATATGTATGATTTTGACAATTGCTTTGGTTATTTGGAACAGAGGTAGTATGTTATACTTACACATAGCCTAGTCTTTAGGGAAACCTTGTACCGCCTTCCCTTTTTGTTGATTGCTCAGGCAGTGTCATGTGACAAATTCCATCATTAACTTTGTTGCAGTTGTAAGAAGAGCTCCGCATGAATTTAAAATTTCTTGCTTGGAGGTTAGTTAACTTGGTGCATCTCTTTTATCTTTCAGCTCACAATTTACATTTCTGTTTTTTTATTTTATTATTTCATAAAATCATTTTATATTTAGTTTCATAAACGCATGAATAGCGTTTAGTTTTACATTTTTTAAGTGAGAACAGGTAGGCTTTCGAAAGGGGAACCATACTTAGTATGTTTATTTCCTTGTATTATTGTCAGGCTATCAAAGCATTGTTTCCGCCGGACAGAAACCCTTTCTATGCTGGTTTCGGAAACAGGGACACTGACGAAATTAGCTACCTCAAAGTTGGTATTCCAAAAGGAAAAATTTTCATCATTAATCCTAAGGTATTCTCTGGACATTTATATTAATAAATAAATATGTACCTTTTCTTCAGATAGCCCTTTGTGGTGCTTTATTATTATTATTATTATTATTATTTTTTGAACCTGTTTTTTCGGGTCCCTTTACAGGGTGAGATTGTTGTAAATCGCCGCGTTGACAGAAAATCATACACATCGCTCCATGCTCTTGTGGATGACATGTTTCCTTTGATGTCTTCTTCTGAGCAGGTATTTCTTGTCTTTCAAGCCACCAAATTACTGTGTCATGATATGAAATATTATATATTGGGGTCAAGTAGGCAGTAGCCAAACCATACGTAGAGGGAGAGCCATAGTTATCACCGTGTGACCAGAGGTCACGAGTATGACCGGTGGAAGCAAAGGTTAGACTGTGTAAAATACCTCTAAATGGCTTGAGCCTTGTTATTACCATGTGATGTGACCAGAGGTCACGAGTCTGACCCGTGAAAGTTAAGGTAAGAGTGTGTACTATAAGACTAATCCCGTATAACTGGAATGGTTTCATCCACCGGACTGACTAAATTTTAGCAATAATCTAAATGGCCAGGACCCTCCCTGAACCCCGTTACTTTCTCTCTTTGTGACCATATGGGGTTCGAAAAAAGTAAATTTCGCACTAGATTGCCTAGTTGAAGTTCAGCAATTTAATACCTCCTTTTTTTTTTTTTCTTTTTCTGGGCTTATCATTTTCAGGAGGACTTCAACTCATGGAATTATTGGAAACTCCCAATTCCTTCCACTGATATTTGACGATATAATATCTACTTCAACTTCAAATCTGGAAAATTTTGGAGTCTATTTGGTTCAATCAATTTGAGCCTCAACAATCAATTACTGCAAATACCACATTTTAGAAAATAAACGATTCATATAGCCGACCTGATTTAATAGAGAGTTTAAGGCTTCCAATTTGTTAACAATTAAACATTTTACTTAAATGATGCTGTAGATATAAACCATGCTTTAGCTTATGTAAGCGGTAGTATGAATACATTAATCTTGTTATCAAAATATAGTTATGTTGTTTTCTTCAGTCTGTATCCATTGTGGTTCTTGTTGCAATAATTTTTTAAGGCACTGTTAGTTGTGCATCCCACAATGATCTATCCATGGGAGCGCATTCACATTTTTATACCACATGCACCACAACTATCTTAAAAAAAAATTTCGAATTTTAGATTTTATTTCAAATTATATTTATTGTTTCCAAAATTTGTGAAGCTCATTCTTGCTGATCCAGACTTCTCGAGCTTTATGCATATAATTCGATGGTTCTGGAGAATCCGAATTTCACTGCGTTGTCCTAAAAAGTAGATTGACGCTCTTTTTCCCCTCGTGATTTTACTGTTGAAGGTGCGATGGGAGTATCGGCAATGCGTCTTTTCATTGATGTATGTTTTTCCATTATTATATATTTTGGAATTTGGTCAACAAAGTCGATAAAGCATTTGCTGAAGAATCAGATGCTATTTGTTATCCATCCCTTGGAATCCTGTAGTGAAGGGGGAACTTTTAAAAGTATTATGCCTTTAAAAGGTATGTTTCAAGAGTAAATATATGTAAAATATGCTCATCAGAAAGCACTTCATGAAGAATCAGAAAGCACTTCAAGAAAAAAACTGTAACAAATACGTAGCTTTTCCATAGCAAGTCCACGCCAAAATACTTTTGAAGCATATTTTTTAAACATCTACTTTTGAGACATAGTTTTCAAACATAAATATCTATTTTTGAGACATATTTTTTCAAACATTTAACATTTAAGATATATTTTATCAAGTTTCCAAGTGACGAGGCTGTTGAATACAATTATAAGTGAAAAAGATACCACATACGTCCAAAAATTAAGTCCATTTAGGTTTTTTTCACACGAATTAAGAAAGTTGGTTAAATTGGTTATGTATCATTAATTTTGATGAAAAACTCTAAAATGACATTTGACTGTTATTAATGCAAAGTAATGAAAAGTGAATATAACGCCTTGCACTCGGCCTCAGTAGCTTAAATTAAATCGTCATAAATGGTCCGGTCAACTACATAGACCGTCATCATCATTTGGTCTAAAAAGGCTAACCCGAGTTGACAAGATATTTATGTCTTACACTTATATGAGGTGAACATTCACTTAATTTACCGATATGAGACTTTACATTTCTCCCTTATAAGGGACTAGCGTCCTCGCCAGCACGGCCAAGACTCGTCCCAGTGGACTTGTCCCAGTTCGTCCCTACGAGGTGACCCCACCGCCTCCCACGGTATGGCGCGTAGGTCCGTATGGCAGTCGGATCTGATACCATTCAGTAACGCCCCCAGACCTCGGGTCTGATAGCGTTAAATGAGTCATAAATGGTTTGGTCAACTACTTAGACCGTCGTCCTTGCTTGGTTTAAAAGGGCTAACCCGAGACCTTTATGTCTCATACTTATATGGGGGGAGAGCATTCACTTATACTTTACAGATATGAGACTTTACAGAATGTGTAAATAATAAATGAGGGTAAAATGAGAAAAATGTAAAAATTCTTTATTAGTTATATAAATGGACTTATATAATGGGATAAAACGAAAAAGTTAAATGGACTTAAATTTAGACGAAGGTAGTAAAATCTTGTTAAAAATCGTCATAATATTAACACGAAGGAGGATATTACTTTATATTGGAGAATTTATACTCCGTATGTAAGAAAAAGCTCTATACAAGAGGGAAACTTTATTGACATATGTCAACAAGTTTGAAAAATCTTCAACCGATCCAAGTTTGACCGGACTTGAAAGCACCGGGAAAATAAACTTGTTATCACCAACCATCTAAAACCGTATGCAATTTTGCAAATTGATTAACTTAATTATGATTAGTTGATTAAGGAGTGAAATTCCAGTTGAAAAGATTGATTCAGATTTCCAGTCAGATAAGGATGATTGAATTAATGTCAATTCCCAGATCAATGTTTACTTTTGATGGTGGAGCCACAGTCGGCATAAGAATTAAACAATCATGTATCGCTGATTCAACCAAGGAGGCCGAATATATTGCAACTTTGGAAGCTGCTAAGGAAGCGGTATGACTCCAAAAATTCCTTTTAGATCTGGAAATTGTTCCAGGTTGGGATATGACCGTCACCCTTTATTGTGATAACAATGGTTCGGGGCTAATTCCAATGAGCATAAAAGCCACGCAAGGTCAAACCATATCGAGAGGAAGTACCACCGGATCAGGAAGATCGTGTAGAAGAGAGGCGTGCCGGTTCTCAATATAGCCTCTGCTGACAACCTGACCGATCCTTTTACCACGACATTGCCGGAAAATTTGTTTGGTCGGCACTCAGAGAGCTTGAGACTTAAAGACATTACACACCAAATTTAGAGCAAGTGAGAGATGCTTTTGATAAAAAAGTGTGTGCTTTAAAACAATTAAATTGCCTTTGCGAACAAGTAGGAGATTGTTAGCTGCGGTGTCCGTAAAGACAATATTGTATAATTTTGCAAAAGAACTACAATATAACATCGACAAATGAATACCCTCAGGACTCGGAAAAAATATTTATTTAGCGAGTGATGTAAGTAAACTAGATGATACATTTCACGATATTTTATCCCTATTTCTCATGCCTTTATTGATGCGTTCGTATCAATTCGAGCCATTATTTTCTTAGTTTCATCCAAATATGTAATTATTATATAAAATATTATATTTTGATAGGTTTTGTACCGGTTATAGTAACCGGAGCGTTGTTTCGGGTTTACGCTTGATGTTTTGATGATTTATTGCAGGATTATAGGTTGACCAAGACCCGAGTGACGACACGTGTTGAGCATAAACACGTCTTTTGAGGGCTAGCAGAGTATGCCGGAAGCTATCGAATTCAAATGGGTCATTTATCATTAGTGCTACTGCCATAGCATATCTTCAACGGATATTTTTGACTTCCCTTAGAAGCATTTCCTAGATAAGACTCATTCATGAGAGTTGTAGGTCGGAAAACAATCTTTCCAATGAATCTTGAATCACATTAATCGGAGGTTTACAACTCAAGTTATAGCCATTTTATTGAGCTGTTGTGAAGTTGGAGGCCGCCAACTCTTCCTTGGAGCCCTCCAGCCTTGTGATTCCGATCTGCTGCCATGAATTAAATGCTCCCAGCTGCTACCAACCACTTTTCTGAAGTTGGAGGCCGCCAACACTCCATTGGAGACCTCCAAGATGATTCAGAGCCATTGGAGGTGGCCAAGATGTGCAGATAGCTCACTTAAGTTAGGAATTCAAGTTTCAATTTACCATTCTTCCACCCATTTATTTGAAGCTTGAAGGCACTTCAACCTCAAGACTATTCTAGAAAAAATCCACCATAATTTAACATTTAATTCCACTTGTAAACATTGAGAACTCTTAGTTTGATTTCTAGAATCACTATTGTGGAATCAAGTTTTCATCTTTGGTGTAAAACTCCATTGAATATTCTTCAATTGAATGCAAGTTTCCTTCTACATTTAATAGCTCTCGGCTGGTAAATTCTTAGTCTTTACTTGTGATTTATTTGTTGCCATAGATATGAAATCCATTCTTGACATGTTGGATTTCATAGCTATGAGTGGCTAGTCTTTTACCAGCCAAGATAATGTGTTTGTGATAGTTCTTTATCCCTATTAATTAGTTGATTGGGAATGTTAGTTCATATTCATAACTTCATATGTTATTGTTATCTTTTCCTATTTGTATTGCATTGCTTGTTTGTGCTGGATTGATCACCTAACACTTGCACACTTACACACTTTTAGTTGACTCCGAAAGGAGAAGCTTGGTGCGGGAAAAGAGATTATCATGTTGAATCATTAGGTCTAGGGTTCTTAGACCAAGGAGGAGGCATATAGTAATTCCGTGCACTCGTATGAGGGGGGATTGCAAGCTTAGGAGTGCACCGATAACACACAGTTGAACACTAAATGAAGGTTGGTTGGTTGTTTATTCCCATGATACTGGTAGAGATATACTTGATCATTGCATTGTCTTGGCTAGACTTTTTTTATTATTCTTGTCTTTTAGGAACTTAGACCAAAATAATATAGTTTTTTCGGTATTTAACCTCACAATCCTTGTGAGATATGACCTTAACAACTTATTAGACTACAATTGACCCGGTACACTGCCGGGAAGATTGGGCGCCTAGAAAAGTTCGACCACTGAGGTTATTTTATTTATCCATAAATGAATGTATTATTCATTGATCGATAAATACATATTTTCATTTAGATAGTATTTTTACATTTTTTTTCCTTTATGATTAGTATTTTTACATTTAATGTACAAATGTACTTGGAGGATAATGGTCAAAATTCTTATGAAAAATTTAATTACATTCATTTTCTTTAGACTTTAGATTAGGAACATACACTATACGTGTTGACTAAGTACAATGTATTCTGTTTTGAGACCACTAATAAGATTGTATGTATGGAATAGTTAGAGTCTAAGAAAATATACTTAACCTACATTACAAACTATATATAGTTCTAAAATCCTAGTTTGATAAAGAATTCATACTACTCGAATTTAGTGATTATTCATTTATGTTTACATGGGGACTTTAAGGACTCAAATTTTTTTATTCGTTAATGCATTTAGCAAGGTTATTCATTTAGCCCCTTTGCCCAAGTCGGGACTGGATAAAATTATTCATTTGGTGAGGTTATTCATTTATCGAGGTTTTACTGTAGCTATCATTAAATTGTTTCAAGTGATTTTTTTTTGACAAACCTAGTAGCGCCCCAACTGGGATTAATATTCGCTTGTCTTTTATCCTATCATAATCATAAGGCCATGCCTCCATCAATGGAAGCAGTCATACGCTATGTTAGCAGGTCGGATTATGGGTTTTGGAGAGAGTGGTACACGTGGTTTTTATCAAAATAGATATGTCTGGCCAGCGTTCCCGTAGTCGGGATCGGTACCCATATTCGGAATCCTGAAGGGACCGTTAATAATATGTGGTTGGATGGCTCTGGTCTCACATGTCGGAGTTGGAATCAATTGTTGACTGCCAATATCTACTATTCGATCTGTATTGCATGTTGATTTCTGAATTACTGGTTTGTGGATGAGCGGGTAATGGGAACCGGTTGACTAGTATATCGTTTGATTGGATTCATTGGCTAGCGTACCAAACAATTAACGATTCACGGGTTCAATATGGGTCTGTTCACAAGGGATCCTCGATCATCAAACTAAAATTAACACTCTATACCTTAGCGGATCTGCATCGGAAGTTGGTATGACTTGATCGATGCATTAGAAGAACCTAATGGGTACGCGATAAAGAGTTGAATGTTAGCTAGCCCGGTTCTATTTATCCGGTAGGTAAGAGAAAGCAAGTATCGGAAAGAATACCCACCAGCTAAGGCTTATTGCGAGGTACGCTAGTCACTCGAAAGAGGATACTATAATGCTCTAAAGGAGGTAACCATGGCTCCTTTGTAGGAGGTGCGAAGCCACTCGAAGAGAGAGAGAGCGTTGAGCACAACTTTCGCAGCAGGACGAAGAAAACAACTTTTTGTCTTCATTCCGTCATCTTGAAAAACGCACATATGTATCGACCCACTATTTGTAAAAAGTCATTTGAATCGGACGTAATAAATATTTGTGATGCCTCTGTCCCGGATACCGAGTCCTTTTCCGGAAAAAAAAAACCCGACACACATAATTAAAATTTTATCTAATTATATACGTAAGCTTACGTAGACACACATCAGAGGACAAGGCGGAAGACAAAACAATAGACTCGGGCAACTAAAACCACTATGACAACGATCGAAAGCAACACAGGCTGCATCTAATACATCATTATAAGACTTTATTAAAACCGTCAAATACGAATAATCCATTACATCTTGATATCCACAAACTCAACCACTCATTTCTATCATTACAAATGTAGGGGAGTTTATACCCCAAATTACAATGGAATAAAGAATAACAAACTTTAGCTAAAACATCCCGGGGTCACTCCTGAGTGGCCTCGAAAATAACATATGATACACCACCTTCTTAGGGTGGTGAACAATAAATAAAGGGGTAAGTACAAACGTACTTAGTAAGGGTAGAAGAATCATATACAATAAATAGCATACTTATATATAACATGAATAATTTCTACAATCAGTACCACGTAGGTTGTAAAAGTAGAGCTCACTCACCATCTACTAGCTCCGTAGTATAACCTTGATCAAGTAGGTTTGTTACACTACAAACAAAGGACACTGTGCATGATAAAAAGATCACTGACTACTAAGTCAATATCCCGCAAGGCCTAAACAGTCGCCTTCCGGTGCTTCTACCTTCTCCCCGCAGATGGTCTCAATTGTGGTGCTGAGCCGATGCTACCAGAAGTCGATGTCAGACACTGCCAATTAATAGATAATGCCCCAAAGGCATTCATACCAAACAACAAAAAGTTGTACACAAGAAAATCTCAAAACAGGGTGAACAAGCACTTAGGCGCAAACCAAGCAACCTTGGCGCCCGCCAACCCTTTCTAGAATATTAAATATCATTATGCTCACCTTGAAAACCCGTCAAAACCTCATTGGCACCCGCTAAAGATGAACATAACACTCTGCTCGACTCTGCTTCCATTTGGCGCCCGCCAAACCCTGATACATCATGTTTACATGTTGTGCATCATTGGCGCCCGCCAACATTGCTAGTCTAGCGCGCGCCAATTGATGGAAATATGGACAAACAACTTCGTTTCAAGGCGAAAACGATGCAAATCCATTCATAGTGATTTCCCAACCTTATTACAACCAAAACTTGCAATAATTGACGGTAGAATACAACAAACAACAACAAAACCGATTAGAACACCCCCTTACCTCTAATCCGTCAAGAACGAATCTGAAAGACAAGAACACCAGGATATTGCAATATTTTTTTCCATTCATCTAATAATTTCTATAACCAAAAACATATACTATTGTTATAAGCTCATCTACAACAATCTAGGATACCCAAAACCCAATAATTCATCAAAACGATTAAGATGCTAAACTAGGGTTAAAAACAAATACTTACGAAATAAAGAGATGTTGATATCGATAGGTTAGTTTCATCGTGGTGATCACTTTTTTCTACTACGGCATGATGAAAAGACGAACGAATTGACCCTGCGATTGAAGATTCCGTTGAACATTTTCTTCCTAATCTCCTTCTAGAGCGTACATATCTTTTTATTTCCTGATATATGCGGCGTGTGAATTGAGGGATAAATAATGAGAGAAGTTTATTTATAACTTAATTACCATAAATTCACAATTATCCTAAACCCCAATAAAATAAAGGGCCAAAGACCCAAAAGTACATAAAACGGACTTATTGGACTTATAAGGACAAAAGGAATCATTTGATTTATAAGACACAAATTAGATAGATAGACTCAAATACTTAATGAAGGAAAAAAAAAACAAAAAAGGGGGAAAAGAGGCGCCTGTTAGTTTTAGTTGTTGTTTTTTTTTTTTTTTTTTTTTTTTTTTTTTTTTTTTTTCCGTTCCTGTTAGAAAAAAGAGGGCACTGTTCATTTTTTTTTTCCCTTTCTTTCTTTCTTTCTTTCCAGCAAAGTGTTCAGCTTTTTTAATTTTTTAAAATTTTTTGATATTTTTAACCGATGCATTGACCATCGCGATACAATGACCACCCCCGATATATTGACCACCGCCAATGACCACCGCGACGCATTGACCACCCCGATGCAATGACCACCTTGATGGATTGACCATCCTGATGTATTGACCACCGCGACGCCCGATGCGATGACCATCGCGATGAAGAGACACCGCGATGAAGTGACACCGCGATGTAGAGAAATGGCGATGAAGCGACACCGTGATGCAGAGACACCGCAATGAAGTGACACCGCGATGCAGTGACCACCCCCGATGCAGAGACACTGTGATGCAGAGACACCGCATTGCAGAGACACCTCGATGAAGTGATACATCGACGTAGTGACCACCCGCGATGCAGAGACGCCTCAATGAAGTGACACCACGATGCATTGACCACGCCAGATCCATGATCACCTCGATCTGCTGACCACCCGATGCGAGAGACACCACGATGCAGTGACCAAACCAGATGCAGTGACCACCCCCGATGCAGAGACATCACGATGTTATAACATTTGACGATGAAGAGACATCGCGATGAAGTGACACCGCATTGCAGAGACACCACGATGAAGTGACACCGCAATGCAGAGACGCCGCGTTGCAGAGACATCGCGATGTTATAACATTTGACAATGCAGAGACACCGCAATGCAGAGACACCACATTGTAGAGACACAACGATGAAATGACACCGCAATGTAGAGACACTGCGATGTAGAGACACCGCGATCTGAGACACGCGATTAAGTGACAATGCGATGCAAAGACACCGTGATGAAGTGACACCGCATTACGAGAGACACCGCGATGAAATGACACGCGATAAGTGACACCGCAATGCGAGACACCGCAACGCAGAGACACCGCAACGCTGATGACCACCCCGTCGCAGACACCATGATGAAGTGACACCGCATTTATGCGATTACATCAACAATTTATGCGATGACATCGACAATTTATGCGATGACATCGACAATTTATTTTTCTTCGGGCTTGGAAAATAGTAGCTCAATCTTGGTTAAAATACTAGTAGCAATTTGCTTCATCAACAATTTAAAATTAAATGCGAGAAATAAATGTAATAATGTAATGAAGTGACATCAATGCCACTCCATTAATTCTTTAGTTGTAATGAAGTGACATCAATGTCACTTCATTAGTTGTCTAATGTATGCGCGATGGATATCTGCAGTGACATCAATGTCACTTCATTAATTATATCAATTTGGCTTGTTTGGCAACGGAGAAACTCTAATGGCGTGTTTGGATCTTAAGCCTCACATACATGTCCTTCAATGATTTCACAATGTCAAAATCATCAAAAAGACAATAACTCACATAAAATAACTTCTAATCTAGAAATCAAAGTTATAAACATCCCTATTTGACAACCAAAAATTACAACAACAAAGACAAAACAATGCATGTGCTCTGCAATGCCAAGACCCAAGAAAACACTTTATGATGCCTCTTTGGTAGAATCAAGAACCAGGTTTTCGAGGTTTAAACGGGCACCTTGACCTTGTGTTATCGAGATACTACCAGAGAGTGAGGGTGAATTTTGGCCTAATGGGACTAAACCCTTGCTTTTTTTTTTTGATACAACCTTCGTTTGAAACATCCAATTATCATTGAAATGCATCTCGTGTTTCCTTCAAGAGAAACCGAAAATCCCCAAATACATAAACTCTTTGAAATAATCGATAGGTCAAATATCAAAAATATGCCATAAAGGATTTTTCAGCTTCAAACTTGAATAACTCACAAACACCAATACAAATGAGAAAAATCAATGCTTAATTTTTTTATGGTTACAGATCGATGAAAAATCAATGCTTTATTTCATCTACGTAAACGCATATATGTACAGAGAGAAGAAAAGTCGTTGCTTTCAAATCCATTAGATAGCGTTGAATAGTCGATTGAGCCATTTGATTTCGAGCTCATTTATCGTGTCGCGGTGACGGGTGTTGGCGGAGATAGATCCATTCAATCTGCTCGATTGGTCTAGTGAACATGCTTAACTCAGGTTGAATTTAACAAATGATGCTAAAGCTTCGCTCGAATTGGAATCAAAGCGCCGGAGAGTTGAAGGTCTTCGTCGGAGAAACGGTGGAGTGCCGGATTAACGGCAAGACGAGGACAAATGATCGTCATTTCTTTCGCAGAGATCTAAGCTAATCGCTACAAATTTTCCAGAGACACCAAATCGGATGATGTAACGTTTCATTTATTTTATTAGACAGGTATTTTGGTACACGTAGATATATTCAATTCTATAAGTTCAACAGATTCCTTTTACGCCCTTATGTGGCTAATAAGTATAAAAACTATACTTTTAAGTAATAAACCCTAAAATAAATTATAATCCATTTAATTAAATATTGGGGCAAATAAATCCACAAGATTACCCTTTTTATCCTTACTAAAAAATCAGGGGTGTTACAATATCGTTTAAAGAAATGTCCACGAGTAAAAACTATGATGTAGTTGGGTAGGAGAGACTTTTAGTGCAGCAATTGTCAGAAAGGTTATGCAAGTGGCAAACATTAGTAGCCTCTCTCATTTTTACTCTCTTTCACATAATACACTTTTATCGTGTGTGAGAGGTTAGAAATGAATGGTTTCAGAATGATGCCACTTTGTATAACTCATATACAACTGGTCAGATATAAAATTTGTCAGTTGGGTAGAGGTACTACAAAACCAAAAAAACAAACAAAAAAAAAAAAAAAACACTTGGTTCTGCAATTTCAAACCTTTTTATGGTAATAAATTAAAATAGAAGCACACTGTATACAAGAACACACGCTTTTCATAAAAAGGAATATTTGCATCCCTTTCCTTTAAAGGGTAGATAATTTGTCTAAACAGACATGACATCGTACGTCTGATGATCTAACAAGACTAACGATAGAGACACAATCATTCTACCACAAATGATTGACTGAACCATATTTTCTACCAACAGTTCAACCATAACCAGATTTAAATCATCGGTTATATATATATGTAGCTTTGACCATGTAACTTAGTAACATTATTGATGACATAAATCACTCCCAAAAGAAAAAGAAAAAGGACTAATTGATTCATAACCAGAGACAACAAACTAAACTAGTACGTTATAATTCTCACTCCAAGGTATTTTAGAGCAAAATCCTTGAGTTCCTTGATCTCCTGCTCATCCACATATCCATTGTGATTTTTATCTGCACTTTTAATTCCATTCTTTGATTTGATTGTGGAGAACCAGCCTCCCATGGCACGGATCGCCTCCCGCAGCTCTACTGTGCTGATCTTACCGTCTTCGTCTACATCGAACCTCTTCAACCATTTCTTGAATTCATCCAAACTCATTTCGTACTTTCCATTGTTGAAGATAGTCTTATTGTAACCGTTTACCAGGGCATTTTATCAAACAGTTGGAATACAGACTTGGGTTTTTTGGTTTGAAGAAACCACAGTAGAAAGAGCTTGGCCTTTCAGTCACATTTATAGAGAGATTCTTCTCATGAAAAATAAAGTGGTGGAATAAGATATTGAGGCTCCATCCTATTATGCTTGTATTCTCATACTCGTACAACACCAAGTGCACAAAATTTTTAGGTTCATCATGGATCAAATCTGATTTGGTGGTCTTCAACCAAGGCAAGTGACGATTTTTTTTAGGTGGGTTCTATTGACACCTCTACTTTTACTATTGACAACAAGTTTTTTATTATTCTTTTTGATGGAAAAAAACGCCGATAATCGATGTTGATATAAATCGACGGCGTTATTCAAAAACGAAAGTCGATGATCGACGCAATGGTGGATCCACATGCCCGAAAAACGTCACGTGACCCCATTGGATTTTAAAATAAAAACAAAAAAAAATAGTATTAAAACTATGTAGTTTTGTTGTTAATAAGTGTTGTTTATCGATAAAAATGATGTTTTAGACTCCGGTGACCCCAATGGAATTTTCTTTGGATAAAAGATGTTGTTTTAGACTCTGGTGACACCACTGGAATAAATTCCTGGATCCGCCAGTGGACTGACGTTTCTAAGTTGTGACACTTTCATAACGCTTGTCGGTGTCACTGACTTTCGTTTTTGAACATCAACGCCAGGTTTTCAATAACAACGTCAGTGCCACTGACATTCCGTTCATAAGAAATCATCGTGTTGCCGAAGTAATTTTTTTATGGTGTCAGAAGTAAAAATAAGGTGGCAATAGAACCCTTTTCTTATAGACCCTTAATTTTTGTAAAAGAAAAAAATTGTCTTTTAAAAAGTTTGATTGGATAAAATTGATGATATGATGGTCGAAAATTACTAGAGGACCATCATTAAAACTCAGCTCGAAACGACATACTTGGGATTGACCGAAGATAAATTAAGGAAAACCGGAAAACAAAGCAATAAGATAAATTTGACGAACCGCCGGTCCGGTTCACGGTTCGCCCGGTTTTTTTTGGCCACCACTAAATTTATATGAAGAGTTTCTGTAAATAAACATAAAAGAAAAATGTAGCTTTTACGTACAAGATAATAACTAGATATATAAGTTCTTTATTAGAAAAGTGGAAGGCCATCCAACATCTGAGCGACACGCTAGTGAGTGAAAAAGGGAATAAGAATCATAAAAAGTGGTCAAAAACGTCTACAACAAGTTCAATGATTTATAATATTGGATAATGAACTGCAAATTCTACGTCGCAAATGGTGTAATAATGATGGTATTTGAGACTATCATCACCGTGTGTTTACTGTCGAGAAAGAATTTGTTGCAACGTATCAAGGTACATACCCTAATGGTTATCACTAGGGTCTATCCGGGCTCCAGTGTGGGGAGACCCGGGTTCGATCCCCGCCCCCCGTAGTTTAGCCCTTTCGTTTCCGACAAGAAAAAAAAAAAATGTTGCAATGAGGCCGGCCCTAACGGATACGAGGCCCTAAACCGGCTAAAGCATGATGGAGATTTTTATATTTATTTAAGTATATAAATTATTCAAAAAGTTGGAGAAAAAATGTATAAAAAAGTTACCGCACCCGAAGCATCAATTAGAAAAACAGTTAAACCTAACCGAAAGGGCCTCCATTCCCCTGTCCTACGGAATGAGTAGAGATGTTAATCGTGAATCTAATGGGCCAGAAATACAACGCCATTATACCAAGATATCTTGAAAAGAAGTCGTCTTACTTTACGGGATTCGAATATCCACACTCTAGCTCCCGATCAAGTTGCCTTTACAACACCCATGCTCTTTACCATTGACCATAAGATGTGTTAGGTGTATGTAGTATTTTTTGGCCTCTGGCAGGACACTTATGCATATGAGCAATAAAGCGTAAATATAGTCACCGCAGGGGATAAAAGGGGAACCTACCCCGCGATCTTTGAACTATACTCATCATTCGAGTTCATGCCATAAAGAGAAGGTCTGTAACTTGTCCAATACCATAAGACTAAAAGAGATACCTTTAGACCATGACCAAAACCGTACGAAGTTGTGACTAAACTGTCGACCCTCGTGGTCAATCCGCAAGGTCGAAAAGTCCTTCTATATAGTTGTTGAAGGGTTGTAAGCGTCCTGAGTATTGTAGCAAAGATGCCACAGGGATTTGTTAGAATTCGAAACACCAAAACTACCACTAGAACCCGTTTCTGAATCAGGGCCGGTCAGTTAACCGACGGGAGCAAGGACGTAGCTATTGTTAGGGCTGAGGGGGGCTATGTCCACCCAGCCCTCAGCCATTTTTTCCACCCATAGCTTATATCCGGCCCAAAATACCACCAGCCCACCGATAACAATTCAGAAAAAGAAGATAATTACAAATTAAATATTCCAGACATGCAAATTAAGAAGTTGGATGATATTTTTTTTTTTGCTAATTTTTTTTAACAAAAAAATAATGGTGTAGGGGAGAGCCGATAGGTAATGAGATGTTGCAAAAGTTACGGTACAAGTGTTTAGCTAGAACGTGATAAATGTCAATAGAATTTGATTTAAAACAAAACAGAAACTAAATGTAATCTTATCCCTAATTACTAATTCTAGAGAACAAATTCAATGAACCTTCTCTACTTCCCTCAGATATGTTTGTCAATCCTTGTATCATTCACATATGTTTCGTTGTTGTTTGGTATACCTTTTGCATGAAATGGATGTATTTGATTGTTTCCTCTAGGTGCTTTTAGTGATTTTTTGCAAAATTATTGATTTTTTACAAAAATTCTGCGATAGAAAATAACAATACAAATTTTTCAATCCAACCTTTATGACAAAAGTTTTTATCCAGCCCATCGGGAAGAAAATTTCTGGCTCCGTCCTTGGACGGGAGCCCCCGGGAAACCGACCGTAGGTCCGTAGCTACTGCATGGGCCTACACAATGCAATTTCAGATCATTCTAGATCTGATCTCATCAAATCCGGCAGCGAAACAGAAAATTTTGCTCAAAAATAGAACAATAAATTGTATAGATTAAATAAATCAAAAAAAGTAAAACCCCGAATTTTTAATTAAGGGTGTTGTTGTCCTTTCATAAATAAACGATTTGACAGATTAATTAATAAAGTATCGAGAAATACATGTTTGACCGGGATTACGACTCTTTAAATTTTTTTTAAAAAAAGAGAAAAGATAATTATGGAGAGATGTCGGTGATCCGTTAATTAATGATAATACGTAAAGTTAGTGATTCATTAGGATTTAATTGAAAATAGATTGACACGAGTATTAAAGACGGTACTTGTCGGAGGGGCTTATCATTCGTATAAATACATATGTATGTGCGTGAAGTGTGTGCAAACGTGAACATGAATAAATCTGGGGAATAGGGCTGCGGCGGAGATGAGTAAGCCGTCGTCCATGAATTTTTGAAGGTACGTAGGTGGAATATATATACACATATATTTATGGCGCTGCTTTTCAAGCTGGGTCATCAGTTGATGATGGTGTCCGATTGTGAATAAATGGCATCATGTTGAGATCAAAGGAAAAATATAAATGCTGGGATATGACAAAGTGGGGCAAAGATCATAAATAATATCATATCATGGTGTGTATATGGTTTATATTGGAGAAAGAAGCCAAGAAAAATCATGCGTAGCCAATGCGTGAAGAAATGGTCATTGGTCGGGTTCAGCAAAAAGAAAAGAAAGAAGGTGATGGGGAAAGACGATATTCGGTACACCGTTATTCAATCCGAACTTCGAATGGATTATGGGTAAATTTATGTTATGTTAATTATTGACTTTTAAGAGTTTCAGTTTTAGATTCAGCAATAAATGCATGATCTTTAATTGTTAGAGTTTATTCGTTTATCCGTAGATTCGTAAGAGTTTGAAGGTTTTGAAAGAAAACGGAAAAACGCAACACAACCAAGGATTTGCAGAAAAACTGGTATGAACCTTTTATTGATTTCTTGTGTTTTTTTATTACAATCGTTCCCTTATTTTATAGCCTTAGAATTGCTGAAAAACTGTTGAAAACTGAATTGAATTTGAAGATAAACAGGTATTAATCCTAACTTATTCAAACTTGTAGAGATAAATATAACTTGGGGATAGTTGTTTTGAATCCAGTCGGTTCTAGATCAAACACTTGAGATAGGACTCCATCTTGACTCAAACTCACAGCCTGCAGCTCACAGTACCAACCATCCACGCCTCTGCTTGATTTATTTAAATCAACTCACGCCTTATCACTCCATGATCCATCCTTATCACTCCTATCTTCAGTAGCTGTCTAAATTTGTGTTGTGTGTCTGAATTTGTATTATGAACGTCTTCAATTTGAGCTTGATTGTTAATATCCGCCCTCAAACTATGGCTGGGGTGAAGGCATAGTTTGCTGAGGAAGACTTGAAGAGCATACCGGGTGATCTGGTTTTGTGAACAAGTCACTACTTGAAGATGGGCAGGGAACATGTTTGGTGATAAGCTTGCCTTGGGCCACTCATTCTCGTGACAAAATGGAAGTCCAACTCAATATGTTTGGAGTGAGAATGAAAGACTGGATTAATAGTTAGGTATAGGGCACTAAGGTTATCACAAGAGATAATGGGAGGAGTGTGTTTGATGCATAAATCTGCACAAATGAATCAGAACCAAGCAAGTTCACCAAAGAGTGTGAGCCATGGCTCGATATTCACCTCCGTGTTGGATCCGGACACTTTGTAGGTTGCTTCTGGCACTGTGAGACCTAGAAATGTGTAGTATCCGAGCAGAAGCGCCCTGGTAGATGGTTAACCACCCCCAACTGCATCCAAAAGCAGAGATGGTGAATGTATGGGGCAACCTTGAATTGAAGTCCCAATTGTAGGGTAGCCTTGACATATCTGAGCATCCAATGGACCAGTTTGAGATGAGCCTGAGTAGGTGCTTGGAGAAATTGAGATGCATAGTTAACACTGTATGAGATGTCAGGTCTTGTAAATGTGAGGTATTGAAGTGCTCCAATGAGTTGCCTGTAGTAAGTAGGATTTTCCAATAATGGTGAATCAAGATCTGGATTAGGCTTGAGCTCCAATGGGGTAGCCACTGGTTTACGATCAACCATCTGTGCTCTTTCCAAAATAGTTAAAGCATAGTGAGTCTGTGACAGATGCAATGTAGAACCTGCATAAAAGATTTCTACACCAAGAAAATGGTGAAGTGTTCCAAGACCTTTCCTAGCAAATCCAGAGTGTAATATGGCAATAAATGAAGTAATTAAATGAGAATCAGATCCTGTGAGCAACATATCATCCACATAGAGTAATAAATATAAGGAGCCACAGTCGGAATGATAAACAAACAAGGATGGATCAGCTAGACTGCAGTAGAACCCATATTTGAGTAAGTATGCACTAAACCTGTCAAACTAAGCCCTAGGGGCTTGTTTAAGCCCATAAATGGCCTTTTTCCGCCTGCAAACATGGTTGGGAAAGCGTGGATCGAGCATTCAGTGGTTGAGCCATGTAAATTTCTTCATGAACAAATCCATGAAGGAATGCATTCTTAACATCGAGCTGCTTATGTCCCACTGTTTACTAAGGGCAGTGGCTAGGACAAGTCGATGGCGCTGGTTTAATCATTTGGTGAGAAGGTTTCAAGATAGTCTATGCCATCCATTTGATCGTATCCTTTAGCAACTAATCTTGATTTGAGTCTGTCTAGGGTTCCATCAGGCTTTAATTTAGCCTTGAAAACCCATTTGGACCCAATTATGTGCATCTGGGGTTTGTAAGGAACTAAGTCCCATGTGCCATTTTGATGTAGAGCTTGTAGTTCTTCTTGCATGGCAGTCCTCCATCCAAGATGTTTAAGGGCTTCTTTGACGATTTTAGGTTCTCTGGGATGTGCGGGAATGTGGACACTAGAAGAGCATACTTGGGGTTTGGTTTGAAGATCTCATGTTGTCCTGGTTACTATTTAGGGGCTTTGCGAGGAGGACTAGGTGGAGGTGAAGATGTTGATTCTGGGGTAGCAGTAGTGGTTGGAGAGTTGGGATGTTCCTCATGGTGTACTGGAGTGGCAGGTGAGGTAGGTATGTCATCTTCTATAGGTGTAGAGTCTGAGGTCTGTTGAGTGTCTGTGTCACTGGTATCATTCAGTACATACGTAGAATCTGAGTCTTGATTGGTGGCTGTGCCATTAGTGTCATGCAAGGAAGCTTCTGGTGTGGCCAGGGGATTAGGGAGAAGTAGATCTATGGTTTTACAGGTTGGAGGATTGTTGGGAATGTCTCTGTGTATGTGAGAGTGTGTGTCTTGGGAGGTGTTGAGCCATTCTGTGAAAGTGCCGATACTAAGATGTGGTTCATGGATAGGTGTAGGTTGGACTTGGGGCTTGTAAGGAACGTTGGTTTCATCAAAGGCTACATGTCTGGATATGATGACCTTCTTGGTGCTTGGATGGTAACACCTATATCCCTTATGCTGCATGCTGTACCCTATTGTTTAGGGTCAAATTGTATGATTTTTAACGATATATTTTCTATCAATTTCCCCCATATATGGATGTTTTCCATAGAAATCGAGCGTTATATTGAAATATTGAGTAAATGATGTTTTTAAGAGTTAAATTGCAAAATGTAATGAATTATGTGCTTAAATGATGAATTTATATTATTTTGGAATTATGTTACGCTTTGGTATGTTTGATCCTCTTGTAGATACTCATTGATGATGGAAAAGATGATTTTAGAGAGCTAAATTCGAAGTTGGAAAGAGCTAAAGAGATTTATGGAAGATTGGAAGATTAAGGAAAGAAATCAAGATTGTGATCTTGAGTTGGATCAAGCGTCCAAAGAAGTGGCCAGCGCCCACCTGGAGCGTAAATCGGATCGTAGAGTTCAGAAACTTACCGGACGGGCGCCCAAAGGAAGTGGACGGGCGCCCAAGGCTTGAATGATCACCCCATGTGCTTAGCTTGCAAAAATAAATATCTTTGATATTTTCCGGGAATATTCCAAGATATTCCCTGGATATTTATTTGATCACAAAATAAATATCCTTGATATTTTGATCACCAAACTTGGTGATTAAGGCTTTCAAAATATCCCATGTAACAACATGTTTTGAGTCCTAAAAGATGGATTTTTGAGGAAGAGAAGAAGATGCCACGAGTTTACGAGATCAACGGATCAATATTTTCCAACGCACTTCTACCGTAACCTGTTTTCGATGGAAATTTGACCCGACTTAGAGGCATTTTCAGGGGACGAGGTCTTGATGAAATTTGTAGATACTGAAATGAGCTTTCGAACGCATTTTGAATCACGTCAATCGGAGGTCTACAACTCAAGTTATGATTTTTTCTTCCAAACAGCTGAAATTTGGATGAATTGGGAGATATTTGGCTCATTTCCTTGCATGTTACCTTCAATGATGGCAAAGATTCCTCCCCAACAAACTCCACATGCTTGTAACTAACTCTTGCATGACTCATCACCCCTACCCACCATCTCCTACCCACCATATCCTAACAAACTAACAAACTCATCATTACATCCTAACAAACTTCTAACCAACTTCTCACCTCCCTCAAATGCTACCTCCCTTATACACCTCCCATTAGGCCATTATATATACACACCTCCATCACCACAAAAATATACACACTACCATTCACTAAAAAAAGAGGCGGCCCGATTGCCGAGGGGTTTCAAGGCCGATCACCCGAGCCTTGTGCTCGGGTGATCCGGGTTAGATTAGGATGTTTTTTTTTCTCGTTTTTTTTTCATCGTTGATGCTTGAAGATCAACCCTTGTATGAACTATGTGAGTTTAATCTCTTTTTAATTTATTCAATCTCTAGTTTATTTTTATGATCTTTAATTTATTTTGTATCCTTTTATGATTATGATGCTATTGTGTGAACTATATCGAGAGATTGTTTACTAATCGTTGTCTAACGCCGATGAGAATCGTTGTTAGGCTAGATCACCATAGAAAGATAGGATCTTTAATCGTTAATTCGTGACAAGTTAATCGGTTAATTATCTAGGTTGTTAGATTCTAAAATACGAGAGTTAACTTGAATCTACACCTTCGTTTTGTATGGAATATTGGTCTCAACATTCGGAAGAGGAGAGATCGATAATTGAATTCACTAAGGAATTAGGAATTCATAGCCTGAGAAACAGATTCACTAAGAGATTAGGAATTTGTATCTCGTGTAAAGGTGAAACCACAATTTGAATTAAAATCATGAGATGAACTAGGATTGAGATCACTTAGTTTGTATTCTGTTTGATCCCATGTATCTTTAGCTTAGGTCGTTTTTATTGTTCTTAGCTTAGATTTATCTTATTTGTTCTATGTTTGTATTTCCTTTATTTGTTTTCTTGAGTGATAATTTAGAGGAATTAATAAAATTAGATTCAATGACCCAATTCCTCGTGGATCGAACCCTTACTCATTACGCTTTACTAGCAATTACCCGATATTCGGTCGGTTAGGAGTTAGTTTGCATATAGGTTAGGGTTTTATAAATTGTTTTTGTTTAGTGATGCAAAATCCTCCGAACAAAATGGCGCCGTTGCCGGGGAATCGGTACGGTCGTCTGGTTCTTTATTAATTTTTCTAAAGTTGTTCTGTTTTGTTTTTCGTAGGTAGCTTTCCCGTCAACGGAACCAAAAACAAGTTTTTGGCGCCGTTGCCGGGGACTCGAAAAGGTTGTCTAGTTTGTTTTAATTTTTCTGTTTTTGATCTTTCGTAGTTAGGTTTAAAAAAAAAAAATAATAAAAAAATAAAAAATAAAAAATAAATATTTAATTCAATCGTCGAGGTTGGGTGATGGATTCTCGGTGAATCCCACTCTGCGGAAGCATAAGGAATAAAAAAAAAAAACCCCGAAACCTCGTGATTTAGGTGTTGGTGTTCGAATTGGTTTATGCAAACTCGGAGTCAGAAAGGTCCACTGGTTTACACCCCTGACCTCGAACGAACCATAGTCAGACCAAACAGGCGAAGAGTCCGTCCTTCGGCTCTTCCTGACGAAGAGAGCACGGCTGATCAAGATTTCGAACGACGTTTAGCAGAGGAGATTGAAGAAATCATTATCATGGCTGCGAATGAAAGACGCACGTTGGCTGACTATGCCATGCCTGGTGAAGTCGAGTCAACCCAAATTGTCGTTTTACCAGCTATTAATGCACCAACCTTCGAACTTAAACCAGGTCTTATTCAAATGATGCAACACGATCTATCTTTCATGGTTTTCAATCTGAGAATCCTCACACTCACGTACACACATTTTTAGAAATATGTGGTACAACTCGCATACAAGGGGTTAATGAGGATGCAATTAAATTGAAATTGTTCCCGTTTTCCTTGAGAGGGGAAGCGAAAGAGTGGTACAACTCTCTTCCCGCCGAGTCGACATAACTGGTGAACTCGAGCACGAGTTCTGAGAGTCAATATTTCCCACCATCCAAAACACCCTTGATGCTTGAGTGAAATCTTCACATTTTTCCAAAAGGAAAATGAATCTTTCTTTGATGCTTGGAAGAGATTTAAGGCTCTCCTACGGAAATGCCCTCATCATGGTTTAGACTTGCAGAGGCAAGTCAACACTTTCTTCAAAGTGGATTGACCGAACTCACCAAGGGTATGGTCAATAGTTCATCGAGAGGGCATTTTTAAGAAAACGCTCAAGAAGAGGATGGCGATTATTTGAAGATATTTCCAAGTACAACTACGCCTCATCTCACGCTATCCAGACACCTCCTCCACCTAGGATCGAGGAGGTGAACATGCAAAATCAGATCGCCATGTCAGAACAAAGCAGGGGAAGCTCTCAAAATATCCTCTAATCCTACAAATCGTAACCGGTCATTTCCTCGTAACTCTCAAGTTCGCTTTTGTGAAAGTTGTTGTCACCGCCATTTGGTTGGCGGTGTCGATTCTTTCCCATCCTGCGTATCAAGTCAATACTATCCGTAATCGGGACGATTCGGTCCGGGCCACATGTCGACATGTGATAATGTGGGCATACCGCTCAAGTTTACGTCCCATGGGTGGACAGTAACGCGGGTTAATACTTTCAACGGCCAAAGCAAAATCGAGATTCAACAATCGTTCTCTCGGCCAAAGCAATTTTCAAAACAGGGTTTTAATCAAAATCCGAACTTCAATCGAGAACCATAATATGAATTTTCCTAATCAAAATCGAGAGGTTCAACCGTAATCGCCGAACAATCCAAATCCAATGTTTCAAAGTTGGTATATCCAATCTTTTCCACAAAACTTTCAGAATTCTCAAGGCCCATCTCAATCTTGTAATCTTGACACTAAACTGGATTCCTATCAGAAGGAGCAGAATAATAATTTCCAATTCCTTCTCGTTCAATCAAGAATCTTGAAAGGCAGCTCGGTCAAGTAGCTGACCAAAAGCTTCTACAGACCACCGAGGCGCTTACCCACTTCACCGAGAAGAACCCCAAAGGTGGTCAAGTGGCTCAGACCGAGTTAAATCAAAGTCAATGCACCGATCTAGTTCCCACAATTCCCTATGGTAAAGAAGAGGAGGCGGTGCTATGAATTTAAGATCGGGCACTCAACTTAATGGTCCCTCGAACCAGGGAAACCACTAACCCCTCCTGCCAATGATAAGGCAGGAGGGGAAGTCGTACATCCATGCCCCCCGGTTCTAGATGATAGTACTCAGGTGGCTGATCCCCTGAGAAATGAAGAGTTTAGTGGAAGTCGTGGTCGATCCTCGACCGGCAAGAAAGGAAAAAAAGGTGGTGAGGTGGAAAGATTTGGAAGATAAAGCTGTTAGTTCAACCTCAAAGCAAGTGTTTTCTGAGAATGATTTAAAGAAACTTCCATTTCCACCCAGTAAAAATAACATCTCCTTGCATGAAGACAAAAAGTATGAGAAAGTGCTTAATCTTCTTAAGAATACTCTGTAAATCTTCCATTATCGATGTTTTAGTTGAGATGCCTAAGTATACAAAGTTCATCAAGGATGTTGTGTCCTCCAAAAAGAAGCTCAAGACATGGATCAGTTAATTGGTGAAGCGCTCTGTGATTGGTTATGATGAGTTGCCAATCAAGAGGGTGACCACGGGAAATTTGTGCTCACATTGTTGATGGGAGGTTTAGTCTTCCCAAATTCTTTATGTGACCTAGGTGCATCCATTAGTCTCGATGCCATTGTCTGCTTGTAAACAAACTTTGTTTAGATAATCTTTTAGAACCCACAACCATGAATCTTCAATTGGCCGATAAATCTTCCAAGAAAGTCTTTGGGATATTAAAGGATGTTTTAGTTCAAATTGATAGATTCACTTTCCCGCTTGACTGGTACGCCCTAGACATCAAGAATGATGAGAATGTTCCTTTAATACTCGGCGCACCTTTTCTTTCTACAACTGAGCCCTTATTGATTGTGATGGTGGCAAAGTGACTATACTGAGTTGGTGATCGTGAGGTGAGCTACAATGTCTCTAAAGCTATTCGAGAGACCTCTCGATTTTCCAACTGGCTTCTCCATTGAGGACATGTCAGATGACTTTAACGACTATATGGAAAAGCAAGTCATGGCTGTTGAGACTGAATATGAGCGATTAGTGGAGAATCTGAATAATCATGGTTGGGTTAATCTAGAACAACTAGGAGCTGAAGTTGATGAAGGTTCGTTGATTGGTGAAGCTTTGGTAGTAGGACCACTGAGTAAACTCAGTGATGTTGAGTTGAAAAGTGGGGAGCTTAAATCTAGTTTAGAAGAACCACCTGCGGATTTGGCATCAAGCCTTTGCCTCAAAGACACGAAATACGTTTTCTTGAGAGAAGGTGACAAGCTTCCTTTAATTATCTCTGCCAAGTTATCCCGGTTAGAAGAAATAAAGTTGTTGAATGTGTTAAGGAAGAATGAAAAGGCTTTCGGTTGGCAAGTAGGAGACATCGAGGATATCTCCCGACATTTGTATGCACAAGATTAAGATCAAGAGGTGCCAAGTGCATTAGACAAACCCCAGAGGAGGCTCAACCTCATATGCAAGAGGTGGTTAAAAAGGAGATTATCAAGCTTTTAGACATGGGTATCATTTACTCAATTGTCGATAAAGTGAATGGGTGTCCCCTACTCAAGTAGTTCCTAAGAAAGGAGGAATTACTATAGAAAAGAATGAAAAGGGTGAAGAAATAGCATTGAGACTAGTAATCGGTTATGAGTGCAGATTGACTACGTAAAACTTAATGAAGTCACGATGAAAGATCATTTCCCCTTCCTTTCATTGACCGGATGCTTGAGCGTCTGGCGGGACATGCATTCTACCTGTTTCCTTGATGGATATTCTGGATACTTCCAGATACCCATAGACCCAGTCGACCAAGAAAAGACCACTTTCACTTGCCCTTATGGTACATTCGCTTATAGGCGAATGCCATTCGGTCTTTGCAATGCCCCAACTACATTCCAAAGATGCATCTTTGGCAATCTTTGATGGGCTTGTTGAAAAGTGTATGGAGATATTCATGGACGATTTCTCAGTCTTTGGTCAATCCTTTGATCACTGTCTTGATAATCTTGATCAAGTATTATCCCGCTGTGTGGAGAAGAACTTAGTCCTAAACTGGGAAAAATGTCATTTTATGGTAGATGAAGGAATAGTTCTTGGCCACAAGATATCAGAAAGAGGAATGGAAGTAGATAGGGCAAAAGTTGAGGCTATAGAGAAGATGAAATTCCCTAAAAATGTGCGTGAAGTAAGAGGTTTCCTTGGACATGTTGGTTTTTATTGGAGGTTCATTAAGGATTTTTCTAAGATAGCTAAGCCCCTTTCCACTTTGCTCAGAGAAGATGTTGTTTTCAATTTTGATGATAGTTGCAAGCATGCGTTTGATGAGCTTAAAAGTCAATTGATTTCCGCCCCGATCCTTATCTCTCCTGACTGGAACCTACCCTTTGAACTCATGTGCGATGCATCCAACTACGCCGTTGGTGCAGTCTTAGGTCAGCGAATTAAGGGGAAATTCCAGCCCATCTCTTACGCCAGTCACACACTGAACCCCACGCAAGTGAACTACACAACTACTAAAAAAGGAATTATTGGTTGTAATCTTTGCTATGGACAAATTTCGTGAGTTACTTGTTGGGCGCCTCGGTCATTGTTTGGGTGACCCACGCGCTCTGCGCTATCTTATGACAAAGAAAGATGCTAAACCGCGCTTACTACGTTGGATCGATCCCGCAAGAATTCGATGTTCAAATTAAGGATAAAAAAGGGTGAAAACGTAGTAGCGCATCATGTTTCTAGAATGCGAGAATGATGAGAAGAAAGAACCTCAAGAGATAGACCTTTACTTTCCTCTCGAGCATGTTATGCATATAGACGAGTGCACTCGGATGTTCCATGGTTTGCCTCTATCGCCAACTACCTGCATTCCCGAGATTTAAATCCGAATTTTCATATCGGGAGAAGAAGAAATTTTTCTCGATTTGAAAACCTTCGTGTGGGATGAACCTTACCTCTTCAAGATTTGTATGGGGACGGATTGTTAAGAAGATGTGTTCTGAATCTGAGCAACGTGATATCATTAAACAATGCCACAGTGGGCCCTTGGTGGCCACTTTGGTCCCCTGGAAAACCGTTGCTAAAATCTTTCGATCCGGTTTCTATTGGCCCACGATCTTTAAGGATTCAGAAGCCTTCTGCAAGGTTTGTGATAGGCCAACGAACCGGTGCTCTAACTAGGCGTTTTGACATGCCATTAAAGCCCATTTTAGAATGTGAGGTTTTTGATGTATGGGGTATTGATTTTATGGGCCCGTTTCCATCTTCCTGTGGAAACAAATACATCTTAGTCTGCGTTGACTATGTGTCAAAATGGGTGGAGGCTCAAGCCACTTCTCGCAATGACCATAAAACGGTCATGAGCTTTCTTAAGAAAAATATCTTCGTGAGATTTGGATGTCCCCGTGCCTTAATCAGTGATGAGGGAACGCACTTCTGCAATAGGCCACTAGAAAAAGTCCTTGAGAAATATGGTGTCCGGCACAAAATTGGCACACCATATCACCCTATGACTAGTGGCCAGGTCGAGAGAAGTAATCAGAGTTTAAAGAAGATCCTGGAAAAAGTTGTAAACAGTCATAGAAAGGATTGGAGTCTCAAACTGGATGATGTGCTATGGGCATACCAGATCGCCTATAAGACCCCATGGGTACATCACCCTATCGGATGGTATATGGAAAACCATGCCACTTGCCGTTGAGTTGGAGCATAAGGCGTATTGGGCTACTAAGTTCTTAAACTTCGATACCCAATCATGTGGTGAACATCGACCGCTGCAGTTGCATGAGTTAGATGAGTTTAGACTCCAAGCCTACGAGAGTGCCAGGATGAGTAAGGATAGAATGAAACTCCTTCATGATGCAAAGATCAAGAAGCGAGAATTTCAAGTTGGGGAGCAAGTCTTACTTTATAATTCCAGGTTGCATCTGTTTCCTGGAAAGTTGAGGACGCGTTGGTCCGGCCCCTTTGAAATTCTTCAAATTATTCCTGGAGGTGTTTTAGAACTAAGAGGTCATGGTGACCAGCCGTTCAGAGTGAATGGTCAAAGGTGCAAGCATTATATAGGACAAACCAAAGAGAAACCTTTGATTGTTCATTTCTCGACATCCTCGGGTGTGGTATGATCAAGTCACCTGAGTTTGATGAATTTTCACCCGACTTGTTTTTCGAGGATGACGGCAAAGTGGTTCATTAGAGGAAGTTATGGCTGGTAGTTGGGATATGGAAGAACTCAAAAAGGAGGCACAATTAAAAGAAAGTTGAAAAGAAGAACTCTACAATGGGGAGGATTAAAAGTGTTTGGAAAACAATCGTAAACTTGACCCCATGTGTTAGATGCTGTTTCTGCACCACACCAATGATCAGAGCTTACACGATGTAGTGGCTGGAAGGAAGGTGAAGTGGCCTGATCCAGGCTGAGAATAGATTTGTCGAGCCAACGACATAAAACAAAAGCGCCACTAGGGGGCATCCTAGATATCTAGTTATATATAATAATAATAATAATTTGGATAAAGATTAGTCTTAATGAAATGTAGAATCAGTATGAAAATTTTACACTAAGCACAACTAAGTCCCGGGATGAATGTTTGAATATCATTAAAGAGGAACGATTAGGTGGTTATCCGAAAATCCGAGGTATAACAAAGAAAACATTCAAATACATCATTTCTTGGACTTAGGTTGTTAGAATGATTTAACCCTTGAGGATCCTGGGTATAAAAGACTCAATACTCTTTCACACATTTCATTTTATGATCTACTCTGTTTCCAACATGAATTTATGACTTGACTATGATATTTGCTCATGTGATATTCTCTATGATACTTAGATGTTTCGTGCTTTACCCGTGTGGGTTATTTTTCCATCTAAAGCTTTTATGAGAGTGACCATATATATATTGCCTATCGAATTTTTACGACGTGTGAGGCCATTTTCTTATTATTCCCATATCCCTATTCGATGTTTTGGCACGAGGACCATGTCCCGTGTTTGCTTTGTGTTGGTTGTTTTTTTGTTTTGGTATAGGGATTCGGATCGTGCTTTCTCATGGCTGTTACGGGATTCGATAGCATCTTTCTGCCTGGTTTATAAGCTAAGTCTTCCTCTCTATCTCATTTACACTCTGAGAATAATGCAAAATCGTAAGTGGGGGGTAGAGTCTGGTTGGTTTAGAAATGGCAGTAAGTGTTTAAACTCTTAGTTTTTGGATCTTTTTCGAGCATAAATGAGTTGAATATAATGAATTGTATAAGGTATATATTTCATGGATTTGAAGATATAATGATCAATTTGATATGTATAACTAATTTGAACCGTAAGTACATTTTAACCCCTAATTTATTTTGTGTAACATGAATTGATTGTTCACGTAAGCCTTTGACATTGAAGCGAAAATTTTAAACTGTATCCATTCAGTATCCTAGTAGTTATTCTAGAGATAGTTGCAGTAACTTAGTACCTAACTTTTGAACGTGTACTGTGAATATCTGAAGGTTTGAATGTGATAGAAAGGATATAAGTTAAGTGGAATAAAAAGAAAAATACCAAATTAAGATGAATTATATATATGTTGGTTGTAGCTACCAATGATTTGAGAGCGCGGTAGGCGTTATCACGAAACGCCCCTATACCACTATGAGGTTTAAAAGCTCCCGACTGCCTAATGATAGAAGTCCAGCTAGGGTGTTATCACGAAACGTCCTATTGCTGGGAATGAAGGCATATGCTACACATGTGAAAAAAATTGACAATTTGGTTAAGCATGGTTGAAAACTTAGTTATCTTCTTACTATCCCCAGTATAAACTGAATGATATGCTTTAGGGATTATCCTAATAAGTACACGAGAGGACTTTGTGTGGAACTGTTACTGCCTTTATCTAGGAAAGTCATTAGGACTGTCTGAATGGATATTTGTGTGTATTGCTTGAATTATTCAAGAGAGGATAGTGGAAATTGAAAAGGTTTGTCACACACACACTCTGTTATACATATATATTAAGGTTAACGTGTGGTTATGATTCGATCGATTGTATTATCTGGTTGTCCCTTATATCTTATCTTTTCGTGAATTTTGTCCCTCATTCATTTTGTTTTATCACTTGTTTTGCTCGAGGACGACCAAAAGCTAAGTGGGGGGTTTGTGATGACGGAAAAATTCACTGTTATTATTATAACATTTCACCCCACTTTTGATACCATTTTGAGCATTTATGTATCAAATCAAGTCATTAATTTATAGGTTTTATCTAATTATATAAATAGTAAGTCTTATATAAAATATCGTGTTTTTATGTGTTTTTACTAGTTTTTTGTACCGGTTTAAGTAATCGAGTGTAAATGTCGGATTTACGTTTGGTATTTTGGTGGTTCATTGCAGGATTATACATTGACCAAGATTCCACGTAACGACATGTTTTGAGTCTAAAAGATGTGTTTAGAGGGTTAGAAGAAGGTGCCACAAGCTTACGAGTTCAAAAGGGTCGTTTTTCCTAAGTACTTGAATCGTTACATATTTTCGACGGAGATTTGACCCAGCTTAGAGGCATTTTCAGGGGATGACTTCATAATGAAAGTTGTAGATCTTCACATAAGCTTTCCAACGCACTTTGAATCACGTCAATTGGAGTTCTACAACTCAAGTTATGGTCAAGTGGCTAATCGATTCAGATCGAAGAAATGTCGTAAAAGCGACACGTAATGGAAATGGCTCATCAAAACGACATTTTCTGAAGAAGTTTCCTTAATAAAAGTTGTATATCTTCAAGAACTCTTTCCAATGGATTTTGAATCAAGTCAATCGGACTTCTACAACTCAAATGGTGGTCAAGTGGCTAATTGATTCAATTTAAGTAAAAATGTCGCAAAACGCTCGGAGGAACACAAGGTACTCAAGAAGACGTTTTCTGAAGAAGAGTCCTTCATGAAAGTTGTAGAGTTTCTCGAGACCGTAATTTTGGCATTTCGTTTGCAATTTTTGGAGGTCTACAACTCAAGATATGAATTTTAGAAGTTTTAATCCAATATATGTCAAATCATCCGAAGATTTGGATAGAATCAGTTAGGATTTGCACCGGATCGATCCGGCCCTTTCCCGGATCGATCCGGCCTTGGCAAATTTCCCTATAAATAGGCTCAACTTCAACAGAATCCTTGCCCCTGCTTTCGGCCAAATTTCTTTACCTTCTTGTTCTTATTTCTTTTGTAGTACTCATATATATATATATATATATATATATATATATATATATATATATATATATATATATATATATATATATATATATATATATATCTAATTTCTTTTCTTTCATTTTTCTTGTTTTATTTTTCTTTTGTAGTATCAATATATATATATACTTATATACATATATATAGATCTATATATTTATATACTTATATATATATGTATCAAAAATAATAATACCGTAGTATTGTTGTAATGCTCGAGATAGTTATCGAAAGATCGTTGTTATTATGATCAGAATCGTTTCCGGAGAATACGGTCTCGAATCAACAGATTGAAATGAAATGATTTCAAGCAATCAAACGATGATGAGAGGCAAAGACGTTGGAACAAGCCTTGTGAAGCCGATTCTTAGCACATCTCGATTTGAATTTGGATTATCTTGTAAGTTTTAATAAAAGTTGTATCTTTATTATGCTTTATTCGCTTTTATGCAATTATATCGAGAGATCGTTGCATATTTGATGTTTAACGTTTGACGAGAGTCGTTGTTAAACTTAGATCACCATATTAAAGAATGGATTTTTGATCTAAAATAACGAGAGTTGTTAGGTTGAATATCTAGATTACTTAAATTGAGAGATTTCACACCTTTGTTATGAAAGCGTTAATCTTTAAGATCGAAAGATAAAAGATTGATAGGCGAATTATCTACTTAAAGTAGAAATTCATACCTTTGATGGGTGAATCACAATTTTCGTTAAATCACTACAAGATAATCCAGAGAAGAAATTGAGTGTTGTGGAATCGGTGGATCATTGCTTGTTCGTTGTTAAATTAATTGAAAAGAAATCGTTGTGTGTCTTGCTTTCGTCTTCATCGTAGTAATCGTAGAAATTGTAGTTTTAGTTATAAAGTAGAAATAACTTAGTTCAGTAACTATCTTTCCTGGCTTTGGATTGACAACCCCTCTGTCAGCTTTATTGTTTTCGTTTTTAATTACTGTTTTGTTTTTATTTTCCGTGACAAACTTTCGAAAAATTAAGAACTAGACCAACCTCGATTCCCTGTGGATCGACTCCGGTATTAACCTCTATACTACAATCCCTGCACTTGGGGTATACCGGATTTATAAATTTATTACTTGTTATTTCTCATTGATAAAATCCGAGACAAGTTTTTGGCGCCGTTGCCGGGGAATCGGTGTTTTGTTGAATTTAGTTGAGTTAATTTCTCTATTTTGTTACGATTTATTTTCTTTCAATAAAAGTAGCGTTAAACAAATTGAGAGTTTTTATTTTTGCCGTGTTTCGATGACCGTTGGGTTAAGAATGTGCAAAAGTTTTTACTCGATTTGTGAAAGCGTGAAGTGTAATCTAATCTTAACCTTGTGTGCTCTATGCTAAAATTTGGCGTGGGTTCTTTGTGATGTATGATTTGTTTGGGGTGATGATGCTGTGTTTTTCCCGCATTCTCGCACTTACATTTGCAAAATTCGATGCTTGGGACGGGCGTCCAAGTAAGTGAACGCTTCGTCCAGCCCCTAACATGCAGGTGAGCAGCGTCTGGATTGTTGAACGGCCGTCTGTGCAAAAAAGTATCAACTCATTCATTCGTTTTCAAGAACCAGACGGGCGTCTGTCTTCACCGAACGCCCGTCCGATCTGTTTTCATGGCAAGCGAAAGCGTCGCCTTGTTGGGCCGACGTCCAGGTTCGAAATTTCTCTTAACTTGATTTTTAATGCTTTATTTGACTTGGATACTTTCCTACGAGCTTACGTGGCTAATTTCTTTTACGTAGATGTTACGAGCGTGCATGTTTACATCTTTCCATCTACGAATCCATGTTAAGTAATTGATTTATTTTTATATACATGATTCATCCATGCATGTTATAGCTAATGTCGGTTCTCGTATGCTATAACTCGTTCTTAGTGTTATTTAGTAGCTAATGTCGGTTTCGTATGCTACATATCGTTGTGATGAATCTTGTGAGCGTTAAGACTTATGTGCTTTCTTTTTTATTTTTGTAACTCATATGGGTAGCTACCGCCGGTTTTCCGTTGCTACCATCTTTGGCTTATGAGTTATATTTGTTTAGTATAGCTACTTGTTGGTTTTCCATAATGCTATCACCTCTTGACGAGTCTTAAGCGCGCGTCTGCGCATGTAATGAATAGTATTGTCGTTTATCGTAAACTATCATTATTTGGTAGACGTTTATTACATACATGTTTCGTTGCATATAAATGGGCTAGTTTTCTTTCTTTTATTTTCCGTTATTTTTGCATACCATTTAGATGCATATCACTTAGGTGCATTTCATCTAGTTGCATTTGTTTTTCTATTTTTTCCTTTTATTCTTTTAGAGAGTGTAATTCTTGTCGGTTTTCGTAATACTACCTCGCTTTTTTTTCCATGATAGTTCTTGTTGGTTTTCCATATGCCATCATTATTTTATTATTGCATATCATGTAGATTGCATTGTAATATATTTTCATGTAGTTGCACTTAGCCCTACTGTTTTGTAATGTTCCATGTATATGTCCATCCTTATATGAGCTTAATCTGGAAAAAAAAATCTCTATGACTTCTTTTCCATGTGTTTTACATGTATAACCCTTTGTTCCCTGAGATGTTTCTGTGTTTTTCAAGTGGTGCAGGTACCATTCATCATTGCTTTTTTGTCAAGCTACTTTGGAAGTCGTTCTTTGAAAAGGACTCCATATGACATCACCATTGTTGTCCTCTTGACCACTCTTGAATCAATACCAAATCACTAAGTCCCTAAATTTTTATTCTGTACAACTTGAGGACAAGTTGCAATCTAAGTGTGGGGAGGGAATGATCGATATGTATCTACATTCATTTGCTTTATTCTATGCGAAAATGAGCTAAATTTTCAAAATTTTTGTTTTGTCGAGTGAGCATTGCATGTCTTTATTTGAGTTTTATATCATTGATGCGTTATTTTGCATATTTAGTAAATTTAGTTGTTTCACCCAACACTATTTTTCACATGCCATAGTGAATGATGAGCTATAAAATATAAAGCTATACCACTTTTTGGATTAGTGATTTTGATTTTCTTATAAGTCGTGTACTTAGTGCTAACGTATATATCGTGAGATTTATAATAGATTATGTTTAGATCCAGTATGATATATGTGAATATCGAAGGTTTGAATGTGATAAGTGAAGCGTAACTAAAGTCTTTGAAAAAATAATAATAATGAATAAATTGTTTACTTGAAGGTGTTATGCTTAGTGGTCATTAGAAAAAAATAATTTTTACCATTGCTAGCCGAGAAATCTCTAAGTAATCACATAAATAAATGGGTGTGTCGAAAGCTAGTCGATGATTGGAGTGAGGTAGGGCATTATCACGAAATGTCCTATACCACTATGATGACTAAAAGCTCACTTGAGTTAGAAGAAGCTAACCTATGATTTGAGTAAGGTAGGGTGTTATCCCGAAACATCCTATTCTACTATGACGGGAAAGAGCTCATTCTAATGTGTAATGTATAAAAGTGAAAGAAAAAAATTAATTAAAGACTTGGTTATCGTTAATCTTATACCTAGTATAAACTAAAAGATATCTTTGTAGGGATTATCCTCTCGAGTATGTCGAAAAGGTCCTAGATGTATTCTATCATATTTTTCAGGATATATCACGTTTTGTAGGGTACATCTTGTAAGTGTCATTTGTCTCTAGTTGAAGGGGGTATTAGCAAGTTTTGCTTGAATCAATTTCAAGTGTGGATTTAGTGGAAATTTATTATGGCTATGCACACACACACTGGGTGAACCTCTAAACTATTGAATATGTTTTATATTTGCTAAGATGTTTATTTATCTCGAGCTATGTTATTGTTTTGTTTTGCTCGGGACGAGCAAAAAGCTAAGTGTGGGGTATTGTTTAGGGTCAAATTGTATGATTTTTAACGATATATTTTCTATCAATTTCCCCATATATGGATGTTTTCCATAGAAATCGAAGCGTTATATTGAAATATTGAGTAAATGATGTTTTTAAGAGTTAAATTGCAAAACGTAATGAATTATGTGCTTAAATGATGAATTTATATTATTTTGGAATTATGTTACGCTTTGGTATGTTTGATCCTCTTGTAGATACTCATTGATGATGGAAAAGATGATTTTAGAGAGCTAAATTCGAAGTTGGAAAGAGCTAAAGAGATTTATGGAAGATTGGAAGATTAAGGAAAGAAATCAAGATTGTGATCTTGATTGGGTGGCGTCAAGGCGTCCAAAAGTGAAGCTGGCGTCCACTGAGGCGAAATCGATCAGAGAGTTGAGAAACTTACCGGACGAGGCGTCAAAGGAAGTGGACGGGCGTCCAAGGCTTGAATGATCACCCCATGTGCTTAGCTTGCAAAAATAAATATCTTGGATATTTTTAGGAATATTCAAGATATTCCTTGGATATTTATTTGATCACAAAATAAATATCCTTGATATTTTGATCACCAAACTTGGTGATTAAGGCTTTCAAAATATCCCATGTAACAACATGTTTTGAGTCCTAAAAGATGGATTTTTGAGGAGAGAAGAAGATGCCACGAGTTTACGAGATCAGCGGATCAATATTTTCCAACGCACTTCTACCGTAACCTGTTTTCGATGGAAATTTGACCCGACTTAGAGGCATTTTCAGGGGACGAGGTCTTGATGAAATTTGTAGATACTGAAATGAGCTTTCGAACGCATTTTGAATCACGTCAATCGGAGGTCTACAACTCAAGTTATGATTTTTTCTTCCAAACAGCTGAAATTTGGACGAATTGGGAGATATTTGGCTCATTTCCTTGCATGTTACCTTCAATGATGGCAAAGATTCCTCCCAACAAACTCCACATGCTTGTAACTAACTCTTGCATGACTCATCACCCCTACCCACCATCTCCTACCCACCATATCCTAACAAACTAACAAACTCATCATTACATCCTAACAAACTTCTAACCAACTTCTCACCTCCTCAAATGCTACCTCCTTATACACCTCCCATTAGGCCATTATATATACACACCTCCATCACCACAAAAATATACACACTACCATTCACCTAAAAAAGAGGCAGCCCGTACTGCCGAGGGGTTTCAAGGCCAATCACCCGAGCCTTGTGCTCGGGTGATCGGGTTAGATTAGGATGTTTTTTTTCTCGTTTTTTTCATCGTTGATGCTTGAAGATCAACCCTTGTATGAACTATGTGAGTTTAATCTCTTTTTAATTTATTCAATCTCTAGTTTATTTTTATGATCTTTAATTTATTTTGTATCCTTTTATGATTATGATGCTATTGTGTGAACTATATCGAGAGATTGTTTACTAATCGTTGTCTAACGCCGATGAGAATCGTTGTTAGGCTAGATCACCATAGAAAGATAGGATCTTTAATCGTTAATTCGTGACAAGTTAATCGGTTAATTATCTAGGTTGTTAGATTCTAAAATACGAGAGTTAACTTGAATCTACACCTTCGTTTTGTATGGAATATTGGTCTCAACATTCGGAAGAGGAGAGATTGATAATTGAATTCACTAAGGAATTAGGAATTCATAGCTCGAGAAAGCAGATTCACTAAGAGATTAGGAATTTGTATCTCGTGTAAAGTGAAACCACAATTTGAATTAAAATCATGAGATGAACTAGATTGAGATCACTTAGTTTGTATTCTGTTTGATCCCATGTATCTTTAGCTTAGGTCGTTTTATTGTTCTTAGCTTAGATTTATCTTATTTGTTCTATGTTTGTATTTCCTTTATTTGTTTTCTTGAGTGATAATTTAGAGGAATTAATAAAATTAGATTCAACAGCCCAATTCCCTGTGGATCGACCCCTTACTCATTACGCTTTACTAGCAATTACCCGATATTCGGTCGGTTAGGAGTTAGTTTGCATATAGGTTAGGGTTTTATAAATTGTTTTTGTTTAGTGATGCAAAATCCTCCGAACACCTATGAATATGCAAGGGACTGTTTTTGGAATCCTAAGTGTAAGGGTAGCATCTGGTTCCAAAGACCCTAAGGTGTGAGTACACATGCTCTCTATTGTATAGTCTGAGATAGGGTGATTCATTGTGAAGTGAGGATGAGGGAACCCTGTTCATTATGTAGACTGTTGTAGAAAAGGCTCCTGTCCATAAGTATAGAGGGGAATGATTGTGAAAAATCATAGTTAGGCCTAATTCCCTAATAGTTCTATGCCTCATTTCAACCATTCTAGATTGTTGTGGTGTATGAGGACATGACATCTGATGGATGACTCCTCTGTTTTGGAAGTGATCCCTTAGTGTGTGATTTGTGAATGCTGTGCCACAGTCAGAATGGAAAATTTTAACTTCCTGGACAAACTGTCTTTTTATTAATTTTTCAAAATGCAAGTAAGCTGTATAAAAATCAGATTTATGCACTAGAGGTATAAGCCAGGTAAATTTAGTGAAATCATCCACAATACTTGCATAATATGAGAAAGAACTAATAGATTTAATAGGGGCAGGGCCCCAAAGATCACAATGTACCAATTCAAAGGGCCTAGTAGTAATATGTTCTGAATAAAAAAAAAGAAATTTACTCAATTTTCCTAACTGACAGCTCTCACATATGTGATATGTCTTATTGCCCTAAAACTTCAATAAAACCTTTGGCTTTTAGCTGTTGGACAATTCCTATTTGTGTGTGACCCAACCTCTGATGCCATAGAGTGCTTGATCCTGTCCTGAACCTAATAGAAATCTGATTCGAGTTGATTCTCAGTAGAATATCAGATCACCCTTTCTTTTATTCTTTGTCGAGAATCTCCCATGTGTCATGTGACTTAAAAACACATTGTTATTAGTATATTCACGAGATAATGAGAATGGTCGAGGTGAGTTAGCGAGATAATAGGTTCTTTGTAAGTTCTGGAACTAATAGGACATTTTTTAATGGTAGGGTGTATGATTTTGTTTTAAGATTGTGTGTCCTATTCCAGTTATTGGCAGGGTGTCCCCATTTCCTATAACTACTCCTTCTGATCCTGTTAGTATATGTGTGTGGTGTAAAATGCTTGACTTACTGTCATGTGATTTGAAGCTCAATGTCCACTGATCAATCCGTGTCTACACAATGGATGTGTCAGAGTGAAGCGCAAGAGCTTGGGGCAGGTCTTGATTTTGTATATCTTTCTTTGGCACCCACCAACATATTTTGGCAATATAACCCATAACACCACAGTACTGGCACCTCTCATTCCTATAACTTTCTCTCTCATATGGTGTCATCCTTCTCTCTCCTAGTGGGGGTGGTCTCCTATGATTTGTCCTAGTATTTGCATTTCCCTGCTACTGTTGTGCTTGAAAACCTCTTCCAGATGACACAAACCTCTTTGTCTTCTTTGTGGTGGTTGTCTTTGCATTTGTGGAGTCTGCCTTGGTTTTGATTTGGAGTTTGCCATTTGTGGTGATTGTTGTACTTGGTTCATAGTGTTTGAGAACCAAGTTCTTCTCTCGATCTAGACATTGTAGGTGTGAGACCAGTGCGTGTAGGTTGGTCTTGGTGGCTTGAGCATAGTAGTTGTGAAAGTTTCATAATTTGGGCCCAAACTAGTCAGCAGTGAATAAACTTTTTCAGAGTCTTGCATTGGTTTTCCTATAGCATCTAGGCTATCACATCGCCCTTTGAATTCTCTAATGTGTTCTGTAATAGTCTTGGTTTCATCCTTCTTCAAATAGGTGAGTTGTTGCTTGAGAGTGAACTCCCTTTCTTGTGAGTCTTGTGCATATGCATCCTTTAGTGCCTTCCAAACATCTTGTGCAGTGTCTAGACCTATTACTAGGCCTAGTGATTCTTGAGTGATCAATGAGCCATCCTCTTAGAAGTCTGTCAGACTTCTTCCACTTCTAGTATTCCTGATTTGGAGTTGAAACTTCTGTCCCTTCTGCAGTTGTACTCTTAAGATTTTGATCTGGTGTTGGGGTCTCATTGGTCAGATGGCCAACAAGATCTTGACTTTCTGCAAGTGCCAATGCTTGCTCTCTCCACAGAGGGTAATTGCTCTGTGTGAGTTTTAATGTAACAAAGCTGCTGACATTCAGGGATAATGTTGACATCTTGTATTGTTTTCTGTAAACAAGGACATATCAGAGATGGATCTGTTTGATTTGTTTGCTTTGCTGCTGAAAATTGTTTGTGGAGTTTGTATTTGGACAGGTTCTATGTCATGTTTGTGTTTTGACAGATTCAGAGATCTGTTTGTTTGTGTTTTTATTTGTGTGTTTAGACATATACCATGATCTGTTTGTTTGTGCTGGTGTTTGAACTTATAGAGTTTTTGGCTCTGCTACCATGAAAGAAAACGGAAAAACGCAACACAGCCAAGGATTTGCAGAAAAACTGGTATGAACCTTTTATTGATTTCTTGTGTTTTTGATTACAATCGTTCCCTTATTTTATAGCCTTAGAATTGCTGAAAAACTGAACTGAATTTGAAGATAAACAGGTATTAATCCTAACTTATTCAAACTTGTAGAGATAAATATAAATTGGGGATAATTGTTTTGAATCCAGTAGGTTCTAGATCAAACACTTGAGATAGGACTCCATCTTGACTCAAACTCACGACCTCTGACTCCACGGTACCAACCATCCATGCCTCTGCTTGATTTATTTAAATTAAGTCACGCCTTATCACTCCAAGATCCATCCTTATCACTCCTATCTTGATGGTATGCGAATTTGTGTTTGTGTGTCTGAATTTGTATTATGAACGTCTTCAATTTGAGCTTGATTGTTAATAGGTTTAATCCGGTGTTCAGTGTCTAGCTTCGTTTTTGCTACGTTTACGAGGTAAGGAGTTCGTCTCATCAAAAGTATTCCTTTTGGTTTTAAAAATTATGTTTTTAACATGTTTCAGAATTGTTTTCTTGTAAATTGACATGAAACTGGATATGTTATGTGATTTAGGACAGGTTTCCGGACTAGTTTCAACTCAGAAAGTGAACCTGGGGTTTAACTGGCATGCCGAATTGAGATTCCTCTCGGTTAAGCGCACTAGAAAATCCTCAGATTGGCTTTCTGGTTGTTTTGTGAGTTCAACTGTGCTTTCAGGATGTTATTTGGACTTCTGGATAAATTTTATTGGTTCTGTTTTTACACGTATAGTGAAGATAGGATGGTAATTTGGTGGTGTTACGGCCTTCGCATGTTTCCCATAGGTTAGACATGGATTTTTAGTATAGATTTATGTGTTTTACATGTTATCGAATCTACTTAGCAGGGTATTCGTTATTAAGCACGAATAGATGGGGTGCCTTGGGCATAGTTAAGACCCATGTCGGAGAGTGTGACTAACTATATTAGCCAAGACGTTCTTAAGGCGGTGTGCTTATAAGTGTACCTTGGGCAAGTAAGTCCTATGTTTGAGGTGTAGTTAGTAGTGCTAGCCGAGTTGTATCCTACGCCTTAAAGCTAGTAGACAAGTCACGGATAGGAAAAAGACAAGGACATATGAATATGTTAAGTAAGCAAGTAAGTAGTTAATGTAACTAAACATGTATGTGCAAGATAAATAGATATACTAAAATAGGCATGTTTTCTTATGCATTGATTATGTACTCCAAAGTGGTTTTCTCTTTTTGTTTAAAGTATTGTTCTAAATTGTTTGTGAAAGTGGATAAAGTAGATTCATGTCGTATCTTCCGGCTTATGGACAACCATGAATCTCACTTTTGATCTTCTTTCTCCTTACTAAGATTAGGCATGAGCTTACTCCTCTTTTGGAATAAGAAGATGTGCAGGTTGTTGATGATTTTGACGAAAAGTTCGTCGATCAGGCTTAGGATTGAAGCTCAAGGAGTTTGTGCTTTTGTTTTCTGTTTTAGTAGTTCTGAATAAGGCAATGTTGCCATCGATTCTGATTGTTCTTTCTTTTCAGACAAGATTGTTGTTTGAGGTTCTAGTATTTATTTCAGGTTTTTATGATATAGTTTGGCAGTAGTTACTTTTTAGTTGTGTGGTTATGTGTTAGATCCTGAGGGTCTATCTCCTGAGTCTTTTGCTTTTACTTTTGCATTTATTGTTATTTACTCCGGTATGACGTAAGACTTACGTTGTGTTTAGGGTTTCTCTAAATGTCACATGCCGAATGTTCTATTTCACGGATAAGGATTCGGTGTCCTGGACGGGGCGTTACAAAAGATCTAATACATAGAGGAGTAAAATAATTACATCAACACTTGGTGTAGAAGATGAATATGAGGTGGAATCCAAGATGTTCCGAAAAGGTCTTCTCTACACAAATGTGGTGATCCCGTCCTTAAAGCATGCTCCATGAATCCTTTAGAAAGGATTTAGCTCTACGAACAAATGATCTTGATCATACTTTTAGATTCTAAGTATTTAGTGGAGATGATATATTTTCCCAAACTACCTCCCTATAGTGGTGCTCCAAATAAGAGTGAAAGATTATGTTATAGATCTTACAGATGCTATCATTTTATAGAGTTAATCAGGCGTTAGGAATGATCTGGATCCTTAAGTAGAGTTGATTCTCCTAGATGGGCTATCAAGTCCAATTAGGGTTTTTAAATGCTTAGATAATACCTATTAGGAATTTCCATAGTTAATTCACTAGGTAGACCACCTTAGGAAAAAGTATTACTTAATCACATTAAGTAATTAGATTATTTAGGAAACAATTTAACAGTAAACTATCCAGATAAGACTAATAAAAGTAACATAAGCTTATTGTTCATAACCCGCAAAGATAAAATTTTAGGAATTATAAACATTATGCATAATGTCTATCCTACCAGTTCACAAGGAATTTGACCTTGCACTTATAGTGCCGCCATAAGGTCGGTCAAAGGAGTGATAGTCAAACCAAGACAATCTCTAATTAGTAAATAAATAATCAATAACATCCATTCTCTTCATTTAAGTACCGATCACCTCTGCGGTTTAGCATAGACTTTCTTAAACCATTTAAGTTTAACCCATTGTCTTGGCTTTCTGTATTGCCCGTGAAGTGCCACCATAAGGTAGGTCAAAACCCAATGTCAAACCGACATCCTATCTTTTTAGAGACCAAGTCTTGAATATGGTCATCCGTTGTGGGACGAAGTCAAAGTGTCTCGAGGCATCACCCTTCTTTCACAGTGCTTTAGCCAACATTAAAGGCTGTGAGATTTATTGTCATAAATTCCTATCAACTTAATATCTGATTTTTTTAATTCAACTCTAAAACGAATAACTTCAAGAAATTTAATGAGTGAAGGAATATCAATATTGAATTCATTTTCTATGGATTTCTTTTATCTTTTACACCGATCGGTTTGCTACGCTTCTAGCATTGAGAAATATCATTAATCAAACTTGATTTGGTGTATTTATAAATAGTCACTCTTTTAGGTTTAAAATAAGATTACACGTTAAATATTGCAAGTTAAATTATTTATGAACTTCCAATTCAATTTGACCGGTGAGTAGAAAATCTTTTACATTCTGTCTAATTTCTCGGCATTCTTTTATTTTAAAATGGGGTTTTCTTATTTTCCTCTAATGCCATAAAATGATCTTCATAAGAAATTTAGACTTTCACCGGGTTTTGATGTGATGCTATGTCAGTCGCTTCATGCGATTTACCAAGTGTTCTAAAAGACGCTAGGCGCTAGTCGGGCGGTGATGGGGCGCATGGCGCTAGCGCTAGCGACGCCGCGCCTTTGGTTTTATTTTTATTTTATAAATAATACTATGGTTGTCCAACGTAAATCAATGAATCATAAAGCATAAGCATTAAGGAAATGTGTCAAAACATTAATAAAAATATAAAAACACATGAGATAAGTTAAATTAAGTCTAAGAACTCAAGAGTCAAGAATTTGACTCTCAACTCCCAACTTCAAAGAGTCAGGAGTCAAGATTCAAGAGAAGCCATGCCGCCTAGGATCTTCATAGGCGCCGTCTAGCCTAGAACCCGCCTAGCCTGCCTAGAATCAGTCCCGCCTAAGACCCTACCGCCTAGACATGTCTGCCTAGGGTGTAATCAGATCGGTGGAATTTGCCTAGTGCCTAGGCGCCGCCTAGGAATTTTCCTGAGCCGATTTTTAGAGCACTGACATTTAGAAACATGGTGGTTTCTCTAAATATACCTCAAGATCAAGTGCTAGAACTAGATATTATCATTTTATATTTTTTTTCTTCCAATAATGATTGTTAAAGCAGAGGCGTCGAGAGATCAAAATGGATTGCAATAATCAAGAATAAACGAGAAAGTATAAATCACAGAAGAAACAATAACACAATATTTAACGTGGTTTTCGGTAATGTGCCGACTAGTCCACAGGCAGAAACGAGGAGAATATATAATCATTGGAGATTTTCAAACTCTGCAGTTGCTTACGCAATTGCTCCTGCTATTATAGGATAAAAGATGATGGGGATGCTGAGTGCACTTTGCTGATCATATAAAGATACCGTGACATGTCGACAACATGAACACCGCGACTTCTTTGATAGTATAAAGACTCGACAACTCTTTGATTAGTTTAATATAGTGTAATGTAGAAAACGGTTATTCTATTGTAATATGTTATAACTGTTTGTAACTTGCTTCTAACTGATTCATGAGGAGTATGAAACTATAAATACCCCATGATCAGCCCCGCATTGTAAACTCAACTTGTAACTTTTACTTTATCAATAATTTTTCCGCATTTTATTTTGTGTTTGTAATTCAACAAACTTCATCATGGTATCAGAGTAGAAATTTGAGAATTTCTGAATGCTTTCCGGCGTTTTCTCTCCAATTTTTTTGAAAAATCTTAAGAGTGTTCTTCATTTTTTTTCCCTGAGATTTCAGTTTCTTGAGATTAAACTGTCATCCTTTCCCGGTTTCTTGATCAGTTCTTGATCGTTTTTTCACTTTCATTATTGATTTGTGATTAATTCTAGAGCACTTGATAGACATGGCAGATAAGAAACAAGAAATAAGTCTAGTCCATTCTATGGACATCCTAATGAGAATCCTTTTTTGGTTCTTGTTCAGCCATTGATGAATAGAAACAACTACAATCCATGGAAAATGTCTATGGAGATGGTGTTAATTACCAGAATAAAATTGGCTTCGTAGACGGCACAATCTAAACGCCAAAGCAGATTCAGCAGACTTTCATGCATGGAGGCAATGTGATACAATGGTGAGATCATGGAATCCTGTAAAGAACACCATTGCTCAAAGTTTGATGTACTTCAAGAATGCACATGCAGTTTGGAAGAATCTTGCAGCAAGATTTTCAAATGTTGATGCCTTAAGACTTTCAGATCTTCTTGAAGAAATACATCTGCTGAAGCAAGGCACAAATTCTGTCAACCAATATTTCATAAAGTTAATGGTTTTGTGGGAAGAAATCAAGACCATTAGGCTTGTAACAGTCTGTTCTTGTGATCCTCAATGTCACTGCAATGCAATCAGCAATCTGATGGATCATATGGAGGCTGAACATGTCATGAAATTCCTTAAAGGTTTGAGGGATGAATTTGAGCCAATGGTCTCACAGGCAATGTTGATGGTGCCTTTTCTAGAAATTCATGATGCCTTTGCAATGGCAATCAAGTTTGAAAGATAGAAGTTGTATGTGGCTAACAAGGCCAAGAATCAGGATTCCATGGTTCTCTTGTCACAAAAGAGTGGACATGCACAAAATCAGTTGTCGTGAGACCTAACTCTGCTTTGTAAATCCACACCTAAAAATCCAAAAAGATGCAATGTAGTTTTGTGGATTCAATGGTCATACTGAAAAGACTTGTTACAAGAAGCATGGTTTTCCTCCAGGCTTCAAATCAAAAAGGTCAAATATGGTAGAAGAGGAACAATCAGCAGAAGAAGATCAGGCACCAAGCAGGTCTGCTGGACCGGGGTTTTCCAATCTTACTACACAACAACTTGACAAGTTGATGGCTCTGCTGAATGATCCTCCTAGACATGCAGGATTTGCTGTTGGCCAACCTGCTGATATTTTCACACATTACTCACATGCTACAGGAACATGTGACCTAAATTTAGTAAGATCAATACAATGGATCTTGGACTCTGGTGCCACAGATCACATTGTAAGATCACTAGATCTGTTAAGCAATCCTAAACCTTCATCTGGTATAAAAATGGGATTACCTAATGGAAATAATGTATCTGTCACACATATAGGACAAGTGAGGATCAACACTCAACTGGTCCTACACGATGTGTTTTGCATCCCTGGTTTTAAGTATAACCTTTTGTCATTACTTTCTTTTATTAATCATACAAAAGGTCTGTTTGTTTTTACGCTAACAAGTGTGTTTTGTAGGACAAGAACAAGAAAGTGATTGATTCAAATTTGAGTTACGAGAGGACTCTATGTCATGGATCAACGAGAAGGCTTTCTATTTCCAATCTTTGTAGAAAATCACATTTTATCGATAGATTAGATGATGATCTTTGTGGCATTCTGGACTATGACACTTGCCAGATAAAAGATGTTCACAGTCTGTTGATCTCAAATTTTGTAATCATGATCTCTGTTATGTCTGCCCTATGGCTAAACTGAAGAAAAATCCTTTTTCCTTTAAGCACTGCTGCTGTAAATGCTGTTTTTGACATTGTTCATATGGAAATTTGGGGTCCCTTGAGACAGCATACTGTAAATGGACAAAAATATTTTCTTACTATTGTAGATGATTTTTCCAGATTTACTTGGGTTTTTCTTATGAGGCAAAAATCTGAAGCCTCTGACCTTGTTAAATATTTTGTTAAATTTGTTTCTACTCAGTTTCACAAGATTATTAAAGTAATTAGAGCTGACAATGGTGCAGAATTTCAACTCACTGATTTTATGCTCAGCAGGGTATCATACATCATACATCCTGTGTAAGTACACCTGAGCAAAATGGTATTATTGAAAGGAAACATCGGCTTGTTTGAGGTTCAGAGTAATCTACCCATTGAATATTGGGGTTTTGTCTTTTATGTCTTTGTAAAGTTGATTAATGCTACACTACACCTTCTTGAAGGAAAGCACTCCACATGAAGTGCTATATGGCACAAAATGTCTATTTTGTGTTTAAAGTTTTTGGTTGCTTAGTCTTTTCTTGTACACTTCGGTAGTATAGAACCAAATTTGACTCAAGATGTAGGACTTGTGTCTATCTTGGGAATTCAAATACATCTAAGGGTGCTATTCTTAGACTTACCAACAAAGATATCTTTGTTGCTAGAAACTCTCAATTTCATGAGACTTATTTTCCTTTATTTCAACAGGTGTTAGGCAAGGCTAGATATCTTGCTGACATGCCCGTTCTTTACCGATAATGGACACTTTTGAGGATTTCTTTGAATGAACGAGTAGACCCGACCAAACATAGGTCGAGATGCGGTGAGGCATCTAATGAAGAGCATGCACCCGATAAATCAGGCTTTGAACCTACACAACTAAGAAGATCAACGAACAAGAAAATCACCAACCTTTTATCAAGGGGTGCTCACAATGTCGGCCAGACTCCACACTTCTTTGAGTGCGAGTCATGAGTCCGAAAAATCTCTCGGCCGAGACTATGCGATTCGTTAATGCCATTGATCTTTGTTAAAGAGCCTAAGACTTTTAATCAAGCCATCGAGAATGATGAATGGAAGCAAGCAATGCAACAAGAAATTGAAGCTCTACAAAAGACTCATACATGGGAAATAGTTGATCTGCCCCCAAGCAAGAAACCCATATGGTGCAAATGGGTATACAGAATCAAATACAACCCTGATGATTCAGTAGAGAGATACAAAGCTAGACTAGTAGCAAAATGCTACACTCAAACATATGTGATTGATTATCAAGAAACTTTCTCACCTGTTGTCAAAATCACTACAGTCAGAGCTCTACATCAAATGGATATTTACACTGCCTTTTTGCATGGAGATTTGCATGAAGAAGTATACATGCATTTACCTCCAGGTTGTGCAGCAACTAAACCAAATCAAGTTTGCAGACTTACCAAGTCGTTGTATGGCCTCAAGCAAGCCAACAGACAATGGAATTGCAAGTTGACTGAATCTTTGGAGGCTCAAGATTCATTCAATCCAAAAACAACTACAGTTTATTAACAAAATGGTCAGGACATTCTTTTATCGCTTTGCTGGTCTATGTAGATGACATCATAGCAGCAAGCCTTAGTGAAGAGTTGATTCAACAAGTAAAGGATGCTCTACATCAGCAGTTCACCATCCAATATCTTGGAAAATTGATATATTTCCTAGGAATTGAGGCTGCTAGATGTCCAAAAGGTATATCCATTTCACAAAGGAAATACACACTTAATCTTCTAGAAGAATATGAATTTTTGGGAGCCAAACCTGTTAAGACACCTATGGAGTCTAAGCAGACCTTACAACATGGTGATTCACCACTTTTAGAAGACAACACTGTATACAGATCACTAGTGGGTAAATTGATTTATCTCACTTTTACCAGACCAGACATTGCTTTTGCAGTACAACAAATATGTCAATTTCTGGACACTCCTACTGAAAATCATATGAAGGGAGCTTATAGATTGTTGAGGTACTTGAAGACCAATCCTGGCCAAGGAATCTTCTTCCCAACAGACAATAATCTTGTACTTAAGGGGTTTACAAATAATAATTGGGCATGTTGTCCTGAAACAAGAAGATCAGTAACCATATGATGTTCCTAGAAGATGCTCCAATCTCCTGGAAGGCAAAGAAACAAGTAACAATTGCTAGAAGCTCATTAGAGGCTGAGTACAGGGCCATGGCAATTGCAATCTGTGAAATCCAGTGGCTGATTTATAAACTATAGGATTTACAGGTTCCAGTTCAGTTTCCTGCTGTGTTATTTTGTAACAATTCCAGTGCAATGCACATTGCTCATAATCCTGTCTTTCATGAAAGAACAAAACATATTGAAATTGACTGCCATGTTGTGAGAGACAAAGTCAAATCAGGACTTATCAAACTTCTTCCAATCAATACAAAAGAACAAATAGCTGACATCCTCACCAAGGCCTTGGATGCACCTATTTTCTCTTATCTACTAGAAAAATTGGGAATTTCAAAGATCTTCCAGAATTCAAGTAGCTGATGGGAATGCTTAGTGCAAGATGTTTATGAATCACTCTCAGCTTGAGGGGGGTGTTACAGTATAAAAGCTGATGGGGATGCTGAGTGCACTTTGCTGATCATATGAAGATACCATCACCTCTTGTGACATGAACACCGGCCGACTTGGCGATAGTATAAAGACTTCGACAACTTTCTTGATTAGTTTAATATAGTGTAATGTAGAAAACAGTTATTCTGTTGTAATCTGTTATAAGCGTTTGTAACTTGCTTCTAACTGATTCATGAGGAGTATGAAACTATAAATACTTCATGATCGGCTGCATTGTAAACTCAACTTGTAACTTTTACTTGATCAATAATTTCTCCGCATTTTTTTTTGTGATTGTAATTCTACAAACTTCATCACCTGCTACTGGTGCTGCAAAATATTCTAAGTTACAACAGATGAGTATTTATAATCACAAAACCCTGGACCTAGCCGACATAAAGACATGCTAGGAGACTGACTAAAATACCCCATGTGAACTCAGCTCAGTTGACTCCACCAGACGTATCCTGCTGACTTTTGCCCTGCTGACATTCCTCAGCTGACCTTGCCCTGCTGACTTTGCTCTGCTTAGTACTCAGTATCGCTTAATACTAGGCTCTGAATGAGAGGTCAAGTCACCTTTTCTAACAATGATAAAATTTATTTAACTATCTAATGTACATGAGTTTTATATCTTTTAAACACAAATTTTTTGTCTAACTTTTAAAAACAATTTATCTCACGCGCTTCATGCGTTTCGCATAATTATCAATATAGCATTATGTGATTTAAGATCCTTCCAAATCGTTCAAATTTTTTTTCACATTCTTTTGGGTATGAAGAAAACAACATAAGACACTTCATGATCATTTTCTCCTCCTTGTGAAGTTGTCAAAGTTTATCATGTCTCATATATTAATTTGATATACTGCCGTTTTACCATAATATTCACAATTGATAACTCTTTTAGAGTCCTTCTAGTAATAGTTTCAACTTTTGTGAGTATTACAATGTTCAATCACAACTATTCATAGATGAATTTCAAGTTCATTAATGTTTGTCACGAGATTTAATTTATTTGTATTGATTTTTCCTCCTGCTAATTTCGGACAATGCTTTTATCACAATCAATAAATATATATTTACAATATCCCGTGACATATTCAATATTTCAATTTGTAATCATATTATGACTATCAACAAAGTTCTTTGATATATCAAGCGAAGGAATGTAGATAATTTATTTTGGAGATCGATATTTTCAATAGTCAATTGCTTCATCCGTTGTATCATTTAATATCAAAAGAATCAGTACACCGGGATATACCAATGCTTTTATAACCAACCACTTTTGAGGAGACATATTTTTCTACATTATAAATTTTCAGAAAATACATGGTAATAACCACGGTTATCGATATCAATAGAAGAATTTTATTTTTGTCATGCTCGCTTCATAGAATGGATTGATGCATCTTAAATATTTATTATGGTCGCCTTAACTTTACGGGATTGACTTGTAGAATATTATGTGTCTGTTCCTTGCATGACTCAAGCATATATTATTGGTTACATTCTCTTCTGAGAATGTCATATTTCATCATTTTCAAACATATGATTCATACTCTTTTAGTTTATTTGTCTTTGTCTCAATATCATACTCATTATTACGGATATCTTTAAAATTCAATAGAATTTATTCAAGACATGGAAGATCGTAGTGTTTTATTTCGAAGAATTTTGTTTGCTGACTTTTATCGGAACCGCATAATTACTACTGACACCCTTTTTTTTTTTTAAATATTATTATTCATTTACTTCCGGCACCACATATGTATTTCTTCTTTTTACTTTCGGCACCACACTAGGAACGTCAGTGCCACTGATGCACGTTTTCGATAATAACGTCAGTGGACTGACGTTTTTCATCAATGATACATTTATAACTATAATGTCAGTGACACTAACGTTATCGAAAACCAACGTCAGTATGCAGTGACGCGTATATCGAAAATTTACGTCTGTGTCACTGACATTTTCGCGCACAAAAATAATCATGGTGCCCGAAGTAATTTTTTGAGTGCAAAAAACGAGTGTGGTGCGAATAGTAAAACCGAGGTGCCAATAGATGCCTCCATTTGTTTATACGTTTCTTTGGAAGCCTTTTGTTAATACAAACACATACTTCATTTAACTTTTCTTTACCCGAAACGAAAGATTTCATTAAACAAACAAACAAATTACAACCGGACCAACGCGGTACATAGCGAAATAACTCCGGATCATCCCGACCTAAAGCCGGACCACCATAAGCAAAGAAAAAGAAAAAAGACATGGAAGAATCCATGCCGACCAAATTCTACCTCATCACAGATGACTTAATTTGGTAAGATAATATGATAGTTAAACTTGTTCTTAACATACATAAACATAGCTAAACTAAAAAATCCGGAAAAACCGACTATTACCGACTTGATCCAGAAAGACACAAACAAACCGAAACAAAATAAAGATAAATAAGAACAACTACAAACACCACCGAGCCAACACTTCAAGCCAGCAGCAACCGCATGCATCCGTAATGACCGACGAGCACCGAAATCATCCGACAACAATAGAGAAACAACAGACACCACTAAAGCCACCACCTTTGGCCTTGGATCCACCACCCACCGCCGCCATGTACAACAGAGGAGCCGAAAATGATGACATCTCCTCCCATAAAACCGACCAATGGGCGGCCGCCACCAAAAAAGCGCCGGCAACAACTTCATTTAACATTTGCTTCACCCATATTATTTTTAAGACATTCTCATTATTTCTTAGTATAACATGCATATACCATGATTGTCACAATCACTAATCTATCTCAAGTTTCTGGTTTCATTTTTCACGACCGCATTCACAACCTTAACCGTCCATGACCATTACCAAATATTGAAATTTAAGTCACATTCACTTGAGAGAATAAGCTGTTGCCAATTGGTGGGACAAATAACCGACTTTAACCATCACAAAGGCCTACTAATATCAATATTACATACCTATCACAAAGGATAATACAATAGTAAAGATGGGATTGATCGGAGAAAAAGACAGGATTGACGGCTTCAAGTCATCTGGCACCGGTACCCGTTTAAGCAAAATACATATTTGCCCTTGGCATAGAAACCACATCAAATACTTTAAAATAAAAGATATAAACATTGCAGTCCGAATATATATATTTGAAAATTTTGAACAATCTCAAAAGTGCATAGACATGTCAAGAAGTGAAAATTACCAGATGAAGTGAGACTAGCCTTTTCTATTACAAGTGCTTTACCAACACTTCCATCTTCCACCCTGGGAAAGTGGTTCTCCTCTACAAAATCATGCGAGATCAAGACTCAATTAGTAGAGGCTCGGTGATAACGTGTTATAAAGCAATGGATACAGAACTTGTAATACAAGACTATTAACAAAGAAACAAGAAATGTAAGATGAACTATGATAAGTTGTATTTTCTTCTTTTTCAACATCAAATCACATAGTACAAAGGGATGAGTATTTATAAACTTACATGGAAAAAAAGGATCATCTTGTAACTAGTAACACAATCATCAAACAAGCCGCTCTAGTTCCCTTGCATAACTGAGCAGGGACGGATCTAGTAAGGAGTAAGGGGGTCTACGGATGCATTAAAAATAAAAATACTCTACATTTTACCTATAGAAAATATTTGAGGCCACTTGTGAAAAAAATTATTTAGTGTGTTAAATATTTACTGATGCATTGAAAAACATTCTGGCTCCATGCTGTGGCTGAGAGTCTACTATATTCGCTATAATCAGTGAAGAATTTGTCTAGATCCGTTATTGGCTGCAGGCATCTCCTTACATTGAGCACTACAAAGTAAAAATGGCTGCAATCAGTTGAAGGAAATCACAGTTCTTCATCACCACCATCAACTCCATCCAAATGCTCCAAAGAAGAATTCTTTTTATATGCATGATACAACTCTAAAAGACAATTCTTTAGACACTCAATAAATGATTGCATTCTAGTAATTAACATCTAAATTCATATCCCTCAAATAAAACTCAATCATTTGAAGCTTATACCGAGGATCTAAAGCGTGACCTCACTGAAAATAACCTCGTTCATCTCCTCAAGATCACCCCAATACTTTTTGAGCTTAATCTCCATTTTCTTAGCAACTTCTCGTAATGTCGTGCACTGTCTTGTCAATGAACATCCTCATTGAAACTATTTCCTCCCAAATCAAGATTGATGTACTTGTCTTGAGAGAACTAAGTTGCAACATCATATTGTGAAACCTCTTCAGAAAATTCATAAAGAATCGCGCTTTCTCCCAATCCTTTTCGTTAGGAGGCCCCAATCTCTTTCTCTTCTCCGAACCCTTTACCTCTTCTAAGTATTCAAAAAATTTTACATTCTCACTCATCTTGCCAAATACCTTCTTAAACTTGTATGCGACAGAAAGCATTGTATAATTAAGTGCCATTCCACCTCGTAGGCACATCCATGGGAATGGTTGACATTTCATCCATTTCCAACAGGACAACACACTCACTCTCTAAATTGGTCCAACCTTGATCTAGAAGAATGAATATACTTCACACAGTTTCTAATGGACTCAATTGACTCGTTAAGAAACTTCAACCCACTTATCCTAATAAGCTAGAAATAAATTCATATTAAATTACTATTGTGACAACGAAAATACACAAGTAACAGATGTTCCGGATTCAGTTAATTGCAGTCATTTCCCCGCTTCCCAGTGACATTATGAAAATTGCAGACACCGTCTGACGCACTACCTCCGACGACTAAGCCCATTAACATGAAATCAAACAGAAGTTGGCTGTCACTGCAATTTCAACATGAACAATATATCCTCTTTAGCATTTTGATAATCCAGGTTTATTATGCAGAAGCGCAGGTTATTTGGTAAACAGCTGGTATAGTTATAGTCGGCGGAAATTTGATAAGACAAGAAAGCAGCCATTGATCGAGATATTAAGTTCAAGCTCGTTATAGACTGGAGATTAATGCATTGATGGATTAAGTACGCAAACAATGTACTGGAAACAAAAACATACATTTCCGATCCCTAAAAAATGCAGTGCCGTATAATTTTTCTAAACATAGTTCCTCTCAAATGTAAGAAACCACAACAATTGGTGAAGAAAAGAGTAGCAGACCTGACCAGCATGGAGTTTTATTTCAAACAATTAGGAATACATGGAGTAAATTATGGTGGAAAACAACATATCATTTAATAAACAAAAAACTATATATGTTGAAAATTATAATACCGTGAATTGGAGTCTTTCTCAGGCGAATTTGACAGGACTCCAGCGTTTGCAATGGTTTGTAATATAGCGGAAATGGCAAAGGCTCACTCACTGCAATCCGGATCCTCAACTTTTGAAGACCAGCTTTTGCCGGCGTGGAGTCAGTTTGCACCACACAAAAAAGCGAGATCTGAGTGAGTCTCGATTTCTATGGGGCGACTCGCTTTTTTATGTGGTGCAGCTGACTGCACGTCGACAAAAGCTGAAAAGCTGGGTCTTCAAAAGCAGAGGATCCGGATTGCACTCAGCACGGCCTCGATCAAGGAAGTAAATGGCCGGCTGTTGAAATTTTACGAGAGCAAGATCTGGTCAATCAATGAAATAGGAAAAAAAATCCATGGTGGTTTGGCGATTGGTGGTGACATCAATGAAAATCAAGATGTTAACAACCCATCAGCCTACGTTTGGCTCGTTTTCTCCCAGTCTGGCCCGCGGACTGAAGGCTTTGACAATCGATACCAGTTGTCTAGCCAATGATTAGTATCGTGAGGCGGGTTGGATTACACCGGACTCGGTCCGGCTTATAGATGGCTTATTGGCAGGGCCGAGGACCCTATTCGCAATTGGTTCCACATACGAGCCCAATATAAATCTGCGGACTCTTTTCTAGGCTTGGCGTATCACTAACCATAAAAAAAATTAAATAAATACAAAAAATATACACCACATAATTCACTTTTATGTGGATGAGTTGTGGATTTTTTATGTGCCTTAATCATTTTTGATTTTTCAATATTATGTTTAAAAACAAACAATCAAGTGCAGCCTTTGTACATACCACCAAGACTAGAAATGGGGCTCTATGCAAACTAAGTACTGCTGGTATATATGGTGCATTTATCCACCGATAACCCTTACCTTTCCCTTAAACCAAGAACTTGCAAAAGAAGAAATGGTGTAAAAAAAAATCAAGTGTTGGTGACCTCGCAATTTCATAGTATAGAAAAAACGACCCTTGTTTGCATGAAGAAATTGACAGGGTAACCATAATAGTAGTTGGAAATGCATCCGTGTACTTTTTTAAGCTTTTCAAGATTTCTTCCCCTATTATTTTATTATTCTAGCCCAAAGTTGTTTAGAGACCATTATTCTACCTTATTTTCAAATTTCATAATTAGAAAAAAAAATTATATTATCTACCCGCTCTCTTTTCACGTTAATTTGTTTATTATCGAGTTTGGTAATTATCTTAAGTTTTCCTCTTTCAATGTGTTGACAACTAATTAATCCGCTTGATATATAAAAACACAGACCATTAATTTTTATTTTTATTTTCGTAATAATGCAAGACATGAGGAAGACACTTACAAAGTCTCATTGAAGCTTTAAAAAAATGTTATGACGGATCGATCAAGAAGTGATGATGATCATGAGTAAAGATAAAAGATAAACAAGCAAACAAACACAGAAACAAGAAGAAAACAGATTTAAGTTTTCGGCGATGCAATGCCGCCGACTACTCCGCGGATAAGCGAGAATATTTTATTATCACAACAAAGTTACATCCCAAGTTAAAATTAATGAGATGGTATTTATAGCCTTGGGAATCAACCCTAACCGACTTAACAAATCAACCCAGGTAAATGATTGAAATACCGAAAGTAACTTAGACAAAACTAGAAAACATCACGTGAGGCGTGTTCCACAAGTCTCATTGGGCATCAACAGAACTTGTCTTGATGGACTCGCCGCCATCAGGCGGTGAACCCCTGCTTGATCCGCCTAATTGAACACCGATTTCCGTAAATGCTTCATACATTGCTGACCAGAACATGTTTCCATACGGACCTCGATAGCATAAGTTTAAGTCACCATTACAAATGTCCACCTTGACTTCAACTTCATGCAAATGACGGATGCACAACCAAGTGCCAGATTTCCTCTTTGTCTTCAGATTTGAATACCTCAACAAACCCCCAACTTCAGCTGAGTATTCCCAGATTCAGATTAACAGTTTTGGATATTCAGCAAGTTCAGACACAACTGAAACTTGCCCCTTGGAACTAGTGAACATATATATCAGCGGGATTCACATCAGTGCTGATCTTCTCCACTTTAACCCTCATCTCATTTCTTAGAAAATGATACCTAACATCAATGTGATTGGTTCTCTCATGATGAACCTGATCCTTAACCAAACATATTGCACTAAGACTGTCACAATACACCCTGGCTTGATCTTGATGCAGACTCGGATCATTGACTAGCCCTTTTAACCAAACTGCTTCCTTTCCTGCTTCTGTCAGTGCCATGTATTCTGCTTCAGTAGTAGATAATGTTACTGTACCCTGTAAAGTTGCCTTCCAACTTACCACAGAACCACCTAAAGTAAACATATACCCTGTCATAGATCTCCTGCTGTCCACATCAGCAGCATAATCAGAATCACAGTACCCTGTGACAAGACATTTAGTACCACCTCCATAAATGAGTCAAATATCTGATGTACCCCTAAGGTACCTAAATATCATTTTCACTTCTTTCCGCTTTTTTTTTCCAGTTGAGCCATAAACACGCTTAACAACATCTTATTGCTGAGCCAAATCGAGGCCTAGTCTGCACCATGGCATACATTAAAGCGCCTTTGCACTAGCATATAGAACTCTTGACATGTATTCTTCCTCTTCAGCTGACCGTGGAGCAAACACAGCAGACAGATGCATATTTGGTGCCATTGGAGTATCTATAGGTTTGGTTGCTGACATGCCAAACTTGGATAAGACTTTTTCAATATACCCGTGCTGAGACAGAACAACTTCCCCTGCTTCATATCTCTATAGATCTCCATCCCCAAAATTTTCTTTGCATTCCCTAAATCCTTCATCTCAAATTCAGCCTTGAGCAAATTCTTCAGATCTTGAATATCGGACTTGTTTGCAGCAGCTATCAGCATATCATCCACATACAGCACCAGATAGATGATTGAACCATCCATCCCTTGGATATGGCCTAGTGGTGGCGGCATGGGTGCGTAGTGCAGCCTGGACTATAAGCTGGAGGTCAGTGGTTTGATTCCCGTAATGGGGTTGATTTCCGATTGATAACACCCTTCAGTGCAGTGGTCGAAAAGGCAACTCATGTTGGAGCTACTAGGTTACCTGATTAACCTCTCCCCACTTTCCTGTGGGATCGGGGGTGGGGGGGCCTTACGGTTAGGGTTTAACCATTTTAGATGATTGAACCATCCTTCAAGTTGTTGTGGGTCATCTCTCTCCCAACACTTGCATGATCTTAAATGTGGGCCATCTCTCCCAAATGACAAATTTGTTGAACTACAATCTCTCCCAAAAGCTTAAGCTGGTGGGGATGTAGATAATTAACATCTTATATACTTTAACACGCTCCTCAAATGTGGGTCATCTCTCCCAACACTTCCATGATCTTAAACACAACTGCACGATCTTAACACAAAGCCATCTCTCCCAACACTTGCACGATCTTAAACACTGCAACACGCACCCTCAAGTGTCAGCCATCTCTCCCAAAATCATATACACTTTAACATGCCCCCTCAAGTGTTTCAAGTGTAAGTGTGGGTCATCTATCCCAACACTTGCACGTTATTAAACACTGCAACACACCCCTCAAGTGTGTGCTATCTCTCGATCCTTACACTTGCACAATAACACTACTACACACCCCCTCAATTGTGGTCATCTCTCCTAATACTTGTACAATTAATATAAATGGGAAAAATAACGTTGACAGCACGGTTTAATCTCATGACCTTTGACTTTGATACCATGTTGAACAATCATCTCTTCCAATAGCTTAAGCTAATGGAGATGTAGATAATTAATATCTTATACATTTTAATACGCATCCTTAAGTGTGAGTCATCTCCCCCAACACTTGCACGATCTTAAACACTAAAACAAACTTTGAACAGTAAACAATCCCCCGGCCATTTTTGTATGAGATTGATGATACAAGACCAAAATTATGGAAAAGAAAACAAAAAAAACTCAAGCATGTACCTGACGAGACTTGAATTCAAAAACTATATTACCAATGAATTTTACCTTTTTACCGTTTGAGTAAGCCTCATTTGATCACTTTGACTAGGTTTGACCACATATTTTATTTGATGTGTCAAACCAATAGAAATTAAGACATTTCTGGTGGACCCTTGTGTATAATAACAAGCAACCAATCATATGTTTTCAATATGGTGACGTGATGATCCAAATATTTGGTCTAGGACCATCATAAAATTACCGAGCCTTGACATATCACAATGAAAACCCCAACGCTTTTGTTGCTTCCCTTCTACGAATTTCGGCAACGCATATTAAATATGAAGATTATTATTTACACACCACTGATTTTACTGGTGCACCTTATTTAAATCGATTTTTTAAAATTCGATTATCACAATCGACATTCGGAAAGCCAATTCTTAACTCAAGAATCGATTTTTTTAAAGTCGTTTTGATGTGGTGCATGCAAAGGAAATGTGATGTATTGATAGAAGAGCCGCGTGATGCAAATAAAAGCTCTAATAATTAAATATAAACGGAGAACTTGATCACCTTATAAGTAATTAATGCACATGGTTACAATTTTATTTGAGTAACATATACCTACAAAAACCAAATTGCAAACAATTTAGGATGAAACATGTTTAACTAAAAGCATTATTAAGGTTTGTCAATAAAAAAGATAAATAAAATTTAAAGAAGTTGAAATGTATGGATGAAACTTTAAGGGCCGGCCAATAAGGAAAACAAAGTCCGACCCTTATTTAATTATCCGGTTCCTTTTGTGTTAAAGTAAAGTAAATACATAAAATAAAAAATAAAAAACAAAAAAAAAAAACACCCTCATTACTTGTGTTTGAATTTAGTATCTTCTAATCCAGCCAGCCTTGATCCTCTCTAACAACTACACCCCCAAAACCTTTTTTTTTTTAAATATCACCATAATCCATCAATCATAGTTTTTTTTAATAAATTAAAGTCAAGAACTTATATAATTACATATATCAATATATGTATATAATTGCACACTTGCAGAGCACCATATAAAGGCTAATTGGTTGTTGAATTCCTTGAGGCTATAATGATGACATCTAGTCATAGAAGAACATTTTTTATGGTTGCCAGAATCAATCTATTTCTGTTGTCCATCTTCTTGGTTTTCTATGCATTCTGCCTATTCAGACCATCATCTTCAATTAACAAGGAGTCTTTTGTCAAGTGTTCTTTGCATGAATATTGTCATCATAAGGTAAGGTGAGCTCAATATTAATTCTGCATTATGATATTTCATTACAATTTCTTTAGTATATAGTATTAGTATCATCATCCACTTGAAAAAAATCTGTTTTTTTTTTTTGTTTTTTTTAATTAGGTGGGTAATGGGATGAAGATGAAGGTAGTCATAGAAGAGGCGAGGCCGCCGAATCGATCAAATCCAGAAAGAGTAATGGTAAAGAGGGAGAAACCGAATTTCTTGAATGGGTTTGGCCCGAAAATGAAGATCGGGACGGTGAACATGGAAGACGAAGATCTAACCGAATGGAATGGACATGGAGAGATATTGATCCCAATACAATTTGAGAAGGTCTCTGAATTGTTCAAGTGGGAGGACTTGTTCCCTGAGTGGATCGATGAGGAAGAAGAAATCGATGGCCCGTCATGCCCGGAAATCCCGATGCCGGAATTCAATCATCATGATCTGGACATGATTGTGGCTAACTTGCCATGCAAGTATCCAGAAGAAGGGTGGAGGAGGGATGTGTTTAGGCTGCAAGTGCATTTGATTGTAGCAAACCTGGCTGTGAAGAATAATTATAAGGGAATTAATTTTAAAGTGGTGTTTTTAAGTAAGTGTAGGCCTATGCCTGAATTGTTTAGATGTGAAGATTTGTTGAAACATGAAGGTGATTGGTGGTACTATCAACCAGATATCCAAAGATTGAAACAGAAAGTGGATTTACCCATTGGTTCTTGCAACTTGGCCTTGCCTCTATGGGGTAAAGGTATGTACATAAATGTAATTTACCTTTTTTTTTGGCATGATAATTATCTTAAAAATCTGTCCTTCTTGTTTAATTTTTGGTTGCATCATTCATTCTAAGTTGGAAATTATTACTATTTCTGTCATTTAATTATTATTTGGTATATAGACTACATGTTTGAGATTTAATTCTCTATGTCCTAGGAATTCCCATTTTAATTATAGGGGGAAGGGTCTCGCCACAAATAAAGCATGAGGAAAAAAAAAATTAATAAATGGAGTGCGGAAGGACAAAAGAATATTTTCATGATTATAAAGGACAAAATCACAATTATACTTTAAAATTGTTATTTTGGCGTGTTAATGTTCTTTGTGCTTTTACAATTGTTCTTCATATATTTACTCTATTAAGCATTTGTTCTTACATATTTATTCTTACATGGTATTCTTTTGTCTTATTAAATTACGCTTTCTTTCTATCCCGATTGATTTTTGATAATTTTGTCTTCCTGATAAAAATCTATTAATTATATAACAAAATCACATTAATTTTAAAAATGTAAGCTATATATATTAGAAGAAAACTTCAATAGGCCTCCACGTACAGGTTGGGTGAAACATAGATATCATATTTGGTCACCAGGTATATCATCATTATATCTTTTTAGTGAACAACCATTGACAGATTTTGATAATAATATTCCAACAAATATTGGTGTTGCGTCCAATATATGTAATTTTGTTGTTTCCATTTGGCATTTTTACGTTGGGAAAATCTTAACGACTTTTTCAAAGCATATAAAGCCATGAACACTCGTTAAAAATGCACACTATTATAATGATGCATGCCTTCTTAAGTATGCAATTTTGTTTTTTTGTTTTTGTGGTGTATTGTACGTCACATTGTTCAACATTATTATACACCTATATGATATATATATATATATATTCTAATGATTCTGCTAAATAAAAAAATTACAATTTAATTTACTACAGAAATCAACGAGGTGTATGATATCTCCAAGATACAGCAAAGCACAAAAAAGACGATGAAACGAGAAGCTTATGCTACAGTTCTCCATTCCTCAGATATCTACGTTTGTGGGGCCATCACATTAGCTCAAAGCCTTCTTCAAACCGGAACTAAACGTGACCTAATCCTCCTTATTGACAACACCATTTCACATTCCAAACGGGACGCTTTAGTTAAAGCGGGCTGGAATATCCGGATTATAAACCGTATTCGTAATCCACGGGCTCAAAACGGTACTTATAACGAATACAACTACACCAAATTCAGGTTGTGGTTACTTACGGATTACGATAAAATCATATTCATTGATTCGGACATCATCGTGTTACGCAACATGGATATTCTCTTCAATTTTCCTCAGATTTCTGCTAGCGGAAACGATATGTCGTTGTTCAATTCGGGTGTTATGGTGATCGAACCGTCGCGTTGCACGTTCAAGATGTTCATGGAGAACACGAAAACCGTTGAATCGTACAACGGCGGTGACCAGGGTTTTCTTAATGAAATGTTTGTATGGTGGCATAGGTTGCCTAGGAGAGTCAATTTCTTGAAGAATTTTTGGTCAAACTCTTCAAATGAGGTTGATTTCAAGAATCAACTATTCGGGTCGGATCCTCCGAAGCTTTACGCTATTCATTACTTGGGATTAAAGCCTTGGAATTGTTATAGAGATTATGATTGCAATTGGGATCTTCAAGAACAGTGGGTTTATGCTAGTGATGTTGCACATGAAAGGTGGTGGAAACTGCATGATGCCATGGATGTCGGGTTGCAGAAATTTTGCGGGTTATCGGATCTCCGGAAGGTTGAATTGAAATGGGATAGGCAGATGGCTAAGAAACATGGATTAAAAGATAATCATTGGAGGATTAATGCAACTGATCCTAGACAATATGTTTGAAAGGATTTCCTTTCAATTCCCTTTTGGCCATTTGTTTCTTGTATAAGAACTTCTTTTCCAATTTTTCTTTTCTTTCAAATTTTTTTTTTTTCAGGGAGAGAATTGACACTGATATCATAATTTATGTTGGTAGTAAACTAGAAACTTGATTTTATTTGATTTTTTTTTTTTGTTTTTTTGTTTTTTTTTGTTTTTTTGTTTTTGTTTTGAGAACTGATTTGATTTGTTGTTACTATATACTTTTCTTATCATTAAAAGATTAAAAAAAACTATATATACATACTCTTGGACTACTTAATTAAAGAGAAATATGATAATGTGCACCCCTAATTTTCTTCAAAGAAAAAATAAATAAAAAAACATCATTAATGTCATAATTAGAGGTCCCTAAGTAACTTTTTGTTTCCTTTTAAAAAAAAAAAGGTTTCCTGCTGCAATGATTGAGTAGAAGGCAAGAGTGAATAGAAATGACGGAAAGGAAAACAAATGACTATATATTAGTTGAGCTAACATATTTAGGTACACCAAACACTGCCATGAAAATATATTATTGAACTGATTCCTGCACAACAAATCTAAGCTATGGTTTACACTTTCTTTTTGAATTTTTTTATCACCCTTTGACTTCGAAACAGTATCATCTTTCATTCATGACATTCACTAGCATACTCTCCAAACTTGTTGCATTTGTAACGCTTCACTTCAGCTTTTATTTTGTTTGTTTTCTAGCAAAGACGCCCAGTTAGTACACCACACCCCAGCCAAAAAGACTACTCAGAATCAACCGCGTGGTGACCACGTGGAGGGAACACTTGAGAATCCGACCGCAGAGTGGGATCGAACTCAACAAGAGAATGTACTGGGGGCAACATCGCCCGGCACATCATCACCCAGAGAACAAAGTCCAAGGAATCGCAGTGCCCACAGAACTAGTCCGCCATGGTCATGCTCGCGGCAAGGCCGCTGAAGGGACATCTAAACAACAGCCCAACCAGGAAGTAACTCCGGAACAAATACCAGGTCTCGCTGAAGATCCAGAAACGATAGCTGTTAAAACCTATGCCGATTATGTTGAGAAGGCATACCTCACCAACTCTATACTCATGGCCAGGGGCCTTCCACCTAAACCACTATTGCCTCCGCCACCAACTGTGAGCGCGGGTGCAGTTCCAGAAAACCCCCAAATAAGCCAACGAGGGCGGTCTCATCTGATTGAAATTGAGGAGGAAAGTGTTCATTCTCCAGGGTACCAAGCCTGCCAAAGAGGTCCAGAAAGGAATGATGACAGGAGATCAGTCCTCGAGCGTCTTGGAAATAATGAGAGGAGAACCATCTTGCAACATCTAGGACCGAGTCACTCAGAGCGGAACGTGGTTCCGCGACATGAAAACAGAGGTAATCGGGATGCCCACTAAGTCATCATGGACAGGCGAGGCGAGCAAGAGGAAGAGTCTCGCAACCATGCGGAATCGGAGGATATTCCAAAGAAAGCTATCGATCACACAGTGCCAGAGCAAATGGCAAAGATGCAAAAGGACCTTGAGGAGCTAAAAAAGGTCAAAGAAAGCAAAAAATATAAGGAAACATTGGGGATCAATGTTTTATCTGAGAAGATTCTGAATTCGCTGCCTAAAGAAAACGTCCACTACCCAGGGAACCTCCTGCCCCTACGAATGGATTACTTATTTCCAGAGCTGCTTCACACTGGCTACTCGCAACAAATCGGCCTGGTGTGTGGCCCTCGTAGGCAGCATGCAGGATCGAGCCGCGGCATGGATTCGCAGCATGCCTCGAGGATCGGTCGAGAGTTTGGATGATATAAAAAATAAATTCTTGACGGAGTTCGAATCAACAGACAGACCAAAAAAAACAATTGACGATCTATATGAAATCTGCCAAGGAGACAACGAGCCAAGCCACAGCTATTACGATAGATTCATGCGGGTATACGATCAAACCAAAAACATCCCCAAAAGTGACATCATAACCTGTTTTCTCACTGGGGTAGCTAGGGGCTACATGAAAACTCATTTCACCATAACACCCCTGAAGAACTTGCGAGATCTGTTCGACAGAGCTAGGAAACATGGGCTGACCGAAGCAGTGCCCTCACCCTCTGGAAAAGGCAAAGCAAAAAAGCGATCCCAAACCTCCCAGGGAGGATCGCTAGGATGACCGAAAGGAGGACCGATGTTAGGGCCAGAATCAAGAACGAGAGATAAGAAATCCGGTGAGGTTTGACGAGAAGGAATTCATCCCACTCAACACGACACCCACCCAGATTCTATTTGAGATCCATGATCATTTCCCACCTCCTTGACCCATGAAAGCCGATCCAAAGAACCGGGATGAGTCTAAGTACTGCAAATACCACAAGGATCATGGTCATATAACCGATGAATGCATCTCTCTCAGAAGACTGATCGATAAGCTAATAGAAGAGGGTCTGGCGGCCAAATACAGAAGGGATGGTCGTGGACCCGCCAACATAAACAGTCACCAACCTCGTCGATTCCAGAATGAGGTCCAAGTGATTTACACTTTTCCAAGCATCAATCAACTGAAATCACAGATCAACTTGTTAAACACTCGAGGGTATGAGAAGCCAATCGTTCTCGGAGAATCTGAAAAAGGAATCACATTCACCAAAAGCGAGTTGGCGGGCCCACAAGGAGCAATGGAAACACCCATCATCATCAAGGTTGGAATTGGAAGCTAGGGGATCAATCGGGTCCTGGTAGACATTGGTGCGGGCAGAGACATAATCTACTATGATTGCCTAAAAAAATATCGGATACGGAGAAGCGAGGCTGACACCCTACTCGGGCATTTTGGAAGGCTTCTCTAACGACCCGGTCCGCGTTAAATGAACAAACGAGTTGGAGGTTCTGATCGGCAACTTTGAACCCAGCAGGACTAAAAAGGTAACATTCTTAGTCGTCGACCTCCCCTCACACTACAAAATAATTTTGGGAATCCCCTCCATGCGTAAGTTATAGATGGTCGCTTCTATACCCCCACCAGAGGGTTAAGTTTTATATCAAGGATTCCAATGAAATCGGGCTCGCCATCAATAGGCTGCAAGTTTTCCTTGACCACATCACAAGAAACAGATCTGATTCCAAAAGAGCTTGAATTGACGATGCGGGGTTCACCCTAAGCACTAGTCAGGTCAATATACTGAGAGAAACGGGACCCAAATAGGTCGAATGTGACATATTGTAGGTAAGAGACGAGCCAGATTTCATGGCTAACGACGAATTGATCGAGGTCATTATAAACGAGGCCCTTCCAGACCAGAAAATCAAGACGGGAGGTCAATTGGATGAACTTGAAAGAGAGGAGTTGATATCGCTCCTCAAGAGGAAGTTGGACGCCTTTTTGACATATTTTTTAAAAGTTGATCCGACCTTCAGGCTGATCCAACAAAAAAACCCTTCAATTCTCCAGTGAAAAAGAGGTCGCAATCAAGGTCGAGGTGGAGAAGCTAGTGAATGCGGGGATAATCAAGGAACTCACATACCCAACTTGGTTGGCCAACGTTGTTATGGTCAATAAACACAATGGAAAGTGGAGGATATGTGTAGATTTCACGGACCTGAATAAAGCCTGTCCGAAAGACCTTTTTTCTTTCCCAAGGATAGATCGAATGGTCGATGGGATAGCTGGTTTCGAAATGTTAAGTTTTCTCGATGTTTACTCCAGGTATCACCAAGTAAGGATGGCAGAGTGCGACATGGAAATGACAGCGTTTAGAGCCGCAGGAGGACTCCGTTACTATGAGATGATGCTGTTTGGTTTAAAAGACACAAGCTCAACTTACCAGAGGATGGTCAATAAGGTTTTTGCACCTCAAATTGGGGAAAACATGGAAGCCTATACTGACGACATGGTCGTGAAGTCGGCCCGCAGGCGATCTCCTAAAAACTTTCAACAATGTGAAAAAGCACTCGATGAAGTTAACTAGTGAAACGCACTTTTGGGGTTCATGCCGGGAAATTCTTAGGATTCATGGTCAGACAGAGGGGAATCGAAGAAAACCCAGAGAAAATCGAGGCTCTATTGAATATGAAAGAACCAACCCGCATCGGAGAGGTGCAAAAGCTAAATGGAAGGATAATCACACTCTAGGATGATTCATTTCTGAATCCGCAGACATGTGCCTCCATTTCTTCAAAATCCTGAACGGAAATAAGTCATTCACCTGGACTAAAGAGTGCTCCAACGCTTTTAAAGATCTCAAAACCTAATTGGGAAGCCCTCCACTACTAGTCAGTCCTCTGATAGATGATTAGTTGTTCCTTTACTTGGCGGCCTCAGACCGGGTTGTAGCCGCCGTTCTTGTCAAGGAGGACGGCACCCTCCAAAAGATCGTTTATTATGTAAGCAAGGCTCTCAGTCCCCTTGAGAGTCGTTATTTTAATATAGAGTAGTTGGCCTACTCCGTTGTTATCACTGTCCGAAAACCGAGGGCTTATTTTTCTGCGTATACTATTATTGTATTGTCCGACAGCCCGCTTCGTCGGGTGTTCCACAAGCCCGAATATCAGTCCGCCTACTCCGTTGGGCCATCGACCTAACTGAATTTGACGTTCATTATGAACCTCACAGAACAATCAAGGCACAATCCTTGGCAGATTTCATAGTGGAAACGAGCTTCAGCAAAGAACGACCTATTTCGAATCCCGTCAGCGAACCAAACGCTTCAGCGATGACCGCCTCCGCGCCATAGCGGCGGAGTCATTGCTAGCAGCTATACGTTGATGGGTCCGCAAATCGAAATGGTTGTGGGGCCGGAATCATCCTGTTCGAACCAGGCACCTCAGAAGAAATCGAAAAAGCCTGAAGGTCGACTTCACATTGTCAAACAAACATGAGCGTCGAAAATGTGGAAATCTATTGCGACTCGTAGCTGGTAGTTCATCAAATTACAGGTTCAAGTGCAACCGATTATGAAGTCCTACAGGAATATCTCGACCTCGTACACAAGGTGAAGGACAGTTTCAACTACTGCGAGTTCAGAAAGATAAGACGCGAGGAGAACGAAAGGGCTGACTATTTATCAAAGTTAATTGAAGAAGAGAGAATAAACGAGCCATCAATCATGGTCGAATTGTTGAAATAATGTCCTAAAACCGGGTCCGACCGGGTAGGATCATTTCTGTTAGGAAATCTACGCGGGAACGCATCGGAATTTAAAATTTTATTTCCTTTTAACCAAGATCGACTTCGTTTAAGCAATAAACAAATAAGCTAGTAGACGGTGGTTACCTTGGTTGATCTAAAAGATCGACGCTTTGACCGTCTAAGGAGAGTAGTTCAAGATAGAGCCGCCCAAGTGTTCGGCCTCTACCGCTAGTCCACACGAACAGACCATCGAATCCCATCATGGATTGCTATTGGAAAACTCCGGTTCTTAGACCGCATTTTTCTCCTCTCTCCAACTCTCTACAGGATGCCTCTATTTTACACAAGAACTATGAGTTTCTTGCAATTGTGATGCATAAAAGAGCTTGACACCCACCTCTTTTATAATGGATGTGGCGCCCAGGAGAGTAGAGTAGGAGAAGAAAATCTTTTCCAATAAAATAAGGAAAATACAATTGATTGATTTATCTCATTTATTATAATATCTCATATTAAATAAATCTAGGATATTGTCAATATCTCATATTGAATATTTCCAAGATAATGTCAATATCTTATATTGACAATATTTATCTTTTATTATATTACCATAACTCAATTTACACATGTGTATATATCACATATATATAACACACGTAAATCCATTAATATATATTATACAAACATGCGCATGCATAGTACCAACTTGCACTTTTGCACACACACGCACTCATAAGTATATATATATATATATATATATATATATATATATATATATATATATATATATATACAAACACAAATTTGCATACCTTTAAGCCAATAAATTCAAGATCCGAAATATTCTTTAATTAATCAATATAATTAATATCTTGTATTTAATTTATTCATAATAAATAAATACCACCATATTAATTTACTACTACTAACCTTTATAGCACGAGATAAACTTTTCTTATTTGGTTATCATCTATAACCACATTTAATCCGCTAGATGTTCATATGTGTGTGACCCGATAGGCTTCGAATATGTTGGCCGTAGACACAAAGTGCAAATTATTTAAAATGCCCTTCATGCCTAACGATCACGGATAGCGTCTAGCAACACACCGTGACTTCAATCATCGGAAGAGTCAAATGCAATGACTACTACCTTTCATGTGAAATGATTTATCGTGTAAATTACAATCCTATCATTGTAATAATATCCATACGGTCGCATGCGTTGAGTGTCAAACATTAACGCACCGTATCTTTATAACTGGATATCAAGCTCTCTCGAAGTAACTCACTTACTTCCACTTTGCAAAGATTCACGAGAGTAAGACATTACTTATAAGAAGGCCATTTCGATATTCAATCCCAATCATAGGATACGCGATTCTGGACGACCAATCATGTATACTCGCATGCTTCAAGATCATACCCAATCACTACCGCATGATCGCCTCGTGGCTGTGGAAACCTTAATAGTGTCAAAGCATGAAAATCCACACCTTGATGCCATGAAGACTCCGGTCAAAAGGATAATTACACAACCGTCACATAGTGTGACACTTATCCGTGTAAGTGGTCACTCGATCCTAACGTCGCATTCTCTAATACACGTCCACGTACAGTCCAAGTGTCTCTACACTTCGATAGACAAGATCTATCCCTGCCCTTAAAGACAGAAGACATTCATAATTGGTTCTTTAAAAGAACATATATATGACAATAGAAAAACCATTTAATCTATGTACAAACATAAAGAAATAGTAGAAATGATCCTACCCGGTCGGATCCGGTCCAACCCGATTGGGTTTAGGACAATATTTCAATAATTTATACTATTTCTTTATGTTTATACATGTGATAAATGACTTTTATGTTATTGTATATTTGTTTGTTTAGCGAACCAATTATGATATTGTAAATATATTATAACGTCCTTAGTGTCAAACTGTGAAAGAGAAATCATAATAGTGATTATGGTTGATGAGATCTCGACTCACGTTAAAAGGCTTGATGCTTAAATGTCTCTAGTCGTCTGCTATTAAATAGGACATTAATAGTATGATTAGACTAGCATGTATTGAATGTCTTCTATCTTATTGAAAATAGGGGTAGATCTCGTCTATCAATGTGTTGAGACACTTGGATTGTACGTGGACGTGTATTAGAGAATGTATACGTTAGACTGACCCACTTACTTTATTAAGTATCGCACTATGTGGCGGTTGTGTAATTATCCTGAGATTGGAGTCTTCATGACATCACGGTGTGGATTGTCATACTTTGACACTATTGAGGTTTCCCCTAGCCATGGGGCGATCATACGGAAGTGACTGGATGTGATACTGAAGCATCCGTAGGATTCATGTTGCTCGTCCGCAAATCGCGTATCCTATGATTAGGAGTAAATATCCGAAAGGACCTTTTTATAAGGAATGTCTTATTCTCGAAAGTCTTTGCAAAGCGGAAGTAATATGTTACTTCGAGAGAGTATGATATCCAGATTATAAGATTCGGTCGTTGATGTTTGACACTCGACGTACGACCGTATATATTGATATTGTAACAGCGATAGGATTCGATTTACACAGTAACCGTTTTCACGTGAAAGGTAGTACTCACTGTATTTGACTCTTCCGATGATTGGGGGTCACGGTGTGTTGCTAGACGATATTCCGTGATCGTTAGGTATGAAGGGCATTTTCGTAATTGCACTTTGTGCCTACAACCAACATATTTGGAAGCCTATCGGGTCACACACATAAGAACATCTGGTTGGATTAAAATGCGGTTATAGCGATTACCAAATAAGGAAATTTTTATCTGACTATAAAGTGTTATAGTGATAAATTAATATGGTGGTATTTATTTATTATGAATAAATATAACACAAGATATTAATTATATTGATTAATTAAATATACATATGATGTATGTGTATGTCGAAATATATTTGTGTATATTGATACACATGTATTTGCAAATTAATTAATCATATCATTATATTAATTAAGAATATTCCAGATGCCAATATTATGGTATATGGGGCGCAGGTTATAAGTGTATAAGATACACTTTGATTGTGCGATTTAATTAATAGTATTATCATATATTAATATTAGATATTAATAGATTTGCATAAATTGATTTATGGTAATATGATAAAGAAAATCAATATTAGATATTAGCAATACCTTGGAAATATTTAATATGAGATATTAAATTAAATGAGATAACTCAATCAAATATATTTTCCTTATTTTATTAGGGAAATGTTTTCTTTCTCCTCAATCTACTCTTCTCCCAATCAGATTGGGACTATATGGGGCGCCACTTATCTCTATATAAGAGAGGGGTTGGCTACCTCTTTTTAATCATCACAATTAGAAGAGTTCTAATTTACTAGAAAAATAGAGAGCTTCCTAGAGAGAGTTTGAGAGGGAGAAAATGCCGGTCTAGCAATCGAGTTTTTCTGGTAGCAATCCATGATGGGATTCCGGCGAGCTGTTCGTGTGGATCAACGGTAGAGGCCGAACACTTGGGCGGCTTCGTGCAGAAACTACAACCATAGACAAAGCGACGATCTATTTTAGATCATCCAAGGTATATTCTATGTCTACTTCTTTTATGCTTGTTGCTTAAGCGAAGCCGATCTTGGGAAAGAGAAATCAAAATTTTGAATTCCGCTGCGTTACCGCGTTGATTTCCTAACAGTGGTACCAGAGAGGTCTTCAAGCTTAAGCAATAAGCATTATTTAATTTGCGTAGTAATTAAATCTAGATGCATGATTTAAATTCGCGAAATGGAAAACAAAAAATAAATTAATTCGGGTAGGGCTGCTCGGCCAAAGCGGCGGCGCCCCACCGCATTATCGCCGCCGGCGTCGGCGGCCCTATGGTTGCCGGCGGCTGGTGGTGGTTTTGTGGTGGACATCAAATTTTGCTGTTTCGTGAATTTTTATGGTACATTGAAATCTCTCGTTGTTTAGTCAATGTCTTATGGCTAACCAATAGTTCAAATAGTTTGGACCATTGGGATGCCACATGACACTATGGAATAATAGGATTGGTTTATGGTCTACAATTGTGTACCTAAGATTAACCTAGGCCTTTCCAAATTTTGTTTGGAATAGGCTTAGGCCCTTTTCAAAATATTTGATTTTGGAAAGGGCCCAGGCCTAGGCCCTTTCAAAATTTTGATTTTGGAAAGGGCCCATGTTAGTGCCTTTTGGTTTTGAAAACCAAATGCATACCTTTTGATTCGGAATCAAAAGGAAAGAAACAAAAGAGACTTAATTTTAATTTTGATTTATTTTGGAATAGTTCTAATTGATTAAAATTAAAATAGAAATCGTTTTAAAATTAATCGTTAATTTTATTTCGATTAAAATCATTTAATTAAGTAAATTTTAATTAGTTAATTGATTAGATAATTTTTTTAATTGATTAAACGTTAATCGATTAATTAAGACGTAAGTTGGTAAATTTAGATTTTATCTCTTTCATAAGATTTTATTGTATGAATTATATATTGTAGTAGATATAATATGATTATATGGATCCCGATTGATCATGAACTCGACCAATATGATAGATGTGTGTGATTTATTTTTCTGTTGGTTTCAAAATTGTCCTAGGCCGTTATGAACAACGTGACCTAGTTTACTTTCTGCATTTATCTCATTCCCATGAGTTACCCGTGTGCGTCGGGTGTACAAATTTATTAGATAGATTTTATGTAAAAAGAATGGAGCAAAAGATGGAGACCAAAGAAAGACGAATGAAGATCCCATTGAAGATGGTGCATTAAAGATCTTATTGGCGGTTGCAGCTGCCCTTAGATTGTGACACGCGGTTTCGTCAGTTTGTATTCGAAACCGCACTTAGAAAAAGTCAATGATCATACCGGTTACTTCACGCATTTATTTATTTTGTGCTTGTATTTATTTTATATGATACGATAGATGTATGACTAGATGAATGTGTAGGATTTATGTTTATAGAGATAGATATTTTTGGTAAGACCGTAATTAAAATTAATTACGTGAATTAATTTGTAAAATGCTCCCATAATAAAAAAATAAGTCGGAATTGTCTCTCAATATTATAATGACGGTGAAGAGCTCTTGTTCGGATCCAATCCATCAGCCACAACTGGGGGTTGACCTACCTCAGGTATAACGTTATTACATGGAATTGTTGACCAATGACTAGTCTTCTAAGTGAGCTCACCCAACATAGCAAAGACTAATCCCCTCGGTGAATTCGAAGACATTCTTCGATTATCACCAACTTTAATAATTCCAAGTTCAGTCCTTAGTTTAGCAAATCTTTCACTATCCAATGGTTTAGTGAAAATATCAGCAAGTTGATCTTCATTAGAGATTTAAAGAACCACCACATCTTTCTTTTCAACATGATCTCTTATAAAATGATGTCTCACATCAATATGCTTGGTTCTTGAGTGCAAAACAGGATTTTCTGTAATTGCAATTGCACTAGTGTTGTCACACATGATTGGAATTTCTCTTTCTTCAATTCCATAATCCCTTAACTTTTGTCTTAACCACAGTATTTATGCACAAACAAATTCCAAAGACAATGTATTCACTTTCAAAGATGGAAGTTGATATTGAGTTCTGTTTCTTGCTAAACTAGGAAACCAGTCTATTTCCCATTCACTGACAAGTCCTGTGGTGCTTTTTCTATCAATCTTGCATCCAGATAATCGTAACTGAGTATGATATAACTTTGAAGCTTCCATCTTTTGAATACCATATCCCTACTCCCAAAGTCTCTTTTAGATACGAGAACTTTTTGATCGCACCTAAATGACTTTCTTTAGGTTTAGATTGAAATCTTGCACAAACACCTACAAAGAAAGGATATATCAGGTCTCAGCAAAGAAGGTACAACAGATCGCCTATCATCCTTCTCGTATAAGGTCTGATCAACATATTTGCCTTCCTTATCTTCATCCAATCTGATATTTGTACTGATGGAGTTGATATCTTGGTGCTGTTTTCCATACCAAATTTCTTCAGTAACTCCTTGGTATACTTGGTTTGATGAATGAAGATTCCATCTTTCATCTGTTTGACTTGCAATCCCAAAAAGTAGTTCATTTCTCCCATCATACTCATTTGGAATTTACTCTTCATTAGATTTGCAAACTTTTCACATAGCAATTCATTTTCAGAACCAAAAATTATGTCATCAACATAAATTTGTACCAGCAGGGTGCTGTCCCCTTCATTGATTCTGTTCGAAATAAAATTTATGTTTTGATGATAATTCATCTTATTTATTATAATGTTATCTTAACCCCATTTGATGAAGTGCTGAAGCCAGCTGTCATAGTGGAAAGCTAAAAGATGTCTAGAACTGAATGTATAAGTTTTATTAGAGTCTGATTTTTGTATAGGTTACATCAGACAAGCACTGTAATTAGTAGTGTGTCGTAAAACTAAAAACTGGGAATCAATTAGAAAACTGGAAATCATCAAGACAAAAAAACTGACTCGGGATACACCTACTGAAGAAGGTAAGTTCGCTGAGAGTTACAGACTCAGTTGGCTTATCTAGAAGATGGAAGAAATGAGGGACACATACTCAGTTATTGAAGAATGAAGAACTGAGGGTTCAAACTTAGTTATGAAGTCGAGATTGTAAAGTTGGACTTCAGGCAAGATTGTGGTGACCTGAACTGACTTTATAGATCTTGTATGAAGACCTAAGAATCATAAGGACAATGAATTCTTAGATGATAAATGCATCATGGTGTACTCTTATTAAGTCAATTGTAATCAGATAAAAACTAGAGTACTGATATTTGAAGAAGAATAAAATCTCAGTTAATGCTCCAAGTCAGTTAGGAAACTAACAAATGAAAAACTGACAAGGAAACTCAGATTTATAAGTCAGCCATCCAACAAGCTGAAAGTACAATCGAACATTGTTAAGAAAGAAATTTCATTGGATGAGTCACTGACATAGCAGGAACGGTCAGAACATATAACCGTTGTGAGATATACAATTCAAATCGAAGCCAGATGAACGTTGGACTTCACACTATAAATAGAAGACCTTGCACCAACAACAAAAATATAGAACAGAGCATATACAAGAATTAACAAGCAATTTGTGCACTCTATTTGAATTGTTATCATCACTGAACTACAACAAGATCATATCTAGTATTTCTTCAAGTGTTAAAAGCTACAAAGAATTTATCAAGGATTCAACACTTTGAAGAACCACAAACAAGAATCAACTTATTGATTCTCAGCCCAACTTTGATTCTATTTCAAAGGTTTAGACTGTGAAGCAAACCGGGAAGGTTTTGTCAAGGACAGTTGTGACAAGCAGTCGGGTAGACTGTGTTTGTGGTGGTAGCTGGTGAAGAGGCAATCCTACCCTCTAAGGACCAGTGGTTCAAGCATTTGGAGAGCAGCAATTCTACCTGTTCTACAATTGTTTAGATAGTGAAGCTAGGGATTAGCCAAGGACTATTGTTTAGGACTTTTTGTAACAGTTCACCTCAAGAAGTTCTAGTGGAATTTTCCTCCGCACCACAGGGGAAGAGAGGACGTACAGGATTACACCACCTGGAACCTCTATAACATCCGCCTCATTTACTTTACGCATTTACTTATTTATTTAGCATTTACTTACAGCATTGTGATAATTGATTGTTATACATCTCACAATCTGGCCGACATTCACTAATTCACAACACTCGGTTTTCATAATGAGAATAACAAGATCATTTTAAAGGCTAAAATTATATCCGCTGCCGGTTGACTCAGTTTCAGCTTAAGTCAGTTTGATTTAATCTCAGCTTAGTCAGCTCAACTCCACACAAGTTTTATCTGAACCATAATTTGTTTTAAACTCAGTTTTTGGTGACAAGTTTATTCACCCCCCCCTCTAAACTTGTGTTAGCCTTTCCAAGGGACCAACAGATTCTGAAAAGAGTCTTATCAATGGTGCCTTTTGTAAAACCATTGTCCACCAAGAATTGAGATAGAGTCTCATACCATGCTCTTGGTGCTTGTTTCAAACCATAAAGTGCTTTGTTAAGTCTATACACTTTATCTTCTTGATCTTTAACTTCAAAACCAGGAGGTTGCTGCACATACACCTCCTCTTCCAGAATGCCATTCAAGAATGCACTTTTGACATCCATTTGATATACTTTGAAGTTTTTATAAGCAGCATATGCTAGGAACAATCTGATAGCTTCCAATCTTGCAACAGGGGCATATGTCTCATCAAAATCTATTCCTTCTGCTTGAGAATATCCTTTTGCCACTAGTCAGGCCTTATTCCTTACAATGGTACCAGATTCATCCAATTTGTTTCTGTATACCCATTTAGTACCAATGATATTTGCATGATTAGGCCTATCCACTAGTGTCCAAACTTGATTTCTTTCAAATTCATTTAATTCTTCTTGCATAGCAATTATCCAGTCTGGATCTGAAATTGCTCCTTCAACAACTTTAGGTTCCACTTGAGATAGAAAAATAGTAAAAATTGCTCCTAATTGTCTTATAGTCCTCACACCTTGCTGTATATTGCCAATACCTGTTCAGCAGGGTGATCCCTCAATCATTGTGGATTCTGGTTGGAATGATTTTCAGGAACCTCATCTTGAGAGGTCTCTTTGTTTCTTCAACAGGGGGTTCAGCAGATCCTTGAACTGCCTCAGTTGTTGCATCAGTAGTATTATCAGTAGGGTGTTCAGCAGGGGCAGAATCAGAAACCTTTGAGTCATTAAACCTTCCCAAAACTTCAACACAATCTGGGTCAGTGACTTGTAGATTCTCAGCAGGTTCACAAGCTTCATCTTCCATACCAGTGAACTTAGGGTCATCAAACACAACATGAATTGTCTCCTTATGTTTTAGTGACCTTTTGTTCAGTACCCTGAATGCCTTGCTGACAGAAGAGTATCCCAAGAAAATTCCTTCATCTGATTTTGGTTGGAATGTCTTCAAATGTTCCTTATGATTCAAGATAAGACACTTGCTTCCAAATGGATGGAAATAGAATATATTAGGTTTTCTTCCATTCCAAATTTCATAAGGTGTCTTCAGCATCTTCTTGTTCACTGAGGTTCTGTTTTGTGTATAGCATGTGTATTAATCGCTTCAAATTTAATATCTTTCAGGTAGAAATGCTTCACAAATCATAGTTCTTCCTGCTTCTTTTAATGTTCTGTTTCTTCTTTCAAAGAACTCCATTTCTTTGAGGTGTACCACCAATGACAAGTTGATCTTGATACACCGTTCTGCTCACAATATTCTCTTATAACTTTATTGAGAAATTCATGACTTTGTATCGATCTGATTTTTACTACTGTCAAACTTTTCTCATTTTGCAATCTCTTCAAAAGTTCAGGCATCTTTTGAAGTGTTTCACTTTTTCTTGTTCATAAATATCACCCAAGTGTACCTTGAATAATCATCCACAACTACTAAGGTGCATTTCTTTCCTGTTACACTTGTTGGTGTTACTGGTCCAAATAAATCCATATGCATCAGCTCCAAAACTCTATTATTTGATTGCTTAGTCTTTGATTTGAAGCTTGACTTTGTCTGTTTACCTTGGCCGACATGCATCACAAATAGTATCCTTTTTGAATGTGATCTCTCGGTAAACCAATCACCGCTTTTCTTCTCCACCAACCGATTGATATCATCAAAATTTAGATGATTCAACTTCTTATGCCATAGCCAATTAAGCTCGATTTGGTATGCACAATCGGACATGTTTCTGGAAGAGCACTAGACCAATCCACATCATACATATTTTGTTGTCTTCTTCCACCAACACGACTTGATCACCTCTTTCACTAATGACAAGACAAGTGTTTTTGTCAAAAGTGACCTTGTATCCCATGTCACTGTAATTGTCCGAAGGCTCGATGAGGTTGTAGTCCAATCCTTCCACATATGCAAGCATTTTCGATTGTTAATCCATTCCTCACAAGTGTGCCATATCCTCTTGTGTATCCAAGTGTATTTTTGTTGCCAAAATTCACCCTTGGACCATTCTTAGCCACAAAATTTGACAAACAGTGCTTATTCTTTGTCATATGTCTGGAACATCCACTATCAAAATACCAGACACCCTACAAAACAAAGTTAATGCATTTTAGGTACCCAAAATTGTTTGGGTCCATAATGGTCAGTGGTAAGCATGACCCCTGGCATGTTTCCATAAGGTCTTCTTCTAAAAGTGTCATACTTTGGTTCATACATTATTCTACACATCCATATGGTCTAACAGGTGGCTGTGTAGGATTCACATATGTTTTCTGGCCTTTTGGTATGTAATGCTGTTTGAAGTGATTTCTGTTGTTAGATGCATTAGCATAACCATTGGATTGTCTGTTGCTAGAGCACTCTATAATATGGAGTCTCTTGAGGTCCTGCTTTGAGGCCTTGTATAAGTCTATGTTGATCCTCTGCTTTGATTCCATTGCTTAGGTTTTACCCCTAGCATCATGGTTATACTTGTTGCTTTAGCAGTAGAGTGTGAGGAATATTCCAATCATCATCGATGAGGAACAATCTACCTCTCCCCCGAGATAAGTATCCCTAGAATGATTAACATTTTTGGGTTTGGGATTCTTATCCTTGGAATATTTCTAGTTTTTCCCTTTTTGTGGTCCAGTAGACTTGGTAGCAGGTCTGCTATCAGTAGGTCTAGAAGGTCCAGCAGTCCTACCTTTGGATTTACCCTTTTTGTTAGGTGCTGATGTCCTTTTAGACTTCTGATTTTGCCTCTTTGAAGCATTCTCAGTAGGCTTCACTACCTCAGCAACCCTTTTGGGAGTTGGATCTTGTGCAGGCACAAACTTAGGACCAATCCTGGTACTAGGTTCAGTGACCTTACTGGATCCACTCTTATTGGATTGTTGATTTCCAAATCCAAGCCCTGTTCTATCACCAAAAGGCTTTCCAGATTTGAATGCAGTGGAGGAACAAGATGGTTCAGCAGACTCAGTAGCTACTGAATGTACATCAGGCTTATGCTGATTCTGTCTAACTTCTTTTTCCTTTCCCTTGAGAATCCTTAATTCAGCATTTAATCTTTAAACTTCTAATTGAAGAGCTTCTTTTTCAGTCTTCACAATCTCATAACCAGATTGTATTATCCTCAGTTGATTAAGGATGGCATCCAAAGTTTCTTCATTGTCAGAATTTTTTGGATTTGAACCACAAGTTGATTCACAATCACTTCCAGCAGGAGTATTTATGGATACAGAATTGTATACCTCATCTGTTTCATCCATATTTGCCATCAAAGCATAATCATCCATATCAGCAACAAGTGCAGTGTCATCAGATTCATTTCCTTTTTATGATTCCACTTCATATCTCGATTCATCTTGGCAACCATAGCCTTCTTGCCATGTCTTCTTTATTGACTCTTGGTCTTCGTGAGGTCCGGACAATCAGTGCGAAATGTCCAGGCTTCTTGCAGTTGAAGCAAAGATAATCATGTTCCTTACTTTGTTTTAACTCAGGGACAGTCAGTTTGAAGTGTCCTGGTTTCTTGCATTGAAAGCACAAGTAATCATTGTCTTTCTGGAATCATCCTTCTTCTTTTCTTTGAATTTCTTAGTGAAATTCCTTGGAGAGAACCCTTTCCGTTTTCATCATCCCGATTTTCTTGCTCAGTAGGGCAATCTGCTCTTGCATCTCATCCAGCAGATCATCTTGAGCTCCTGATGTTTCTTCTAGATGTTTGGCAGCCAATGCAGTGGTCTTTGGCTCTTCTTTTTCATTGGTAGGTGCCAATTTCTTGCTGAATTCATAAGCTTTAAGATCTGAGAATAATTTGAAGGTATTCTCTTCATGTAGTTTTCTCATTTCTTCTATGGCAGTAACCTTCATCTCCCAAACTTCTTTTTCAGGTAAAGCTTCCAAGATTTTTTAGTTGATTTCTTCTTTTGAGTAGCTTACACTCAATAAGGTGAGTTCATCCAGAATTGCATTGAATCTAGATTCCATTTGCTCAATGGTTTCATTTGGTTGCATTTTGAACTTTTGAAACCTCTTTTTGGCCACACTGATTTTATTCTTCTTGATTGCATCAGTGCCTTCACAGATTAACTGTACCTTGTCCCAAAGTTCCTTTGCAGTTTTGCAATCTTTCACCTTCATATACATATTGCTATCCAGAGTTCTGTATATGATGTCAATAGCAATATTGTTAAGATTTGCTCTCTTTCTATCTTCAGCATTCCATTCTCTTTTTGGTTTTGGAATGTACTGTGTCTCATCTCCCACTGTTACTGCTTTGGTAATCTTCAGTGGTCCATCAGTTAGCACATCCACTATTTCATTATGTGTTGCAGCTAGATAAGCCTGCATACGACGTTTTTATTCATCAAAACGATCTAAAGAACACATCAGCATTGTTCTAGCATACTGGTTGTTATCCATGATGCAAAGCTTTGAAAATCAGTAACTTGAAAAAGTTTTCAAAGTATTTTCACAAGCACAACAAGTAGGATTACTTGAGCGTAAACACCGCTCCGATACCAATTGTTGGTCCCTTGAAAAGGCGTTGGTTAAGTTTAGAGGGGGTGAATAAACTTAACACTTAAAACTTTTGGAGTTAACAAACTCAAGAATTTCGGCGACCTCATCGATACTTGATGAGTCCGTTGACCTTCAGTAGTCTTCTGACTATTGAACTTACTGAATTTGTGCAGCGGAATAAATCAAAAATTAACCCAAGTTACTTGTTGTTAAATATGATACCAAGTATTAGATACTCAGTAGTGTATGTGTGTGAGTTCAGTTGCTAGATTCAGTAGATTTATGTGTTAGATAAACTAAGTGCAGAATGTAAATGCAGAAAGTAAGTAGGTAGATTTTATAGTGGTTTCAGGTGGTGTAATCCTGTCAGTCCACTCTTCTCCTGTGATGTTGGAGGTAATTCACTAGAGATCTTTGATGTAGCTGTTACAAAGATTCCTATGTTGCTTGTCCTTCACCAATAACTATGGCTTCACAAACTGAACACTTGGTACATGTAGGATTGCTGCTCCAAAGTCTTCCACTGGTCCTTGAAGGGTAGGATTACCTCTTCACCAGCTCCACCACAAACAACAGTCTTTCACACCCCAAAGATGCTTCAATGTCTTCAGTAGATTCTTGCAAAAGAAAGATTGAATCAAGTAAGTGATTCGAAATTTTCAAAGAGACTTGATCGAGGATGATATGATCAAGACTTGATATCTCCAAGTGTGTAAACTTGATGCAGCTTGAATGCAGATTACACTTGAAGATTTTCTCTGGATCAGTAGCCTTAAGCTCAGTAAGTTCAGCAGGTGTTTTTCTTGATCAGTAACTTGAAGCTCAGGATTCTCTGTATTTTTCTCTTAATGTTCATCCACTTTTTCTGAGTTAGAAGTCCTCCATTTATAGGTAGGAATGCTTGTGACTTATATTTGAAATTCAAATATAGCCGTTCCAGAATTTGTCCCATTTGACTTGCTTTTCATCCTTTGCTCATAAATCTTGACACACAAGAGATCGCTTTTTGATGAGAATGCGATCTGTCCACCCTTTGACTTGTATCCATTGGATAAAGTCCTGAATCATCCCAACGTCCTTTTAATCTCAACCATTGATTTGTTTGATAAATCAGAGCTTGTTAGCTGTCATTATCCTTGTTTTCTTCCAATGTGATCTTGAATAAATCAAGATATATGTATCAGTAGGTTCATGAGTCTGCTGGAGTACATATCAGTAAGCTGAACCATAATTTGCTGTGTTTAAAACACAATGCAGCCTACTTCTTTTATCTAACTTTTATTTATGAAGTTAGATTACACCTTTTTGCATATAACTAAGTTCCAATAACCATCCAACTTATGGAACTTAGACCTTGTACACAAGGTATATGTAATCAGTTTAGGTCATCACAGACTTCCCTAAATTCTGATTCCATAGCCTTGACTTTAATTACTAAGTTTGATCCATTAGCCTTCATTCACTGAGTTTGAGCTCCTCAAATTTCCGACCACCAGCCGGCGAGGTTCCGACTAGTCTCACCGACCTAGCTACCCCACTTGATATAGACCGGTCTATGAGATATATGTCGGTGACCATTCTGATGCTTGTTTGATCAAACCTATACAAAGATCAAACTCTAATAAACCTATACATTTGATCTAGACATATTTTTGCATTTGCACTATAACAGATAGTCTGGCACTCATCACTAAAACTCAGAAATAAGTCCAACAAATTTAACTCTCATTTTTGGCTTATCTATTAACTTAATATATAAGCTCTAAATAATAATAATTGTTGCTGTTCAAAAAAAAAATCCGTCTTTCATTCATGACATTCACTAGCATACTGTCCAAACTTGTTGCATTTGTAACACTTCACTTCAGCTTTTCTTTTGTTCGTTTTCTAGAAACCTCTTGAACTTTACCAGTACCGCCAGACCTTATTTCATGTCACATTCACTGTTGAAAGTCTCTGCCTCTTTCTTAGCCTCTGACTTTGCAATTTGTAACACCCAATTTTCTATAAGGGTAAAATGGTAATTGGTTCTAATTAATTATGACATGAAATAAACTCTCATTATTTCTCCTTAATTCATACGCCAGTTTTTCTGAGAAAAAGAGGGAGGAATTCGATAGAAAGAAGAAAAAAATGAAGAAGAAGAATCTTGGCAATCCGTGTTAATCCATTGTTTATTTCAAAAGACCGTAGTAGACAAAGTTGATCACCACGATGTAGGAACGTTTTGATACAAGCTTAGATGATTCTTTCTTTCAGAATGGCTCTAGATAAGAAGAATACACAATGTTAGAAATATTTTGTTTTGATGATGAGTGCCAGACTAGCTGTTATAGTTAAAAACAAAAAGATGTCTAGAGTTGAATATATAGGCTTAATAGAGTCTGATATTGTACAAGTTGATCATACAAGCACGGTAATATAAATCTGATAGGTTTATACGTCTTAGTAAAGTCTGGGCTGCTGAGCTGAAGGTTGTGGGATCAAACTCTTTAGAGAAGGCTGAAGGATCAAACTCACTATTGAGGATTGAAGGCTAAGGTTTCAAACTTAGTAATGAAGACTAAGCCGATGCTATAAAGTTAAAATTCATGTAAGTCTGTGATGACCTGAATTAACTTTATAGACCTTGTGTTGAAGGATATCAATTGTTGTGAAATATGGTGTACTCTGATCCACAAATAAAGATCAGATGAAAATCTAGACAACTCAGCCGAGTATCAAAGAGCTGTTGAGTTGATACAGAAGTTTGTTATTGACCGAGAACCTACAGAGTTAGCAGAGATGAGTATTTTAACAATACGAATCAGAATTATCATGCTGGAATATTACAAGGTTTATTGATCCGTTTCCAAGATTATTTTGAAGTATATTTTAAATGTATGTTACAAGGATTTCAGGACCATCTGAATTGGAGTGGTATATGTGGTGGATTTTTGTAAACGAAACAAAAAGACAAGTAATAAAAATCCGGTTAGTCGCTCCAAGTGCAAAGCTTGTAGTAAAGCGGTTATGCCGGGTCGATCCCACGAGGAACGTGAGGTTTAATGCGTTTTTAAGTTTAGGCTTAAAGTGTCACAAAACTAATAATTTAAGGTTTATCAAATAATGGGGAGAAAAGGCAGACGAACAAGGATCCACAATTCAAGAAAACCACAAAGGCTCTTAATTTCCTACGCATGCAAATCGACTAAGGCCAAGATTTACCTATACTAAACGCAAATTACTAATATCTTAGATAATTTGTTTATCAACTTTTATCAAAGATTGATTCTTCAAGCACGTCAGGCATAAATTCTTTCGAATCTATTATCTAGGTTAACAATTTGATAACTTTCGTTTCTAGACAAATTGATTAAACTGATTACTATTGCGGTGATCTAGAATTCATTCAACTATCGTCAAACAAACATCACAGGCTTTATCTATCGATATCAAGCACAAAATAAACGCAATATAAATCTAACCTTTGTCGAAATAAAACGCAGAAAAATAAGAAAAACCAGAGCGCCTCTTGAATTGCTTCACCCGTTCGTCCAGCCCAAGGGTTTAGCTACTCATATTAACCTTGAAATCAAAAGATTGTTTTGATTGCATTCGAAAACCAAAAAGAAAAAACAAACTGCTGCTGTTTTTTTATGAAAGTCGACTGTAGGTTGTCTAATGATGATTCTAGGGTTTAATACAAGCTTCTATATATAGATGAGCTAAGGCGGCTAGGTCAAAACTAAGTCGGTTGTGCTTCAGTCGGCGGTCGGACGCCCGTCTGGTTTTCCTGGACGCTCGTCCATCCTACAATGAACTTCAAATCGGGCTGAGCTTTCCTCAGACGCCCGTCTGCCCCAGCGTCCACCCTGCGTCCAAACTTGCTGAATGTCAAATTTACTCCTGGACGCTCGTTCAATGCTTTAAACGCTCGTCCCTTTGGACGCCTTGATCTAGAAACGCTTGATTCATTTGTGGTCGAATTTGGGTTTCTCCAACCTTATCTTCAATCTTTCCATCTTTATCTCTTCGTCATCAATTAGCTCGAACTTTATCAACTTTTGATCATCTTTTTAGCCTCCAACATGTATCTACATCACATCAAAAGCATCGCAAAGCGTAACATAATTCCAATAACCATAAAATCATAATTAAAACATACAAATCCACCAACTCTGCGATTAACCTATTAAAATGTCATCCGCTCAATATTCCATTTAAACACGTGATTTCCATGCGATTAATACGAATGTCGGGGAAAACCTTATCAAATATAACGTTATAAAGCACGTAAATTCACCCTTAACAACTCCCCACACTTAGCTTTTTGCTCGTCCCGAGCAAAACAAAACAAGACCAAGCTCGAGATAGTATGGACATCTTAACACATATACCACATAGTCAATAAATTAGAAGTTCACCGTCGTGTGTGTGCATAGCCATAGAAAACTTCCACTAAATCCAAACTTGAGGAACTCAAAGCAAAACTAGCTAATACCCCTCGTAGAATAGCAATAAATGACACTCATAAGATGCACCCTACAAACGTGACATATCCCGAAAAATATGATCGAATGAATCTAGGGCCTTTTCGGAAATACTCAGAGGATAATCCCTACAAAGATATCCATCGATTTATTTGGGGATAAGAGAGACGAAAACTAAGCCTTATATACATTCCATACCAATTGTTAAGTTGATCTAACCATTTCACTTTAAACACACATTAGAAGAAGCTATTGCCCTCATAGCGAGAATAGGACATTTCGAGATAATACCCTACCTTACTCCAATCATAAGGCCGCTTTTCCTAACTCGCCGTGAGCTTTTAGTCATCATAGTGGAATAGGACTTACGTGGTAAACCCTACCGCACTCAAATCATCGACTAGCTTCCGACACACACATTGTATTCATTTAAATTTTTTCAACTTCCCATTTGACATTAGTTACGTGTTACTTATCACATTCAAACCTCTAGATATTCACGAGATCTCATACTTGAACTAAATACAAACCACCATAAATCTCAAGGCACGACGTAGCACTAAGCACATAACTTATAAGAAAATCAAGAACTACTAGTCCAAAACGGGTATAGCCTTATGAAACAAACTCATCATTCACTATGGCACGTGAAAAATAAATCTTGGTGAAACAACTAATTCACTAAAAATATGGTATCTGAGATCAATGACTATAACAAATCGAACAAAACGTGTATTGCCTACTCGGGACAAAACAAAATTTTGAAAATTTAGCTCATTTTAGCATAGAAATAACATCATATAAGCAAATGTGTAGATACATACCGACTAATCCCCTCCCCCACACTTAAAAGTTCAACATGCCCTCATGTTGTGCAGAACGAGAAAAAAAAACAAAAGAATACTTAGCTGATTGCAACCGGTACACGAATCGTCGGTCAGACCGGAGCCTAGGTAGTAACACAATGTAGCCCGGAAAAACTGCTAAAATAGACCTGCCCAACTTGGAAAAACATGGAAACATCTCGGGGAGAATGGGGTACAATAACGGAATAATGTGAAAAGAATGAATGCAAGAGATATAACAACAAGTGTCAATCCAAAAATGATCATAATACCAATGAAATCGCAATCCAAGGACGTGGTGCTAGACAGCTTACATTATTTAATAAAACACACCCCTACGATAGTCAACGATGAGAGAGAAAAATAGAAAGTGCAAAAATCATAGAAGCATCCAAAAGGAAAGTAGTAATAGTCATCGTACAACCAAATCGAAGTCGGAGAAAAGAAAGAAATACATCAAACAGAGAATGCATAAAAATCCCAACATCACTCAAAGGTGAGCGGAGCATCAACCGGAGAAGGATCCGTGGAAGGACACCGGTTGTAGATCTTTGTCGTGTGTAGGCTCAGCTGCGTAGTAGATGCAAAGAAGAGGTCTACTCGGAGGCTCATCCTCCTCATCGCCGACGACTCGGGCTTCTCCTCCATCTTGACCACCTCGGCTATCACCCGCTCTATCCGCTCGGAGTAGACATAATCCATATTATCGCATCGAATACCCGCCGATCTCTCGGTTGCCGTCCGTCAACGATACACTCTAAAACCGACAAAATATTATCTTGGCCATCCCGGATGTCACTCAACATCGCCCTCAAACTATGAGCCATACTGTGCCGAGTAATCTCGGAAGAAGATAATCCAGAAAGAACGGAGGCTTGAGGTGGTGCCGAAGTGGAACCAGGCTCAGTAACGGGAACGGCCTCAGACTCACCCGTAGACGGAGCTTTCTCTCTCTGAATACCTCTCGGGTTCTTTGGCCTATGATCCTGCGTATACTCCGGCACTCCGGCATCCTTGCAAATCTGATGAATCAAATGCGGGACAATCAAACTCCGCTTGTAGTTCTTCTGACTGAACACCAACTCATCATAAATTGCTTGGCCAACATCGATATTCAACTTGAAAACCAAAGCATACATCATCCCGAGATCGCCTATGTGAAAGTGGGTCAAATTATTCTTCGGCAGTAAACGACTCTGGATGAAACGGCAGTAAACTCTCCAATCTTCAGACCACGCCGTAGTAACAATCTCCTTGCGATCACCACCCGGTCTGAGCGTCCAAGCCACATCGGGACAAACCGTCAATCTCAATTCCTCCAAGGGATCCTGTCCCGCATCCTGTCTTCTCTTAATTTCCTCCTTGTAATCCAACCCTTCAAACGCTGCCAACCCATATTTTGCATTAAAAACTTGTGGGGAAATGGGAACCTTAACACCTCGAACCAACACAACCCCCGTTTTCAAGTCGGTTTCCGAAAAATTAGCGTAAAACTCCCTAACCAACGAATCATTCACCGGGGTAGTCGGGATCTTCATCAATTCCTCCCATTTCCTATCTTCCAACACTTTTACAAAAGAGGGGGCCACTTTCGTTTTCAACACCGCTCGCTCAACCAACATGTTCCTCGCAAAGTAATGTTTGGTATAGGCCTCATGTGCTTGAGAGTTGACAAATCGACGAGGCATGTGAATAGGCACACTGGTCTCACTTTCTTTCGAGGCGGTTCAGCCCTCAGTTCAACCGGCACATCTTCCCGTGGAGCTTCTACAACCTCCTCAACCCTAGACGAGGCTTGGCCTTGGCGAGCTCTGAGCATCCGTACTAAAGGAACATCGTCGTCCGTCTCGAGTCCGAGGTAGGTTCATCGCGTAGGTTGCCCTAGTTTGGGTGGCTCTCAGGTGGTTGCTCCCGAATACTTACACCTTGGTTAGGATTAACCGCGGTAGGATCAAACTCTTTCCTCTTCTTCCCGCCTCCCGGCCACTTCCTTACCATGCCGTTTCACGATCGCTTTCTTATGAACCATATTCAAGCCTAGTCTACACCAAACAATCCCAATACGCACAAAAGACACCCGTTTAACATCCAAATCGGGATTTCAAATCGACCAAACCACAATCACCACCATCCATGATCAATAACCAACCCATTCATCATCAACAACATCAACCGGCCAAGAGCCAAGAATCAAAAACGAAAAAGGAGGAAAACAAATAAGATGATATTCAAGTAAACGAGCCGACCCAAAGATCGAACTCAGAAAAACGTGAACAAAATCGAGAAAGTTGTTACTAACTTACCGGGTGAGATGAGTAGATGCTGATTGAGATGAAGATTAGGCCAAACAAGTCCAAATGGCCTCCCAAAATCAGATTTTTCCTCTTAAAAGTCGGACCACAATGGGTGCTGATTCTCCAAAAATATAGCGTGTTGGGTGTTGTGGTTATGAAAATCGAAGAGAGGGTATCAAAAGCGGTCTATAGCACTTAGAATCGCTCAAAATGGTGTAGAATGGAGGAATTTAGGGCAAAAGGAGGGAGAGAAACCGTTTTCCGCGTTTGAAAATGCTGAAAAGTGAAGGGTCATCCGCAGAAAGGGTATATATAGACAGGGTGCGGACGCTCGTCCAATTCAGCGGACGGGCGTCCACTGAGAGATCAGATGAACTGGACGGGCGTCCAGTTTGGTAGACGCTCGTCTAATATTTTAAATCACATACAGGATTGGAGGGAGATTATCGGACGAGCGTCCAAACCTAGTGAACGTTCGTCTGAAGTTTAGTCATACCGGACGGCCGTCCATACTGGTGGACGAGCGTCCATCAAGGCTTAAATGCAAAAATCATACAATTCCATACAACTTAAATTCAAAAGTGCATTTTCTTATTAACTTAATTAAGATTTTAAAAATACAACTGCAAATTAACGAAGTACCATCAAAACAAAAATAGATAAGCAACGGTGGGTTGCCTCCCACCCAGCGCTTTCATTTTACGTCGGGGCTCGACGGAGGTAAAACTAACTAAGAGGTCATCGGTGCGTAGATCTCGCCCCACCACTACGCGAATGAGACGTCGAAGCATGTCGATAGCCGGAGGAAAATCGAACTCATCCCCGCAAACACCAATCCTCACCGCCTACCTCAAAGACCTCTCAAATGCTCACCCGCACACGCAGTGCCAAATCCAACCACAAGATAGGATCATTAAGTATTGTGTAAGGACGCCCTATAGCTTCCTCGCAACTCCTCGGTCGTGAAAATTGCCTCCCGAACAAGGTGGAACAATGATAACGCACGTGATGGTCTTAACACGAGTACTAATATCAAAATCTACATGAAGAATTATAGTGCCTCCTGGTCCATCATCTACTGTGATCAGCGGGATCCGACTAATGAGTGGAAACTCCTCAGGGCGAACTCCGTGAAGATCCATAACTAGAAAGCAAAAACTGACAGATAGACACATAAAAGCTTAGTAAAACTAACTAAAATAACATACGAAAGCAAAAAAAGAACTAAGAAAAACTAAAACAAGATTTGATATCTAGGATGCCTCTAGTGGCGCTTTTGGTTTATGTCGTTAGCTCGACATTCAATTCAGTCTAACCTGGTCGGGCCACTTTGGCTTCTCGCCGGTCATCTCAAAGAATAAACATTCTTAACAAAATTAGGTCTACAAAAACAGCGATCAGGCACTCGGAATTCGTCCCAACCATTTTTTCCAGGCCTGCCTGATCTTCTGTCTGACTGGGGATCTCTTCCGTACTTTATGCTTCTTCAAATCCATTTCCTTCCAATATTGTTCCATGTCCCAGCTTCCGGCAAAAGCTTCAGCTGGTGATTCAGTACTATCATCAGAGAATAGGTCTGGGGAGAACTCATCGCAGTCATCGACTCCTGAAGCGATACAACTTAACAAATCAATGAATTTAACTACCTCGGGTGATTCCTTCGGTTGGCCAATGTAGTGTTTGCATCGTTGACCATTGACCTTGAAAGGCTGATCACCAATCCCCTTAAGTTCCAAAACGCCGCTAGAAAGACAGACAGGACCTCAAATGGACCGGACCAACGCGCCCTTAGCTTTCCCGGGAAAAGATGCGACTGAATTGTATAACAATACCGGCTACTACCGCATGAAACTCCCTTTTTTGATCTTTTTATCATGAAGGAATTTCATCCTTTCCTTGCTTATCCGTGAACTCTCATAAGCTTGGAGCGGAACTCGTCTAATTCATGTATCCGCTGGAGCCTACGTTCTCCGCAAGCTTGGGAGTCGAAGTTTAGGAACTTAATTGCCCAATAAGCTCTATGCTCTAACTCCACCGGCAAATGACAGGGCTTTCCATAAACCATTTGGTATGGTGATGTACCCATAGGGTTTTGTATGCGGTCCTGTAAGCCCCAAGACATCATCCAACTTCGGACTCCAATCCTTTCGATGGGAGTTGACCGCTTTCTCGAGGATTTTCTTTATACTCGATTACTACGCTCAACTTGCCCTTTGGTCATAGGGTGATATGGTGTGCCACTCTTATGCTTAACACCATACTTAGCTAACAAAGCTATCCAGGGTTTATTAATGAAGTGCAAACCTTCATCGCTGATCGAGCTCTCAGGGCAGCCAAACCTCGTGAAAATGTTCCTCTTTAAAAATTTCATTACCGCTTTTATGATCATTTAGTGGAGTCGCGACGACTTCTACCCATTTAGATACGTAGTCTCACATGACTAGAATGTACTTATTTCCGCATGAAGATGGAAATGGTCCCATAAAGTCTATGCCCCATCGCCAAACACTTCACATTCCAATATGGGTTGAAGCGGCATATCATACCGCTGGTCGAGTACCGGTTCTCTGGCACCTATCGCAGCTTTTGCGAAGGCTTCCGTATCTTTAAAAAATTCGGGCCAATAAAAACCACATTGAAAAATTTTGGCAACGGTTTTCCACGGATTGAAATGGCCACCGGTGGGACCACCGTGACATTGCTCAATAATATCCCGTTGCTCGGATTCGAGGACACACCGCGAAGCAACCCATCCTTGCGGATCTGAAGCAGATATGGTTCCTCCCGGCACATAGTACTTTAGATCGAGAGAAGAACTTCTTCTTCTCCTGGTAAGAGAATTCAGGTTGAGAGATAGCGAGTGAAGATAATTAACAATCGAAGCATACCAGGAGGATCGGGAGTGTGGACATCCATGTTCATAACGCTCGAAGGGGTAATAAAGATCAATGTCCCGAGAGCCTTCCTCACCACCGGCAAAACCCTCGAAATATGGTGCGCTCACGGTGTTTTCACTACCCCGTATGTCCTTGATGTGAACATCGAATTCTTGTAGTGTAAGAATCCATCTTAGCGGTCTCGGTTTAGCATCCTTCTTGTTCATCAAATAACGCAGAGCCGCATGATCGATCCATACAATCACCTTGGCACCAAGCAAATAGCTGCGAACTTATCCATAGAAAACACAAGCGCTAACAGTTCCTTTTCCGTAGTGGTGTAATTTGCTTGGGCATTTGGATTCAAGGTATGACTTATGCATCTGAAATAGGTTGGAACTTACCATTAATCCTTTGCCCCAATACAAAGACCCACAGCGTAGTTGGAGGCATCACACATTAGTTCAAATGGCATGTTCCAACGGAGAGATCAGGATAGAGGCAGAGGTCAAACATTTGTTTAAGCTCTTTGAAGGCAACTTGACGGTCATTATCGAAATTGAAGGTGACGTCATCTTTCAGTAAAGTTGATAAAGGTTTCGATATTTTTGAAAAATCTTTTATAAATCTCATGTAGAAACCTACATGACCAAGGAAACTTCTTACTTCCTTCGTGTTTCTGGGGTAATTCATCTTTTCAATAGTTTCTACCTTAGCTTTATCAACCTCTATGCCTTTAGCGGAGATCTTGTGACCTAAAACAATCCCTTCGGTTACCATAAAATGGCACTTCTCCCAATTGAGAATCAAGTTCTTCTCCACACACCTTTGCAGTGCTTTGTCTAGATTTTCAAGACAGTCCGTGAACGACGTGCCAAACACCGAGAAGTCGCCCATGAATACCTCCATGCATTTCTCTATAAGTCCATCAAAGATAGCCAAAGATACATCTTTGAAATGTAGTAGTGCATTACAAAGTCCAAAGGGCATTCGCCTATAAGCGAAAGTACCATAGGGGCGGTGAAGGTTGTTTTCTCTTGATCTCACTGGGTCAATAGGATTTGGAAATAACTTTGAATAACCGTCGTAAAACAAGAGAAAGCATGCCCCGCCAAAGCGTTCCAACATTTGGTCTATGAAGGGGAGAGGAAATGGTCTTTTAAAGTCACCTCGTTCAAACTTCCTATAGTCTATCTGGACTCTGCACTTGATGACTAATCTGTGACTACCTCTTCACCTTTGTCATTCTTTTCAATGGTAATACCTCCCTTTTAGGTACTACTGAGTGGGGACACCCAATCGCTATCGCCTATCGCATAAATGATCCCCATATCCAATAGCTTAATGATCTCTTTCTTCACCACTTTCTGCATGTGTGGGTTTAAACGCGTCTCTGCGGTTGTCTTATACTCTTTGCACCTTCTTCGGTTCTAATCTTATGCATACAGACGTCACGGAGATATTCCTCTTATATCACCTACCGCCAACCGAAGGCTTTCGCATTTCTCTTGTAAGCGCCAATTAACTCAAACCTTCTTCGCTGGCGACGATTGTAGAGGAGATAATCGAGAGGTAAGTGCTTACCTTCTCTTAAGAAGATATACTTTAGATCTTTGAGGTAGAGGTTTTAGGACAAGGTCCTCGGAGGTTCCTCTAAGCTGGTTTTGGCTTCTCCTCGTTTTAGATCTTCCTCACTGATAGGGTCAAAAACTCTTGCCTCAAGCAAATCGACTTCTTCCGAGGGGAAAGAGTTCTTTCGCAGAGCACTTGTGTCCTCTTCAACAAGCTCTTCTCCATAAGCGACCTCTAGCAGCTCGTCAGTGTAGTCGTGAAATCGTCTGACGCCTCAATCACAAAACCCGAGGATTTTCGAAGGTGCTCGAGAGCTTTAACTACATCAGAGCGTACTTCCTCGTCTCCAACACGTAAGGTGACAAATCTGCATCACAATCTATAGTGGCTCTAGCAGTAGATAGGAAAGGTCGTCCCCTGAAGGAGAGGGTATCTTCTTCTTTAGTGTCCAAGACGTACCAATCCACAGGAAATGTAAATTTGTCTACTTGGACGAGAAGGTCTCTAAGCACTCCTTCGGCTCTCTTGTAAGATCTATCGCAAGTTGGATACTTATGGGGTAGGCTCAATAGATGGTCAAGGTGTAGTCTCTTTGCAGGCAGAAAGAGACATCAAAGCGATGGATGCTCCTAAATCACACACAGAGAATTTGGAAAGCTTAAATCCTTGATTTTTGAGTTAAGACAAATTTTCCGGGATCGCCGCGCTTTTAGGAATTTCTCCGTCAATGATAGCGGAGCATTCCTCTCCCAATCTTTTCTCCATTTCGCCCAACTTCTTCTTTGAAGAAACAACATCCTTCACAAACTTGGTGTACTTAGGCATTTCAACCAATACCTCGGATAAAGGCAAATTTACTTGGGTGTTTCTTAATAGGTTGAGTACCTTCTCGTACTTCTTGTCTTGAGATAAGGAAATGTTTTGCTTTCTTGGCGGAAATGGGAGCTTATTCGATTCCTCTTCGGAGAATACTTTCTGGCGAGAAGCTCTAATAGCTTTGTCCTCAAGATCCTTCCACCTCACTATCTTTCTGTCTTCTTACTCGCCAGTGAATCACCCGCCTGAGTGACTTTCTCCGGTTCATCATCTTGGTTTTCAATCACCGAGATCTCTTTCTTGCTTCAATCTCATTTTCATCTTTCTCTTTATCCAGTCGTGGATCATGATTCTTCCCTCCTACCAAATCGGGGTAGGAGGGTTTACTCGCTTCCTGGTTCTCATCTCAGTAACTGTGGTGTTGTTGCAATTGTGTACCGGACCTCGATTCATGGCATTTGACTCCTCTTGTCCATAGGGGTTAATGGTGCGAGCTCGGCACGATGGTTTGTTCTTGCTTGACTTTGGGCTGCATGATCACTTTTAGGGTTTTTCTCTGTAAAACTAGGTAGCTGACCTTGAGGTCTGGCAGCCAATTGTTCAGCTAGCTGTCCTAACTGTCTTTCTAAGTTCTTCATCGTCCTCTGTTGCTCTTCATACCTGCCTTGTAAAAGGCGTACCATAAGTGGAGGAGTCCTGATTAGGGCGTTTTTCTTTGCGAGTTTTGATTAGCTTTTGGTTGAGAATTTGAACTTTGACTCGAGTTGGGGTTCTGGTAGTAGGCATTGCGAGAGGTATTCTGTCCCGAATTTTGAGCGCGGTTTTGGTCATAACCATAATTTCTATTCTGGTTGTAGTTTTGACCTTGAGAGTTATTACGGTTGAAAATCTCTCGGTGTTCTTTGGCGGAAGAATTGTTTCTCTCATGTCCACCATTCAAGGGGCATGTTGCGTAAATGTGACCTCTAAGCCCACAGGTATAGCATTCCACGTAATCATACCGCCTCGTTTGTTGAACAAAGCATTGGCTTGAAAGCCGGGGTAGGAATGTATTGACAATGGTCAGCGATGTGACGATCGATAACAATTATCACACGAGAATACTTGTGCATTCTTGGAGAGAGGGCTGATTTTGATTTTTAGTCATGGTCAAAGCGAGAAAGTTGAGCTGTGCAGGTCGCAATCATTTGACCATGATTACGGTTGTTGACTTCTTCGATTTTTGGTGCGGCGAGGAGTGTTGGCGATTGATACGTAGTGCATAGTTGTACTAGCTATATCTTCAAATAACTCCCACCCTTGTCGTGGGTTTTCTTCAAGAAGACTCTCCAGGATGAGGAGTTGACCATCCCCTTTAGTGGACTCATTTAGACCATGAAGAAAGTATGGACCTTCCTCTGCAAATCCATTCCATGATGGGGGCACTTGTTCAACAAAATTTTGAAACGCTTCCATGCTTCAAAGAAAGATTCATCACTCAGTTGATGAAAATTTGAGATCTCGTTAAGACATTGAGCTGTCTTAGACGGGGGGAAATATTGGGCCAGAAATTGACTTTCAAGCTGGGCCCAAGTTTGGATAGATTCAGAAGGAAGAGATTTAAACCATTCCATTGCTTCTCCACGGAGTGAGAATGGAAATAGTTTCAGCTTAATGATGTCTTGACTGACATCCTTAATGCGAGTAGTATCGCATATACCCAGAAATACATAAAGATGCGTATAGGGGTTCTCAGATTGATACCCATAGAAAGTTGATGCATGTTGCACCATCTGGATGAGGGCTGGTCTTATCTCAAATGGGGCTGTGTCGGTAGGGATAACTACAGCCGAACGAATATTAACATCACCGGGAGTGGCATAGTCTGCCAGGGTACGGTTGGCTTGAGCCATTGAATCAGTAGTTTCTTCCTCAAAGAAAAGGTTAGATAAGAAATTATCTTCAGAAGAGTTTTCACTCAAACTCTCTTCGATTTCCTCTTCGGGAATCGGAACGGGCTCGGGAACTTTCCGTTTACGGTTTACTCGAACTCACGCCTCGTTCAAGCTCGAGTTCAAAATTAATCGTCCTTGTTTACTTCGTGTTTGCATATAACGAAGTCAAACTAAGGAGAGAAAGAGAAAGGAATCAGGAAGACAGACGGGCGTCCAAGGTTATGGACGGGCGTCTGGGTAGGTATTGGGCTGGACGGGCGTTTAGTGACACAAACGCTCGTCCGGTTGGCAGAATATCTGAACGGGCGTCCAAATATTATAGACGCTCGTTTGAGTGAATAAAATTAAAATTGGATAGAAAAATTCCAGCGGACGGGCGTCTAAGATCCAGACGCTCGTTTGGTACCGGAAGAACAAAAACAGAAGCAGAAATTTGCAGAAAAGAGGCTACTAAGGGAGAACCTTAAACCCTAACTAAAACAGCAGGAATGATCTACCTAAATCTTATGCTAAAAACACATAAAACCGTGCCAAGTTCCCCGGCAACGGCGCCAAAAACTTGTGGTGGATTTTTGTAAACGAAACAAAAAGACAAGTAATAAAAATCCGGTTAGTCGCTCCAAGTGCAAAGCTTGTAGTAAAGCGGTTATGCCGGGTCGATCCCACGAGGAACGTGAGGTTTAATGCGTTTTTAAGTTTAGGCTTAAAGTGTCACAAAACTAATAATTTAAGGTTTATCAAATAATGGGGAGAAAAGGCAGACGAACAAGGATCCACAATTCAAGAAAACCACAAAGGCTCTTAATTTCCTACGCATGCAAATCGACTAAGGCCAAGATTTACCTATACTAAACGCAAATTACTAATATCTTAGATAATTTGTTTATCAACTTTATCAAAGATTGATTCTTCAAGCACGTCAGGCATAAATTCTTTCGAATCTATTATCTAGGTTAACAATTTGATAACTTTCGTTTCTAGACAAATTGATTAAAGCTGATTACTATCATGTGATCTAGAATTCATTCAACTATCGTCAAACAAACATCACAGGCTTTATCTATCGATATCAAGCACAAAATAAACGCAATATAAATCTAACCTTTGTCGTAAATAAAAGCGTAAAAATAAGAAAACCAGAGCGCCTCTTGAATTGCTTCACCCGTTCGTCCAAAACCCAAGGGTTTAGCTACTCATATTAACCTTGAAATCAAAAGATTGTTTTGATTGCATTCGAAAACCAAAAAAGAAAAAACAAAGCGCCATTGCTTTTTTATGAAAGTCGATCGTAGGTTGTCTAATGATGATTCTAGGGTTTAATACAAGCTTCTATATATAGATGAGCTAAAGCGGCTGAAGTCAAAACTAAGTCGGTTTGTGCTTGATCGGCGGTCGGACGCCCGCCTGGTTTTCTGGGACGCTCGTCCATCCTACAATGAACTTCAAATCGGTGAAGCTTTCCTCAGGCGCCCGTCTGCTGGCCCACCCACCTGCGTCCAAACTTGCCGAATGTCAAATTTACTCCTGGACGCTGTTCAATGCTTTAAACGCTTCGTCCACCTGGACGCCGATCAGACGCTTGATTCAAATTGTGGTCGAATTTGGGTTTCTCCAACCTTATCTTCAATCTTTCCATCTTTATCTCTTCGTCATCAATTAGCTCGAACTTTATCAACTTTTGATCATCTTTTTAGCCTCCAACATGTATCTACATCACATCAAAAGCATCGCAAAGCGTAACATAATTCCAATAACCATAAAATCATAATTAAAACATACAAATCCACCAACTCTGCGATTAACCTATTAAAATGTCATCCGCTCAATATTCCATTTAAACACGTGATTTCCATGCGATTAATACGAATGTCGGGGAAAACCTTATCAAATATAACGTTATAAAGCACGTAAATTCACCCTTAACAGTATACTCAAGTTGATGTTTGTTCATACTAAATATCAATTAGCAGACATTATGACAAAAGCCTTAGATTGCCCAATCTTTAACAGATTGTTAAGTCAGATTGATGTGTCAAAAGTGTTTATCCCTACTGTGTAAGGAACTCAAGAATATGGATGGGATTATAATAGGTTGAGCATGAAGTTCAAGATGGGATCTTCATCACACCCAGCTTGATAGGGTGTTATCATATTCCAGAATATGGATAGGAGTCTAATAAGCTGAGTAGGAAGATTGGATTAAGAAAGCGTCACAAAAAGCTGATAAATATCCCTATAGTTGATATCACTAAAAGAGAAGACATTTGGTCGAACACTTGAATACAAAAACAGTTGAAAGTTGGTTACAATCTATTGGAGTTGTTACAACCGATTAGTAATTGTTTTGATTCACTGGTGACCGTAAATATAGCATGAATGACACTTTGTATCAATCAATTGAATCAATTATTGAATAATCAATGAGAATTTCTCCCTTTGAAATTTTGTTTCCATGTTCTCTAACATTCTTGAGTTTCAAAACTTCCCCTCGCAACTGCATGTGCCTCGAATAATTTTATGGTACAACAGTCATAACATGTTTATACCAAGCAACATATTTGATAATTACATATTTCTAATATCTTTCACCACAAACACCTCTATATTGTGATACAAAGTGAAAATGTGTGGTTATAAAGATATCACTATTACAACAATATTCTAATTGTTGAAGATAAAATTTCTCGTGTGTCCCTTTCATCAAATCCAAAGAAAAAAGGAAATACTACGGGAACAACGGTTGTCAACAAAGAGTGACACAAAACAATTTTTCAACCCTGATTATGATGTTATAAATATTGATTGTGATTTAGACCCATTATAATCAAATATTAAAAAATGTGTTGTGTCACTCATTAGGTGGTAATCGTTGCGTTTGTAGATAAGAGTTATTGTACAACAATTATTTATGGGTTGTATCAAGTTGATGAATGTGATACATCCAAATCACCCATACACACGACATGCATCCAAATCACCATACACACGACTACTATGTGTGTAAGAATTAATTATATCTCTCCACTTGGTAAATACATGTTGCACCATAATTTCTCTCAAACAGTAGCGAGGTTGAGTCCGTAATGGGCGGCTACTTAAATCATTCAACAGTTTATTTTAGGACACTGTTAATGGCCTCACAGTTAATCTATCTTAAGAGCATACATTCAAGAAATTTCGATTTTTATGAGATGCCGAATCTTTTTTTTCAACCCCTTCAGAATTGAATTTTATGCATAAATTCATTTACAGAGGCCAGAAATGATTTCGACTTCAGAAAGTTAAATTTACACTAAATATGATCTGTGAGTAGATTATTTGTGAAGCGCCATTAACAATGTCATTTATTTTGTTGTGTTTACATTATAATATTAGCAAACCAGTATATTTTTTTCCTCAAGAAAAAAAAATACATTTTCAATCTAAAAATAAAAAATTTGTGCTAAATAATAAACGTGCGAGGAAAAAAGGACAGACAAGAGAAAAAGCGGAGAGCTGCTGACGTAAGACTACCATGAGCTCCTCTGATTCAGAGTCGCAGATAACTTTTTGCGGTCATTAATACCTCTCTCATTCTTGGAATATTCCACCGACCATACTCAGTTCTCCGGGGTTTCCACAAAAAAAAGAAAGAAAAAAGGTAAAATTCAGTTTTCCGGTGTTTCCTTCTTCATGTTTACACAAAACAATTTTAAAATTTTCATAGAGATACAATCATCGTAATCCTTTCGCGAACGTTCTGGACAGGTAAAATGCTCTGTCCTAGCTTCACATGTTATTGTAACTGATTATTGCATTATTTCGTTTAATCGGTGAATTTGTAATCATTAGAGTAATTACCTTTTTTTTTTTTTGCCAATTAAAAAAAAATCCTTTGCTTTTGGAAGAAGTTAGAGTTTGCCTTTAGAACTTCTCGTTTTCGTTTCTGGAAATTCAGGGGTATGAGTAATATATCTGCTTCTTTTTCCTTTCATGCTTTTTTGGGATGTCCGAAAATGTTTGATTGTCTATACCTATTATTATCTGCTTAATATATATATTTATTTAAGGGATATTACATTTTTTGTTTTTTTTTTTGGCATATAATATGTGTTTCGATTCCCTAACTGACCCAAATTTTTGTCCTGTATAGTGGTGGGAAGGAATTTTTGTCCTCTGTATAGTGGTGGGAAGGAGTTTTCTTTTTATAATAAGCTATTAAGCTGGATCAGGAATTTTTTTTTTCCGTAATTACATGTGATTCAAGCAGAATTTTGATTTTGATTTAACTAATTTATTGCAATTGGATTTAATTTTACACCGTTCATTATTCTTTTTTGGGCATCAAAGTGCCTATTTTGATTTGTTTCCTATCAATTGTTCCTCCTATAGTTTGAGCAGCCTCACTATTTTATCTGGGGTTGAATTCTCTCCTATAGTCTTAGCAATGTGCTTTTAGAATCTGATAACGAAATGGTTGAAATCTTTTAAATTGCTTTTCTGCCTGAATTCCTCTGTTTGTGTTTGTTACAAGGAAAGGAAAGAGGACTGCATGAAATATGAACTTATGACAGTTTTTTCGGTCGAATATATATATGTTTCTTTTGTATACCACAGGTTCATATATTTTTATTTTCCAGGCATGTGGTAAAATCCACCCTCTCCCCCACTCCGTGTCGCCTTCTGGTGTTGTTTTTTCACACCGATGTTCCTCTGTTGTTGTGACAATTTTGAAAGGATAACCGTGAACGTTGGGTGGCCATATTATGTAATTGCACGATTTATCTGAGATATGGTCGTTGTTGAATCCAAACGTGTCCTTTGTCCAATGTCGTATTCTAGTTTTTGAAATCCATCTTCTTTCTTTTTCATTGAAACCACTATGTTTTTGCAGGTCTGCTGTTATAACTTTTTTTTTTTTTTAAAAGAAAAAAAATTCTGCCTTGTATAAGCTTAATACATTATACTTTCTTCCCACTAGTGAGATAATGGTTGATGCAAGTATATTTATCGCTTCAGGTTCTAACATTTCCGGTTTCTTGATTCTCAGGCAAAAAGTTGGCTGTCCTTTGCAATAAAAGAGGATGAACATAATAGAGATACAAGGAAATTCTCTGCCAGATAGTTCTAATGCTCCAAACATTTCCTCTCCAGACGACAATCAGCCACATATCGAATCTTCAACATATAATCATAGTAATAATGTGGAGGCTGATACCCATGAACACTGCATGAAGGGTGCTACAGTTGTAGATTCTTCTGCCAGTGCTGCCTGTTTGGAAGATGGTCATTCTCTTCCTTTAGAAAGTTCAGATTCAACATCAGTTTTAGCATCTGAAACCAATCAAATTTCTGAAATTTCAGCAGATTTATCAGAAAGCGGTACTACATCAGTCCCTTCAGATTACCAACCAGCAGATGCAACACAGAACTCTTCGGGTTGTACTCTTGTTGATTTGGATGCTCAAACTAATGATGTTTCCAACGGGCATGCAGTTGATACTGTTGCCTCACTCACATGTGAGGATTCTGAAGCACAATTGAAACCAATTCCACCTTTCAGATCAGGAACAGTTGCAAAACATACGAAACATCTCTCTCTTGATAATTTTGGCGGTGTCCACGTTCATGAAGATGTTGCTCATGTTTCATCTCCACAGGTCAGAGACTATGAGGCACTTAAAATTTCACGGACTCGCTTCTCAGCACAATCTTCGGTTGATACTCCAAAGAGTGCTGGTAAATTTGGCTTTAACAAGAGCCAAATTGATACTGCAGCTCCTATTGAATCTGTCAAGCAAGCTGTTTCTAAGTTTGGGGGAATTGTTGACTGGAAAGCTCACCGTGTCCAGACAGTAGAGGTACGAGTTTTTCCAGTTGGTAAGAAAATGAACGATTATGCATTGCTTAGGATTTACGTAACTGTTTTATAATGCAGAAAAGGAAGGTAATAGAACAAGAACTAGAGAAAGTACAGTCCGAGATTCCATCATACAAGAAAAAGTGTGAGGCAGCTGAAGATGCAAAAGCTAGAGTTCTAAATGAGCTAGACAACACGAAAAGACTAGTTGAAGAACTTAAGATCAACCTCGAGAAAGTACAGACAGAAGAACGGCAAGCAAAGCAAGATGCTGAACTTGCTACGCTTAGGGTTGAAGAAATGGAACAAGGTATTGCCGGTGAGGCTAGCATTGCTGCCAAAGCACAGCTCGAGGTCGCCACGGCCCGGTATACCGCTGCAGTTTCAGAACTGAAAACAGTTAAAGACGAGCTGGAGGCACTTCGTAAAGACTATGATCTATTAGTTACCGAGAAAGATGCAACAGTGAGGAAAGCTGAAGAAGCTGTTATTGCAGCGAAGGAAGCTGAAAAGACGGTTGAGGATTTGACAAACGAGCTCATTACTGCTAAAGAATCGTTGGAGTTTGCACATGCTGCACATTTGGAGGCTGAGGAACATAGACTTGGACAAGCTATGGCAAGGGAGCAGGATGCCTTAAACTGGGAAAAAGAAGTGAAGCAAGTGGAGGAGGATTTAGAGGAATTAAACCGAAAGATTTTGTCGGCTAAGGATCTTAAGTCAAGGTTGGATTCTGCTTTACAATTGTTGAAGAGTCTAAAAGATGAATTTGCAGCTTATATGGAATCACAACTAAAAGATGATAATGATATTGATGAAGATAAGAACTTCAGTACACACAGCGGTATGCAAGATGCAGTATCTTCAGCAAGAAAAGAACTTGAAGAAGTGAAACTGAACCTTGAGAAAGCAAAATCTGAAGTGGATTGCTTAAAAATGGCAGCAACATCCTTGAAGACTGAGCTCGAAAAAGAAAAAGCCGAACTAGCCACCATTAGGCAAAGGGAAGGAATGGCATTAGTCACGGTTTCATCTCTCGGGACGGAGCTTGACAGGTTGAAGTCAGAAATCGCTCTTGTCCAGATGAAAGTCAAAGAAGCAAGAGAAAAATTGGTTGACCTTCCAAAGCAATTGCAAGAGGCATCTCGAGAGGCTGATGAGGCAAAATCACTTGCTGAAATAGCTCGTGAAGAGCTACGTAAGGCAAAGGAAGAAGCCGAAATAGCAAAGGCAGGTGCAAGTACTATGGAGAGTAAATTACTTGCAGCTAAAAAAGAGATTGAGGCTGCAAAGGCTTCTGAGAAGTTGGCACTTGCAGCTATCAATGCCCTACAGGAGAGTGAATCTAACGTCGGAAATTCACAAACAGGCGTAACATTAACTTTGGAAGAATATTATAAGCTTAGCAAGCAAGCCCATGATGCAGAAGAAGAAGCTAATATTAGGGTGGCAACTGCCATGTCCCAGATTGATATTGCTAAGGAATCCGAGCTGAAAAACTTGAATAAACTTGAGGCACTTAGCCAAGAAATGGCTGAAAGAAAAGCAGAACTTGAAGTTGCACTTGAAAAAGCAGAGAAAGCCAAGGAGGGTAAATTGGGAATAGAACAAGAACTGAGAAAGTGGAGAGCTGAACACGAGCAAAGACGGAAAGCTGTCGTGCCTGTCCCAGCTGCAGATTCAGTTAAAGATACAAGAACAAGTTTTGAGGATAAAAAACAACCCCAAAACCTCGACCCTACTCCTGACGACACTGATGTTCAATATCAAGGCCTAAGCCCAATGGAACATTCACAGAACAACACAGAAACTGAATCGTCTCCTGAAGTAAAGGTTACAAAAAGAAGAAGAAAACTTCTTTCCAAGAATCTTCATGTTTTTGGCAAAAAGAAGTCCCACTCTAAGTCTTGATAATCTAAAGTGTTAGTCTTGGTTGTTTTTCGCCATTATTATGGATTCGAACACGTGGTTTATCTTGATTACTCTTCTTTATCTGTACAGGATGAGTGTTATTATTAGGTAAATATCAATGGATTATCAATTTTCCTTCCTAAAGTATATATAGATGGATTTCAAGAAATGACATTGCTTGTAATGCAATAGAATTTATTAAATTTGAGGTTTTGTGTTTTACTTGTACATGTGTTTTCAATGCCGTGTTAATTCCTGAGTTAGAGATCACAATTTCTTCTGTTCATCATCTTGTACCTATTTTGACAGTCATAGTTCCGACAAAAGATCGGACAAATGACGTATACAATACTTGAATTCTCGATGTAATACTCCTCTATTAGGCACTGTTTGGTTTGAAGGAAACAAGAAGAAAAAAAAAGAAGATCGTGATCAAGAGAAATGAGGGGTAATGAGTGATAGAGATCACAATTTTTCCTGTTCATTATCTTGTACCGAAAAATTCGTTGACGATGTAGTGAATTCCAAAGCTTTTGGATTTAGAATTTCCGTGTTTGTCTCACGTATTACTCGTCTATTAGTTCCTTCAATCATTGTATCCATAGGGGAGATTCCAATTCACCTCTCGACTTATGGATTCGCCTTGACTGGCTCTGTTTGCCTTGAAGGAAACAAAAGGAAATGAAAAGAGAAGATTGCGACTGAAGAGGAATGAGGGGTAATGAGTGATTTCAATATTCAATTGTAGTGTTTGGAATGAAAAGGGGAAAGGAAATGAAATATCAAAGTCCCTTTCATTTTTTAATTAATTACATTATATCATTTCCATTGGTTTCCACCTTTTTTCCTTTCTTTTCTTTTCTAAACACGTAATACAAAACACTGTACATAAATTCCTCTATCACATTTCTTTTCTTTTCCTTTAGTTTCCTTCAAACCAAACAACAAGTAATCCATAAGTCGAGAGGTGAATTTTAATAAGCTAAAATAGAAACTTAACTAGATGATATGAAACAAACTAAAAACTTGATTAACCGAGAACACGATAATTTGATGAATCAGTGATGATATGAAATGAAGTAGTTCAAGTGATGATCCAATGGATTACACATGAGTTCTCACAAAAACTTGTGACTTCTCAACACATTCAATGTGCAATTTTTTTTTTAACATCAGTCGACACTGGCATTAATGGCCTATAACTAAACAACATTCTATCGATTAAGACTAGACATGGATGCTTAGTTACGCATTGATCACTATGAACTGACCAAAGGAAATTGGATAACACTCACAAGAAACCAAATCTATAATGTAGTTGGTTTTATTAGGTGTTTACGATGACTTCTTCATATGTAATGGTATTGCTGTACGGTTTTATTAGGTGTTTACGTCTCGAATTAACACTTAGATCATGCAAGGAGTCGTGAATTACCGGCAAGCATCAAGAGAAATAATCATAACTTGAAGTGATTGAGAACTTGCCAAACAAGCCAACTCAAATCCAACTTAGTACGCATTTTTTGAAGATAAGACCACCGTTGGGCCTAAGACCACCGTCTCGACCACCTTAGTGTTTTGGGTTGGCCCTGTCCGTGGCGCACGCGTGAAGTAATGAACTACAGCGGAATCTTGTATAAAATGTCAGATGTGCGCTGGACAGGTAGAGATGTGCGCTCTAAATGGCCAAAATTAGTAATAAGGTGCTCAAAATTCCATGAACGCACTTGGTCATCTGAGGCGTGTGCCTGAGTATGCAAAAATTGTAACGCCTGCACCGGTGGTGCTTAAATGAGTCATAAATGATCCGGTCAATCGCTTGGACCGTCGTTATCGCTGGTCTAAAAGGTTAACCGAAGCTTTCTCGCTTTCGCCCCTACCAGAGGTAACTAAAGGCCATCTTTACACCGTCTCTAACGGTGCGGTGCATAGTTCCGCTTCTAATAGTCGGCTCGAATAACATTATGTAACGCACCCGACCCGGGCCCGGTTGCGCTTAAATGAGTCATAAATGGTCCAATAACTACTTAGACCGCCGCCCTCGCGTGGTCTAAAAGAAATAACCGAGTTGACATGATATTTTATGTTTCACACTTATATGAGGTAAGTGAGCTATTACTTACCGATGTGGGACTTTAAGCAAGGCAGGATGTAACCCGGATTTTTAGTAAGGGCAAGATAGTAAATTGGGTTTAAAATTTATTTAACCAAATTTCTATTTGTCTAAATTAATTAATTAAAAAGATTTATTTTAATTTAGCCTGTAAAGGAAAATAATTTCGCTTCATCACTCATAATATTATATCACGCAAGTTCTGAGAAATACGGCGAGAGAGAGGCAACGCAGATAAAATGGAAGCGAAGGAAGGAAAGATGTAACACCCTGATTTTTAGTAAGGGCAATATAGTAAATTGAGTTTAAATATTTATTTAACCTAATTGCTATTTACCTAAATTAATTAATTAAAAAGGATTATTCTAATTAAGCCAATAAAAGGAAAATAATTCCCTTTTGGGTTGCGATAATTGAATGGAATGGAATGCTTTTTTCATTTCATTCCATCGATTTTTGCGTGTTTGAAAGTTCGAGGAATGGAATTTATTTTCATTCCAACAAATGAAAAATAGTGATTTTCATTCTATTAGACAATAAGGAATGACCGGAATGGAATGAAGGAATAAACTCTGGAATAAAAATCATTCCACAGTCTCAGGTATTTATGTGGTTGTTTTTGTTTAGGCAATTTTTTAAACTCCAGTATAAATTGCACAACGAATCATAGTCTCAGAGCAAAAATCGACTTTTCGATCGATCGGTTTTTTGGTGTTGGTCGATTGTTCAATCGCTTTCTTGTGCAATCGTTGTTCAATCGATTTTTCACGGTCGATTCTAGAGGTGAGGATCAATTTCCGCTGGTCAATTATCAAAATCGATTGGCAATCACCGTGTGAAAGTCGATTCTCACTATGAAATCGACTTTTCGCTGTTTGTTGTTCGATTGTTCAATCGCCTTATTGTGAAGTCGTTGTTCTATCATGCAATAATGCTACATCCGTACTGTTTTATCATGTGAGTTTTATTTTTGTTCTTTCTTATTGTATTTTATTAATTTTTTTGTGCTATCATGAACCATATAGCCAATATATAAGATATTTAACATCATTAGGTAATATTAATTTGTATTCCATTCCATCAAAAATTCGTTGTGCCAGACAATGGAATGGAAAAAAAACCAATTCCATTCCGATGCTAACGAATGCTGGAATGGAATAGAAATGATTCTATTCCATTACCTACCAAACGCGGTAATGGAATGATATCATTCCATTCCATTGCATTCAATTCCAGCAGATTCATTCTATTCCATTACATTCCATCAATCCAAACAAGCCATTAATCCCTCATAATATTATACGGAATATCACGCAAGTTCTGAGAAATACGCAGAGGAGATGCGACGCAGAGAAAAGGGAAGCGAAGGAAGGAAATCTTCATCCTAGAGGCTAATCCTCTGAGATTTTGGGCAGACCACAGAAGACGGAAGTCATCTTCTAATCGCAATGAACGTTTCCACATTAACAGTTCATAATTTCGAAAGTTTTCAGTTTTAACCTTTTCGGGAATCTTAATCGTTCTTGGTAGAAATCTGAGATTAGATGTTTTAGATTATTTCCAAGGTTTAAGTAATCGTAGAATTGCGTTTTTGGTTCGTAGAAATTTCATAGAAGTTGAGAAATCGGAGGAATCATCGTTATTTTGGTTCTGGATCGCTTTCTTACCGAATTAAGGTAAGATGTGTTCTTCAATCGATGTTCTGTTGTGTTATTGTTAATTGGTAAAGTAAACCGTGCATCGAATTGGACTAATACTTGTGCTGTGTGTTAATTTTTATTCTGGGAGTATGTATGGTCGACGGACCATTGCTGCAAAGGTAAACTTTCCTTAGGTAATATATATGTATACCTGAAGGGGATAATTTTCTTGGCTAATATGCAGTCGACTAGTGCTTTAGCATAATATACACACACACACATATATATATATATATATATATATATATATATATATATATATATATATATATATATATATATATTTATTTATTTATTCTCTCCTTCTCATGTATGAATTTTGGGTATAGGTTGTTAATAATATTTATTTGTTGGTGATATGCCTGAACCGTAAAACGATCCGCGGATCCTCATACGGGTTCGTCCGGACACCAAAATAGTGGATGAGGCCACTGGCCATTATAATCCGCGAACCCGCAAGCCACTTTGGGGATCGCGAACCATCGGCTCCGTCTCAAAGCCTTTAGTCTCATGCGACGCCAAGAGAGGCTAGGGGGCCGGTCCGCCAACCTCTCAGGCTATTAGGTCCGCCAGAGACCAGAGCCTGCGATATAAAGAGGAGCAAGCTACAACCTAAGGGTAACGAGGCAAGGATACAAGAAACGGGAAAGTTATTGGGCCCGCATCACATTGGCCCCGCCAGACGACGGTTAGCTTAATTAATATCTCATTGTACTTACTTGTAACTAATTGTAATTTGTTAAACCCCAATTTTTAGCTTGCCTATAAATAGAGGCTCAATATATCATTTACAAAAGTTCAATAATACAGAAATACATGCAAACTCTCGCCAACTTCACTACTCTCTATTTTCTCGCTTGCACCATCACTTCCACCACCGTGAATTCCACTTCACCGATGTGCACCACCGGCTTTTGCATACATTTACGGCCGATATCCTCCTTATTCCACCGTTGCACTACAAGAAAAACATTTTGCTACACTATTGTTTGCCACACAACAAAAATAGTGTTGCTATATATACTTACTTTTAGCCACATGAAGCGTGGCAAAAGAGTCTAACCAAGTACTATTAGCATTTGTTTTGTGTGTGGCAAAAATAGTGTAGAAGAATAGAGTGTTTTTTTTAGTAGTGCGAATGATTTGAGATAATTTCGACATTATCGGTTGGCTTCGTTCATCGAAAAACACAAGCTTTTCTATCCTTTCCGTGTACGGCACCGCGTGAAATCTTCTTCTACGGCGGCGGCTCGAGAAGATCTTCATCACTCTTCTCCGCTTTTTGGAGTTTTTGCAGCAAGTTCTTCATCAAAAAGCTCGGAATCAGGTCAATCATCAGAAAGCTCCATCTTAGCATCAAACAGAAGGTAAGCTCCACTTAATCTTGAAAGAAATCCACGAGTTAGCATTCGAATCAACACCTTTCTCGTGAGTTTTTGTCTAGACCACGCCGGAGCCGTACTCTTTGTTTTCCGCCCAGATTTTCCGTATTTTGAGCAATATTTTGGTTGTTTAGAGCTCTGCATTTGTTTGAAGTAGAAGAGAACACGTGAGAATATTGAGTTTGCAATCTCCACTCTTAGTATATTCACGTTAAGGATTTTCACCATTAAGCTTTTCCGACATATATCTTTGCATATTCTGGGAATTTTTGGTTGATTTGAGAACATAGTACGTCGGAATCGTCAAAGGATAGCATATTCTTGGACTTCATGGTTGATTTATCCTAGTTGTCCTTGAATTTCCGATACTTCGTACGCCGGACCGCCTTCAGCTCGCTGGAAACATCTTTATCGACAAAACCCCGGGCACGCCACCGACAAGATTAGGTAGTACAAAGCTGGTGAGTGTCAGAGGACAATTGGTTGGTTGTCAGAGTACTTTTTTGTTTTCTAGCGTGAACAACAAGTTGTAGAAGAGCAATGGCAGGTAGCATGGACTTACAGTTAGTACCACACACCCCAGCAAATAGGACCAGTCAGGATCTGACAAGTGCTCATAACGTGGAGGTAATGGAAAAAAATCGAGAGGGACCACACTTGGACAGTCCCCGCCAAGAGATCCGCCAAGAGATGCCCGGGTAATCATAAATCAAGACCAAGTCTCAGAGAGTCCACTACGCCACGTAATCGGTCCGACCGACATGCCATCGGGAAGGCACATGAGGGAACATCGAGACCACAATGAAGTCGCGAGGTAATCCTCAAAAGATACCGGTTTTCAAGAAGATCCCGAGATAAGAGCAGTAAAGAAATATGCTAAGTATGTCGAGAGGATGTATCGGACTAACGCTCATCTAGCTGCTTTGGGCCAACCTTCCTTTCCGATCTTAGACCAGCTCCTTTTAACTGCCGACGCTGACGTCATGGTCCCGCCAAAAAGTCATCAAACCCGGTCTAAACGCATCCATATTGAGGAAAGCATTCATTTCTCTGTTGGTCATCACCGCAAGCAGGCCCCTGAAAAACGTATTGAAAGAAGATCAACTTTAGATCGCTTGGGAACCGCTGAAAAGAGACCGATTTTACAACGTTTGGGTCCGAATCAACCAGAAAAGATAGAGATAATCGCGACGCCCACCAGATCATCAGGGATAAGGCATGGAGAGCAATAAGAAGAATCTTGATATCGTGGCAGATCTCGAGCACGCCTCTCGACGCCGTAGTTGATCCCGTCAGAAATGAACAAATGGCCAAAATGCAAAAGGAAATTGAGGACCTAAAAATGATAAAGGAAGCCAAGAAAGATAAAAAAAACTTGGGGAATTGATGTTCTGTCTGACGAAATTCTGAGTTCGCTTCCCAAAGAAACTGTCCATTATCCATCTTACATTTATTATCAAGGAACAACATGTCCCTGCAATTGGATTACATCTTTCCAGATCCGCATCATTCTGGCGACTCGAAACAGATCTGCCTGGTGCGTAACCTTTGTAGGCAGCATGTAGGACCGGGCAACATCTTGGATCCGCAACTTACTTCAAGGATCAACTGAGAGTTGGGAAGATTTGAAAAGCAAGTTGTTGGCAGAGTTTGATGCATCAGACAGGCCAAAAAAAACAATCATGGATTTGTACGCTATCCGTCACGGAGTGGGCGAATCGAGCCGGAGTTTATATGAAAGATTTATGCGTGTATTTGATCAGACCAAAAACATTCCAGAGAATGATGTCATGACATGTTTTACCACTGGGATTGCCAAGGGTCCCATTAAAACTCACTTTGTCATAACTCCTCCAAAGAATTTGCATGGGCTGACCGAGGGGGCTCCGGAAAGAGCAAACTGCGGAGCGATCCCAACTCTGGGAGAGAAGATCGCCGAGAGGACCGTAGGGAAGATCACGGTAAGGCCTAGAATCAAGACCTAGAAATCAAGAAACCGGTGAAATTCAATGAGAGTGAGTTCACCCCACTCAATAGAAAGCAATCTAAAATCATGTATGAGATTCATGAACGATTACCACCACCTAGGCCCATGAAGGGCGATCTGAATAATCGAGATGAATCAAAGGACTGTGGTTACCACAAGGATCATGGACACCTCACTGATGAATGTATAACACTGAGAAGGTTAATTGAGAAAGTAATACAAGAGTGACCCATGGCTAAGTATAAGAGAGAGGGTGGCGGGGCCCCCAGGAGGGATGACCGGCAGCCCCGCATATATCAGAATGAGATTCGAGTAATCTTGGAAGTGTTACCAAGCAACAACCAGCTTAAGAACCAGATCAATTCCATCAATGTCAGAGATTTTGAAAAGCCAGTTGTTCTGGGCAACTCTGAGCAAGCCATAACCTCTACCCGTAGCGAGTTAATGGGCCCGCCATGGGCAATGTAAGTGCCAATTGTGGTTCAAGTCGGGATAAACAATTTCATGGTGAACAGAGATATCTCTACTGTGACACCCTTAAGCAGATAGGTTATGGGCAAGCGAGGCTGAGGCCATACATTGGAATGTTGGAGGCTAGATACTGGAGCCGGCAGAGATATCATCTACTGGGACACCCTTAAGCAGATAGGTGGGCAAGCGAGGCTGAGGCCATACATTGGAATGTTGGAGGGGTTCTCCAACGACAAAGTCAAAGTGATGGGAACGATCGATCTAGATGTTGAAATCGTAGACTACGAGCCTACGCGAGTTGAAAATGTAAATTTTCTCATGGCCGATCTACATCCTCATCACACTTCAATTCAAGGCATCCCCGCACTCAGAAAATTCCAGATGGTTGTCTGGACCCCACATCAAAGAGCTAAGTTTTACACTACAAAAGGGGTCGGAATGGCTGTGAATTGGCCATATTTTCTGTTGGAGCACATAACTAAGAATCGGTCCTACTATAGAGACCGCGGCGACTCTTAGAGGCTCCAAACCAACCTTACCGAATCCTCAGCTGGCCCGAGTAGGGTCAATGTAGTCAAAGAAACCATACCTCAAGAGGTTGACTGCGAGACTCTGCAAATGAGAGATGAACCAGATTTTACGGCTCATGGTGAGCTAATTGAAGTGGTTTAGAATAAGGCTTACCTAGAACAAAAAATTAAGATGAGCTCAGCTGATTGAGCAAGAAAAAGAGGAGCTGATATCATTGTTGAAAGCGAACTTAGATGCCTTTGCTTGGGTCGTGACCGACATGAAGGGCGTTGAGCCCAAAGTTGCATTACACTATTTAAATGTCAATCCAAACTTCAAACCAATCCAATAGAAAAAATAGACTGTTCTCTCATGAGAAAGAAGTTGCCATTAAGGCGGAGGTCAAAAAGCTTGTTCAAGAAGGGATTATCAGAGAGCTCTCATATCCTACATGGTTGGCCAACGTTGTTTTGGTCAAATAGCACTGTGGCAAATGGAGGATGTGTGTAGACTTTATAGACTTGAACAAGGCTTGCCCGAAGGATCTCTATTCTCTGCCAAGAATAGATCGAATGGTTGATGGGATCGATGGTTTTGAGACGTTGAGCTTTCTTGATGCTTACTCTGGATATCATCAAGTAAAGATGGCTGATTGTGATAAGGAGATTACAGTGTTTAGTGGCCACTTTGGCGCCTGTGACTATTTTGAAATGAGCCAGACGGACTAAAGAATACGGGATCTACTTACCAGAGGATGGTGAATGAGGATTTTGGGCCGCAAATTGGAAGGAACATGGATGCCTACATTGATGAATATGATTGTGAATTCGCCCGCAAAGAACCACACAACCAATCTTCTTGAGACTTTTGACAACGTAAAGAAACATTCAATGAAGCTGAACCCAGCTAAATGCACCTTCGGGGGCCGAGCAGGGAATTTTTTAGGGTTCAAGGTAAGCCAGTGGGGCATTGAAGCGAACCCGGAGAAAAATTGAAGCGCTTCTGAACATGATATAACCGACAACATCAGAGAAGTGCAGAGGCTTAATGGAAGGATCATCGAACTTGGACGATTCATCTATAAATCCGTAGATAAGTGCCTTCCATTCTTTAAGATTCTGAAAGGAGATATGTCGTTCACCTGGACTGTAGAGTGCTCCCAAGCCTTCGAAGAACTCAAAGCTTATCTGGGGAGTTCGCCGCTTTTAGTCAATCCACTCGTAGGTGACATGCTTTTTTTGTATTTGGCGGCTTTGCACTCAGCCGTCGTTCATTGTTTCTTGTTAAGGAGGGCGGCACCTCCAAAATCCCATTTATTATGTTTCAAAAGCTCTCACCCCGTTGAGAGCCGCTTATTTTAATATATAAAAGTTGGCCTACTCTCTTGTTATTGCTGGCCAAAAATTAAGGGCTTACTTTTCTGCGCACACAATTATTGTTTTGTCGGACAGTCCACTTCGCCAAGTATTACACAGGCCCGAATTATTAGGCCGCTTACTCCATTGAGAGATCGAGTTGACAGAGTTTGACATTCACCATGAGCCTCGTAAAGCGATCGAAGCCCAATCCTTAGAAAACTTCATAGTAGAAATGAGCTTCAACGAAGAACAGCACGAAGAGCAACCTAGTTTGAATCCCAGCAGCGAACCAAAGACCTCAGTGATGACCGCCCCCGTGCCGCAGTGGCCGAGTCATTGCTGGCAACTATACGTTGACGGAGCCACGAACCAAAATGGTTTTGGGGCCGGAATTATTCTACTCGAGCCAGGTACTTCTGAAGAGATTGAGAAAGCATTGAGGTTCAACTTCACGGCGTCGAATGACCTAGCAGGATACGAGGCATTCATAGCGTGCCTTGAGCTCGCAAAGGCCATGAACATTGAAAATGTTGAATTATATTGTGACTCACAACTAGTGGTTTATCAAGTCACAGGCTCATATGAGACCAAATGTGAAATTCTACAGAAATATCTCGATCTCGTTCATAAGCTAAAAAAGGGTTCAACTATTGTGAGTTCATCAAGATAAGGCGCGAAGAGAATATGAAGGCTTGACAGAGTAGGAGAAATGGTCAACCCATCAATCATGGTCGAGTATCTCTTTGAACTCGCCATAAACCGGACCGAAATCATGGATATCCAACCTGCGGCTCCATGTTGGATCGACGAGATCATAGCATATATCAAAAAAAGAATTCTCCTACCGATACAAAACGGGCTCAAGATTTAAGAAAAAGGTCAGCACGTTACTCTATCTTAAATGGTATCTTATATAGAAGATCTTTCTCCAAACCTTTATTGCGGTGCGTGCGACCTGAAGAAGTAAAAGGAATTCTGTCTGAGTTACACGAGGGCGTGTGGAGGCCATCCTGCAAGCCACACGCTCGCTCAGAAAGCTATATTAGCTGGATACTACTGGCCTAAACTCACCGACGATTTACCAGAGATACGCTAGAGAATGTGATAAGTGTCAGCGCTTCGCCGACATACCTAGACTACCTTCAGTCAAACAAAGTATTGTCGCCACGGCTTGTCCTTTTGATATGTGAGGAATTGACCTGATAGGTCCGCTCCGCAAAGGGTTGTCAGGGTGTGAGTACGTCATCATCGCTGATGATTATTTCATAAAGTTGATCGAAGCAAAAGCTTTAGCAAGATTAATTCCAAAGACATCATTTAATTCTTGCTTGATCAAGTATGGAGTAGGTTCGGGGTCCCAAGAGCGATTGTATCCGACCATGGGCCGCAGTTCAGGGATGAGTTTACTCAGTTTTGCACAGAGCATAACGTGAAGCATTGGCAGTCATTAGTGTGTTATCCGTAAGGAAATAGCCAAGTAGAAAATTCTAATAAACAAGTCCTCAAAGTTTTGAAGAAAAGCCTTGACGAAAATGCTAGAAAATGGGTAGATCATTTTCCACCAGCCCTATGGTCGGTCCGGACTTCACAAAAAATGACGACAGGGGAAACCCCTTTTGCCTTAACTTATGGATCGGAGGCCATAGAACCTGTTGAGATGGAATTGCCAAGTTTAAGAGTCTCCCGCTTTAGCGAAGTCAAAAATCCAATAACAAGATGGCTTGATCTCGATCTAGTGGAAGATAAGCGGACAAAATCTTATGGCTGCCTAGTAAACTACAAGCAGACCGCAAAGCGGCAGCATGACAAACGGGTTCGCAACCATTCTTTTGCAGTTGGCAACTTTGTCTTACTAAAAAGAGAGACCGGAGGACACAAAGCAACCACGGGAAAGTTGTCAGAAAATTGTGAGGGTCCCCTTAAAATATCAAGAATAATCAAGAAAGGTACTTATGTTCTGAAAGACAAAGAAGGCCATGAGTACAACAGACCTTGGCAAGCAGATATGCTAAAAATGTACTACATGTAAAATCGGCATGGGTTATGGCGACCACTCCTATTTATTCAAACTCGGAGTGACCTCGCTTTCTTTATTTTGGAAATTGCCTCACCATGGGTGAAGGCTAGTGCTATCTTCTGTACTTCTCATTAGATTGTTTCTAGTTGTATCAACATTAACAATGAATGCTTTTAATTTGTACAATTACCCAATCCGCCCACTGAAGCGGAGCGGGGCTAAATAAAAATCCGATTTTTTACATGTGTTTATATCTATTTCGCATCATACGTTTGTGTCCAAATATTATTATTGCGAGAAGCGACCTCAATATCTGTTCTAGACAAGCTACTCACGACCTCAATCTTGCCCGGAATAAGGGGGCCACATATTGAAAATTTTCAAACATAAGCATAAGTATTCAGACTTAGCATTTATTTCAACCAAGCTCGCAAACGACCCTGCTTGAAACAAGGGGGCCGCATGTCAGAATTTTCTATTCAGATTGTTAAGTTCGACAGACAAGTCCGACCCAAAACAGTTACGATTATTTTTGAATTGTTTTTAGTGAGTTCAACGTTTAGCGCCTCAACCTTGCCAAAAACAAGGGGAGCCGTATACGTGTAATATATATATATATATATATTGCGGACTCGAAAAAGATGGAATAATTTTGAGCGAAAATGAAAGTGCGAACTTGAAATACTTGAAAGAAAAACAGTGCAGAGGTAAAAGAAATAAAAATTAATTCAAAAACAAAACGGCCACAATCAAAGTGCCAAGGCAAAAACGACCACAAGTTTGATGAAAAAGTAATAAGAGTTATTATAGATAAAAAGCAGAGTGATAAAAGGCCGAAGCCAGCAAGGTCATAAATTACAATCATGCCAAGGAAAAAATCAAGTTCATTTCTTGAAAGGCGGAGTGTTTGTATGGGCGCCAGACAGATTCAGATACTCATCGGTGTCCTTCTCGCCGCAGCATCAGCATCGCCATCAATAGCTTGGCTGAACTCGCCGTTTATCAAGGTGGTCAAGTTCACCTCATTTCGGGCGGTGGGATCCATACCTATTTCCCTTCCTTCACCTGGTCCGCATTGAATTCCTTAATGTCCGTGATCGGTGTAGGGATCTCGGGTGATAGATCCAAAGTGAAGGATCCTTCTGAGAAAGTGAGGCCCAATCGCCAATTCTTCAACGCTGGGGCCGCCACCACCTTGAGCCCGCCTAAAGCAGTGAGCACTGTGATAAAAGCCTTGGTTAAAGCTCTCCTCTAGGATTGCCGTAAACTCATCGGAATCCTTGTACGCCTGAACACTTTTGGGCCCGGCTTCTTCAGCGATCTTTTTTGCCTTAGCAAGCTGCTCCTTAAGGTCGGCAAGCTGTTTTGCGAGGTCACCGCTTTTGGTCTGCTCGGCCTTAAGTTGCCCTTGAGTATCTGCCAGCTGTTTCTCACCCGTGTCAGCGCTTCTTATGCCCGGTGTTCTCACCCTTCAAGCACTCTTACTCCTACAAATCTAACAGCCTTCCCTCCGCTTCAGCTTTAGCTTGTTGGGCAGCACCAACAACAGACTTGACCTTCTCCATCTCAGCTTTAGTCGCATCTATAGTGCTCCCAGTCCTGAGCAAATGAGTACCAATCTGAAAAGAGAAAAAGGATTAATCCTCAAGTTAAAAAAATTAACAGAAAAATAATGCAAAGAAAAAGGAAATTAAAAAGCTTACCAGGCTCATCACCAAGCCAAACTACCCACTCAGATCACTTAAGCTCATCCGCGGCATTAGCCTCTGGTGTAGACTTATCAGCCACTGCTACCTGGTCCAGAATCCCTTTGCCAATCGCCAATTGGGCCTCAGGAGGCGTGTTAGGAACATTTTATTGTGTTTGGATGATGGTCATACTAGCTGATATAGCAAGCCTGAAATAAGTTAGAAATTTATGTATAAGTCTTTACTTAGAGTCTGACATGTTGTATCAGTTCAGTCAGACAAGTATTGTACTATTTCGTAGGATGGCTAAGTAAAACAGAAAATCAGCAGAGTGAAGACAGCCTAGTACCAGTAGAGAAGCATGAAGACATAATGGCCTGACGTATAACCAGGGAAGTCTGTGATGACCTTGGATAAGTCTAAGTTGTACTACAAATGATGAAATCTAATGTTTAAGTATGGTGTACACTGATCTCACACAAATCAAGGATCAGTGAAGTACAAGCATACTTGGAAAACCAAATAAAGATAAGAAACAACAAAACGGTGAAGTAAGAGTTCTATCGGCTGACTAAAGAAAAACGGTGAATGAGATCTTAACAGCAAAGGAAGAAGACTCACTAAGCCGGTCAAGCAACAGCTTAAAACAACAACGTCAAGTATGATGTCTGCATTCTATTATGAACATGGAAATTAAGCAAATCAAGCAATAAATGCAGAATCAATCAATGACGGATTTTCTTATCAATGTTTCAAGAAAATCCGGATCACTGAAATTAAGGAGAATATAATTAAGGAGGAATCAAGAATTAAATCAAGGATTATTCTCCACATTAAATAGCCAACGGACGGAAATTAAAATCAAGGAAAATCAAGGCTATAAATAGACGGCTTTGACAGACAAGAAAGAGACGAGAAAATACTAAGAACCGAAACTCTGTCAGATTTCTTAATCCTTCTATTTGAACTTACAAGAACACAACCAGAGATCAACTCAGAATTCAGAGCATAAAGTCATATCGAACACTGAGATTGATCAACACATTTGTGAATTTTATTCACACCAGTTTGTAGCAATTGAATCAGAGAAGTCTGAGAAGGAGTTGCACCAGTTTGTGATGGCTGCTGAAGGATTTGTTCCCAAGGAGCAGTGTTGAAGACTGAGTCACTTAAGCTTCTTTAGCCAGGGAGTGATAGTCTTGGAGATTGTAAAACTTGTGTAGCCAAGGACAATCTTACTATTGTATTGGTGAAAGATAATAGTGAAATCCTCCAATCATCACAATAGAAGAGTGGATTAAGAGATTACACCCCCCCCTGAACCAATATAAACCTTTGTGTTCATTTACTTACAGCACTTTACTTTACTGCCTTTATTTGTTGCATTATATTCTTAATCTGTGTGTGCATTATCTACTTTGAAACAACTTTTAAGAATGGACTTATCCGCTGCCCAAAAGCTTTTAAATTAACACAAGTTTTTGAAACTCCAATATAGTCATTCACTCTCCTCTGACTAAACTTTTACCTTCTCTGGGACCAACATTTGGTATCAGAGCAGGTTCCTAGTATCGAAACCTGTTCAGATCTGATTTCTGGTAACAAGAAGATCTCATATTTTAAAAGTAGTTTTTAATTTGTGCCTTCTATAGTTATATATCATTTATCTGTGACTATGGACTCCTCAAATTTCATGTTTAAAGTACATGTATTCAATGTTAATAATTTTGATGAATATAAAATAAGAATGTTGCCTCATCTTGCAGCAACTCATGAGGAAATGCTGGATGTTATCAATGATGGACCAATCCAGATAGAAAGGATAAAAAAGGATTAGATCAAGGATAAAAGAAGAGAAAACCTTGATTATGTAGCAATAGATATCATTCTGAAGACTCTGGACAACAATATGTTCATGAGAATCAAAGATTGCAAAACATCAAAAGAGATGTGGAATAAGTTGGCACTCATCAATGAAGGATTAGAGGCAGACACGGAGAACAAATTATCTGTTGCAAAACAAAAATTTGAGAATTTCAAAATGAAGACTAGTGAATCTATTGATCAAATGGACAATAGATTCTCAAGCATCATCAGTGAACTGCAACAACTTGGCCACAAGTATCCACAGAAAGAAGTTTTCTTGAAGATCTTGAGAATTCTACCAGAAAGATGGAGGATCATCACATCAGTGCTCAAAGGAACAATAGATCTTGCAAAAACTGACACCTTGACATTGATGTCTCAATTAAAAGCTCATGAATTTGAGCTGAGCAATGAAGACGGTGCACCAGCAGAGGTACACAAGGCCATTGCACTGGTTTCACCCCAGCAAAGCAAAGCGGCTGACACAAGCGCGCAACAAAGAGACACAAGAGCTAAAAGATCAAATTGCTTTACTAATCAAAAGTTTTGACAGGTTTAGCAAGAAACAATTCAAAGGAAGTTCATCATCAAACAAGAGGTCAAGCTCAAGAAAAGACATGAAGAAAAAAGATGATGAATATAGATGCTTCAATTGCAAGAAGAAAGGACATTTCAAAGCTGACTGTCTTGAAAAAAAAGACAAAGATGAAGAAAAGAAGAAATACAAGTCATCAGATAAAAGAATGAGCAAGAAAGCACTAAAAGCTGAAACAAGCAGTGAAAGTGATGAAGAATCATCTGACAATGACTCAGATGACGGTGAAGGCACCAGCACAGACAATGACAAAGCCTGTCTATGCTTAATGGCAAAAGAAATTGAAGAAACAGACGTAGTATCTAGTTCATGCTCATCTAAAGCATCCACATCTGACACTGAACAATCTTTTATTTCTCCATTACATTCTGCAAATCTAATCCAAAATCTCATGAGCAAATTTGAAGAAATTCAAACAAACCATGAAATTCTAGAACAAGAATGTGAGAATCTGATGGAAGAAAATAAAAGATTAAAGGAAGAACTTGACAAGTTAAAAGCTGAATCAACTAGTAATGAAGTACACGTAGCTGATCAACAAGCAACAGATGATCACTCATCTGGTGTTGACAGACCGGCTAAGAAAACCTCCCCACCAGTTACGACTACAAGTGCACCACTTGATGCACCAGCTTACAAACCCCCAAAAAGGTTTGAATCTAATTCTGGTCTTGGCTACAACAGTCAAGATGAGAAAGAAAACAATGGACAACACAAATCTGAACGTAGGACCAACACCGACCTAAATTCGAAAAAAGGATGCACTACGATTTCAATCGCTCATCCCGCACCAGTGAAGCCAAAGATCAGTAAAGTGAAACAGCACAGTAAATCATCTTACCAGCCTAGTAAAGGCAAAGGATTACTTAAAGGTAAGGGGAGACTTTACCCTTCAAAGGATGATTGGAATGTTGCACCCCCAAAATACAAAAAGAATCCATTTCATGCTATGCAACATGTGTTTAGGAAAAGCCAACCCAGGCATATTCCTGGATACAAGAAGCAATATGAAAATAGGTTTCCTCCTATATATTGGAGAGTGAAAAAGGATTCTAATGCACCTAAAGGTAGAGAAATGTATGAGAATAATTCTATCAAGAAGTATTCTGTCATGCCTTATACATATGAGGTTGATGACTTCAAACATCCAAGGAGAAGATCCTTTGGATTTACACTTAGAGTAGGAGGCATGACTGTTAACAGGTATGAACCCAAACAATGTTGGGTACATAAACTTGCTTAATTTGTTTTGTAGGATGTCTGGTACATAGACAGTGGATATTCCAGACATATGACAGGAAATAAAGGATGGCTGACTGACTTTAAAGCTTTTGATGGACCCAAAGTTGGAGGTAATGAAAACCCCGGAAAGATTAAGGGGGAAGGCATCATGCTGAAGAACAATCTGAAGATTCAAAATATGGCATATGTTAAAGGACTGAATTTCAATCTTTTAAGCATTAGTCAGTTCTATGACAAAGGCTACAATATGCATTTTGCAAAGAATGATGCAAAGTGATTCACAATCAAACCAGCACAGTTTTTCTTGCAGGAAAGAGAGAAGACAACTTGTTTGTTGTAGAATGGAAGACAACAAAAGAAGAAACATGTTTGCTTGTCAAGAACAAACAATCAACCGGTTGGATTTGGCACAGAAGACTGAATCATCTGAACTTCAAAACCACCAACAAGTTATCAAAGAACAAGCTTGTAGAAAGTCTTCCTGACATTACATTCAAGAATGAAAGCCTTTGTGATGCATGTCAAAAAGGGAAACATATCAAGAGTTCCTTCAAGTGAAAGCCACAGCAATCAACAACAAGGATCCTACATCTGCTACATATGGATCTTTTTGGACCAGATACACCTGTAAGTGTAAGTGGAAAGAAATACACTTTAGTAGTGGTTGATGACTTTTCAAAGTTCACGTGGACCATCTTCATGAACAAGAAGAGAGAAACACTCAAGAAGCTCCCAGATCTACTAAGAAGAATTCAGAATGAAAAGGAATTGAAAATCATCAAGATAAGATCACACAGAGGAACAAAATTCCTACATGAAGTGATCAGAACCTACTGTGAAGAAAATGGAGTACTACATCAACTATCAGCAGCAGGAACTCCACAACAAAATGATGTAGCAGAAAGAAGAAATAGAATTCTAAAGGAAGCAGTTAGAACCATGATAGCGTAGCAAGCTTACCAAAGAGATTTTAGGTGTAGCAGCAAACACAGCATGCTATACTCAAAACAGATCCATTATCAACAAACATCATGGAAAAACACCATATGAGATATGAAATGGAAGAAAGCCTAACATATCTCATTTACATACGTTTGGATCTAAATGTTTTGTTTTGAACAGGAATCCACTACACACTTTTGATGAAAAAGATGATGAAGCAATTTTTATGGGACACTCAGACACCAGCAAAGCATTCAGAGTACTCAACAAAAGAACTTTGGTGATTGAAGAATCAATTCGTGTAGTATTTGATGAACCAAACATCAGTACCGAAGGCTTACACATTCCTGAAGAAGATGCTGCAAAAGAACAAGTCTATATGGATACAATAGTACTAGCTACTATTCTGGACCATACTTTTGGTAATCAAAATGAAGCACCAGCTAATGCAACAACAGAGACACCAACACAAGGTCAAGAAGTTGATGCACAAGCATAACCAGTGGAAGAACCAGACCAAACACAATTTCAACCTAATTTAAATTGGCTGAGAGATCATCCCGAAGAACAAGTCATTGGAGATGTTCATATAGGAGTTAGAACCAGAAGACAACTGAAGAGCATGCTAACTTGTTTTCTATCATAGGTGGAACCTAAGACAATAGATGATGCAATCCAAGATGTTGATTGGATTACAACCATGCAAGAAGAGCTCAATGAATTTGAGAGAAATGAGGTCTGGGAACTTGTTGATAGACCTGACATGGCAAACATCATTGGAACAAAATGGGTATTCAGAAACAAGATGGATGAACAAGGCGTTGTCGAGGAAACAAAGCAAGGCTAGTTGCAAAAAGGATACTCTCAAGTGAAGGCATACACTATGATGAAACCGTTGCACCAATAGCAAGATTGGAAGCAATCGACTCTTCCTAGCTTTTGCAGCCCACAAGGAGTTCAAAGTATATCAAATGGATGTCAAGAGTGCATTTCTGAATGGACTCTTTAGAAGAAGAATTATATCGTGGAACAACCCCTGGTTTCCAACTCAAAGGGAAGGAAGACAAAGTATACAAGCTCAAAAAGGCACTATATGGACTCAAACAGGCACCTAGAGCCTGGTATGAGACACTATCACAATTCTTAATCAACAATGGATTCAGCAAATGAACCATTGACAAGACTCTCTTCAAGCTAGAAGAAGGAACAAGCACTTTGCTACTTCTGATTTATGTTGATGATATCATTTTTGGATCAGAAGATGAAAAGCTATCTGAAAAATTTGCAAATTTGATGATAAGCAAATTTCAAATGAGTATGATGGGAGAGCTAAATTATTTTTCTTGGTCTACAAGTGAAACAAATGGAAGATGACATCTTTATCAATCTAGCCAAGTATACAAAGGACTTGATACATAAATATGGTATCGATACAAGTGGCACATCTGATACACCAATGTGTGAAATGCTTATTCTTGGGAAGGATGAAATGGAAAAGATCTTGATCAAAAGTTATATAGAGGACTTATTGGATCTCTACTCTATTTAACTGCAAGCAGACCTGATATAGCATTTGCAGTAGGAGTTTGTGCAAGATTTTAAGCTCAACCAAAGGAATCTCATTTGCTAGCAGCTAAGAGAATCATCAAGTATATGAAACAAACAGTTAATGTGGGAATTTGGTATCCAAAAGATGGTGGATTCAAATTGATATCCTATTCTAATTCAGACTATGCTAGATGTCATATTGACATGAAAAGCACTTCAGGAACTTGTCAGATGCTAGGCAGCAGACTTGTATCATGTTTTAGTAAAAAGAAAAATTCTATATCTACTTCAATAGCTGAAGCAGAATATATAGCAGCAAGTAGCTACTGTGCACAAGTATTGTGGATCAGACAACAGCTAAGAGACTATGACGTAAGCGAATACAATTCCAATTATGTGTGACAACACAAGTGCAATATCAATCACATAAAATCCTGTACTTCACTCATGAACAAAGCATATTGATGTAAGACATCATTTTATCAGAGATCATGTAGAGAAATGAGATGTTATGTTGAGATATATATTTATAGAAGATTAATTGGCTGATATTTTCACAAAACCACTCAGTCATGAAAGATTTTGCAAGTTAAGAACTGAGTAGGGTATGATTGAAATTGACTAAGTAAGAAGAGCAGCTAACTGGAGTAATCAGTGGTGTGACTTCACCAGTTGACTGAACCTTTTCCATTTTGGGTGTGCTCACTAAGGTGTAAGACATCGGTAACCGGAAGTTCACTTGACCGATTGTTAGAAACATCTTTATACAAAGACTCAAGAAAGAGGCCACTTCATCGGCCTAGTGATCACCAAGCCACTTAACCGCTAAATACTTTGGAGAAAACAACAAAGTAGAGTGTGAACAAAATCAGTTTATACATGTGGAAAATCAGAGAATTTGTGGAGCATTATTTTATGAAAGATTACCCATATGGATCTTATTTTATATCGTGGAGGCTATTATTTGAATTGAAGGAATGACGGCAACGCATCGATTCTCGGGATTGACACTACATACCTCAATCCGCTCCCCACTACACTCAAAAACCGTGATTTATACACACAAAATCACTCCATTACTCCACAAAAATCCTTCCATATTCAACCGTTTTCACACTATCGAAAATTCTCCTATATAAACAACACTTAGAGTGTTTTGAAATTTTACGCTATCTTTGCACTCTATAGACCCTATTTCCTCTGAAAAATTGAAGTTTTTCTCCTTTCAAATTTTCCAAGAAAATGGGTTCATCTTCCTCCACTCGTAAGCCCGATACACACCTTGAAAGATCGATCATGACCGGATGGTTTTTCAGAACTGAGCATTATCTCACTGATGTGTGATTTTCAATATAATCACTAAATGCTACCGCAAGCGCACGGCTTATCGAGTAGTACTTAGGATGTCGATCCCACAGGGACTTGTAGTCAATCACCAAACAATTCCCGATTTATATTAGCAAGACAAATCAAAATTTTGGAGGTTTTTATCTAAAAATCCTAAAATTAAATAAAATAAAGAAAATCTAATTAATAGCCAGGAACTTCAAGATTTAGGTAATAGGATTCAAGGTTTAGAGGCATTTCTTGGATTTCGGATCCACCACGGCGTTGTTTACATAGAATTTCAACAATCTTTCTATCAATATGAATCTTCCATTTATGAAGACCAATTATCAAATATTACACGTAAACATTCTTTCGAACTATTATCGTGATTGTACCTAGTTTTATCCAACATTCAGTTTCCTACAATGATGAATAAAATTAGGTCCATTGAATTACCATAATTAAAGGGCCACTTTAGGTTTAACCTAATTTTCATTCAAGAAATCCCTAAAGATTCGATCTTGGTTTCTAGGTTATCGATTAATTAATATTTTTTCTGTCATCAATTAATCGAATGGAGTTTCTCATGCAATCCTACGGTCATTCACTCCTTCAAGATATTATTTCCGGAAAAATACATGAATAAGCATACAAGATCAAATTCATAAACATGACGAAAATCCTTTATCAATGAAAATATTGTATCTTTAAAACTATATAATCATCGCCAGGCTTTTCCTAATCCAAGAAACCGATATTTACTCTCGTAACATATCAAGATTCCAAGATCCAACCATATAATTCATACCTTGACAAGAAAAATAAATAAATAGAATAAAGGAGAAAGGAGATAGAAAGAAACCGTCAAAGTATTGCATAAATAATCAAACCTCGAAAAAGCCTCGTTCTTGAATTTCTTGAACCTAAAAATCATTGTTCTTGGGGATGGGAGATGATGATGATGAAGAGGGGAAAATAGTCGACTAAAAGCTGATGGGAGGCGTGAAATCTGAATTGTACGACTTAAAAGAATAAAAAGGGGATAATTACATCATATAATAAGTTTCCATAATTAATTTAATCAAGAAAATCTCTAAAATCAAATATCTATCAATCTTGGACTCTTGTAGTATGCGGACTCCTCTTTTGCATTGAAAAACACGCCATTATCAAAGAAAACACGTTGGTGAAAGTTTCCACCAATCGAACATTACGTTGGCCAGGATCGATTGAAAGCTGTCACACCACAGGTGTGACAGAGGCTGGTTTTTGAGTTCTTCCATTTTAGCTCTGTTTTTGGGCATTTTTCTTCTAATCTCGAATCATCCTGCAATAATTCAATCATCCGCGGTAATCTAGCCCAAAAAGGATAAAAATATTGCAAAATAACAACATATGGCACCAAATTGAGTCCAAAACATCTAGAATTATTCGACTTTTTAGGAACTTATCACTCACTCTGTGCAATAATGATCCACAAGCACAAATATTGGTGGATGGATGCAATAATCTGGGGATAATGACCTTCCTTAACCCCCCAATCACAGGCATTTTCTATGAAACTCTAGTTTCATTCTAGAAAAATGCAAAGTTCGTTCCAAGCATAAATGAAAGCTCACCGGATTGCATCACCAGCAATATGTTTGGAAGGGAGGTGATTATCACACCAGGTCTCCTCAGTAGATGTCTCAATCTCTCCAGCACAGGACCCTCTGAGACAAAGAATATGGCAATCAATCTCAACACATTCTAGGCGAGATAGCCAAGAATCCAGACCTCTGACAAAAAAAACTCAAGCGCCCAAGATCGGGCGCTCAAACAACCGTTTTTTGAATTTGGTCACCAGATTACCAAAAACATTAAAGGGAAGAAGGGATCAATGGATGGGATGGTCAAGTAAGGACCAAAGCGATGGCCATTATCTATCAAGGCCTTAAATTCTCTTTGGTCAATCTTCTTCTTCAACAAGGCTAAAGGAGCAACTTCAGAGAGAGATTGATCTCGGGAAATTTGGCGACAAGCAGAGGCCAATGAAGCGGGATATCTTTCGGGAGGCGAAATCATATGGGATTCCTCTCAAATATCTATTTGATCAAATGAAAGTAAGATCAATTCGATTATACAAATTGCATGACTCCAAAGTGATGTTCACTATATCAAGTCATCACAAATGCAAGCAGATCAGTATCAGGAAGGAAAAGAAAGCTACCAAACAAGCAAGCAGTTACGGGACTAGAGAAGAACAATATCTCGAGATAGCAAGAGTTCAACAAGGAGTCTACCAAGTTATGAAGACATACCCTTATGATCGGTGATGATAAAGAAAATCCAAAGGAAGAAATCCCTCGGAAGAAGATCATGAGAAGATGAGGAAGCCTATTATCGGCCCCAGCCAGATGAAGATGGAGAAGAGGACGAGGATGAAGAAGAGTTTCATCTTACTGGAAAAAGAAAATGCAGAGATGGAAGGTGGTCATCACAATGATGACCAAGACAAAAATGAGGTTTCTTATGATGATTTGACACTCTTAGATGTCATTCAAAGGAGCAAATCATTTGAAGAAAAACAGTTGAGTTGAGTGAACCAGCTGAATAAACTCACTCGGTGACCCGAGCAGACCCTCCGACTTTGATCAAGAGGGAATACTAGAAGAAGAAGTTGCACCTATAGTCCATGAAGAAGAAGAACAGTCCCAACCAGAAGTTGGAGATGAAAGACACTCTCAAAAATATCTATTTGATCCAGAGATTGAAGAAGCAAAATAAGAAGAGGAACAAGCTGATGCATCTGCACCAGCACCTGAAAATCCAGGCAGAACTTTCAATCTGGATATCTATCCACTGATTATGGACATGGAAAGGCAGAATCTAAGCAGTGAGAGTCTCCAAACTGTTTTGAGAAGCAGATATGCATTCATAGACCACAAAATTGAAGCCTTGATTAGTCATATCAAGGTATATGATGTTGTGATGGAGAGGCAATGAAACTTGATCTGCCAGCTGAGTTCACTCATTCCTCAGCATGTCTATGCAAATCTAGAGCATCTAGCAGGAGCAGTTCATGACAAGGTCAACCCCATGGTTGACATTCTAGATGATCACTCTGCCAGAATTCAGACTAATGAAACCATCTTGGATGACTCAATCAAGCAACTTGACACACTCATACAAGTCTCAGAGGCTACCATCAAGATTCTGGCAGAAAGGTATGATGCTACCAAAAAGAGGGAAGTTAGTAATAAGCCTGAAAGTGCCAATGGCAAGGGAAAGGGCAAGGGTACAAGCAAAAGCAGTGAAAGAACAAGCAAAGGCATCAGGTTTCAAGAGAAGTAGCTTGTAATAAAATTATTGAGTTTTATTCTTTATCATATGAATTATGTTTACTTATGTTCAGGCTTATAAGGGTTTTGACATTATCAAAAAGGGGGAAATTGTTCGGAACATTTTATTTTGTTTTGATGATGGCCATACTAATTTATTATAGCAAGCTGAAATAAGTTAGAAATCTCTGTATAAGTCTTTACTTAGAGTTTGACATGTTGTATAAGTTCGAGTCCACACAAGTATTGTACTATTTGGTAGGATGGCTAAGTAAAAGCAGAAAATCGTGAGTAAAGACAACTAGTACCAAAGAGAGAAGCATGAAGATATAATGGGTGACTTATAACCAGGGAAGTCTGTGATAACCTTGGATAAGTCTAAGTTGTACTACAAATGATGAAATCTAATGTACACTAATCTCACACAAATCAAGGATCAGTGAAGTAAAAGCATACTTGTAAAACCAAATAAAGAAAAGAAACAGCAAAACGGCGAAGTAAGAGTTCCATCGACTGACTAAAGAAAAATGGTGAAGGAGATCTTAACAGCAAAGGATGAAGACTCACTAAGCCGGTCAAGCAACAGCTTAAAACATCAAAGTCAAGTATCTTGTATGCATTTTAATCGAACATGGAAATTAAGCAAATCAAGCAATAAATGCGAGAATCAATCAATGACGGATTTTACGATTAACATTTGAAGAAAATCCGGATCACTTAAATTAAGGAGAATATAATCAAGGAGGAATCAAGAATTAAATCAAGTATTATTCTCCACATTAAATAGCCAACGGACGAAAATTCAAATCAAGGAAAATCAAGGCTATAAATAGAAGTCTTTGACAGACAAGAAAGAGACGAGAAAATACTAAGAACAGAAACTCTGTCAAATTTCTTAAGCCTTCTATCTGTACTTACAAGAACACAACCACAGATCAACTCAGCATTCAGAGCATAAAGTCATATCGAGCACTGAGATTGATCAACACATTTGTAAATTTTAGTCACACCAATTTGCAGCAATTGAATCAGAGAAGTCTGAGTAGGAGTTGCACAAGTTTGTGATAGCTGCTGAAGGATTTGTTCCCAAGGAGCAGCGTTAAAGACTGAGTCACTGAAGCTTTTGTAACCAGGGAGTGATAGTCTTGGAGATTGTGAAGCTTGTGTAGCCAAGGACAACCTTACTATTGTATTGGTGAAAGACAACAGTGAATTCCTCCAATCATCACGACAGAAGAGTGGATTAAGGGATTACACCCCCCTGAACCACTATAACCTTTGTGTTCATTTACTTACAACACTTTACTTTCTGACCTTTATTTCTTGCATTATATTCGTAATCTGTGTGTGCATAATCTACTTTGAAACAACTTTAAGAAGGGACTTATCCGCTACCCAAAAGCTTTTAAATTAACAAATGTTTTGAAACTCCCAGTATAGTCATTCACCCCCCCCTCTGACTATACTTTTACCCTTCTCTGGGACCAACAAGACGAATTCCACCCAATGTGACAAGGCGGAATAACATCCGCAACAGGCTCCGCCAATTGAATGCCCCTCTCTAGGCCAAAAGACGGCTTGAGAAACTCGAGGTCAAGCCACAAGGCTGGTTTTCCAGTATATCCGAGAGATAGGGGCTCCTGCGGACCAGATGTTGGCTCCGTATCATCAGCAGCTTGTTTCCCTTTCTCAACAGCCTCACTTGCGGTCTCAAAATTAGTGGCCTCCTAGGATAGGTTGATTTCCTATGCTGTCATTTTGGTATCAACAATAGTTTCGGCATCGGCAGTAGAGGATCTGGACTTCTTTGAGATGCAAGCCTTCTTAGACTGTGTGGGCTCATCAGTTGGTGCCCTCCTGCGGTCCATGAGCGCAGAACTTGATCCAGAGACCGTGCTCTTATATTTTCTGCTCGACTTGGGTGGAGCAGTTGCAGTAGTGCCCCCAGAGGTGTTTAGGGTGATTTTCTATGATTTATATCGTTCTATTTCGTAACAATTTTCCTCTATACTTTGATGTTTTGCATAGAAAGTGAGCGTTTATTTGATTTATTAAGCAAGTGATGTTTGGAATGGTTTAATCGCAAAGTTGGTTGAATTATGAGGTTTTATTGTTGATTTTCTATCGATTTGAATGATTTTACACTTTGCAATGTTTTGATATCTTGTAGATACATGAATTTGGCTTAGAAGAGGTTTAAAAGATGTTCAAGTGAGGATTTAAATGGAAGAAAAGGATAAAGATGAAGTCGGATAAAGATAGAAATGAAACCGGATTTGAAGTAAAGCAACGTGAGCGTCTGAAGCTCCGTCGGATGGACGGGCGTTTGAGAATCGAGCGGGCGTCGAGGAAGAAATAGTGGATTGAGTATTGAGATTTTTTTTCTTTGAGCAGCGTCCAAATTTGCATAGGACGGGCGTCGACATGACTCGGCCCGACTCGAAGATTTTATGCGAGAATGGGCGGGCGTTCAAGACTACAGACAGCGTCCATAAACCGACTTCAGCAGAACCGACTTTAATTCTTATAAATAGCCACGTTTTTCCAGACATATGGAGAACCTAATTACTCTAGGCGGCCACAAGAACCCTAATGGGCGTCTTCCTTGTGGTTTGCACCTTTCTTAGATAGTTTTTATGCTTTTTAATTCTTAGATAAATTCCTTCAAATTTATGCACTTCATAGAAGCTATTTCGAGTATTCAAGCGATGCTTAGAGGCTAAAAGCTTTTGGAACAAGCGTTGTGAAGCCATTCTATCAACACTTTGATTTCACATTTGGATTATCTTGTGAGTTTTTATTAAAAGTTGCATCTTTATTATGTTTTACTTGTTTTTATGCAATTTGAATCGAGAGATCTTTGCATGTTTGATGTTTAATGTTGATGAGAATCGTGATTAAACCTAGATCACCGTAGTAAAGATTAGATCTTTAATCTAATTAACGAGAGTTGTTAGGTTGAATTTCTAGATTAGAAATTGAGAAATTTCACACCTTGGATATAAAAGCGTTAATCTTTAGGATCGAAAGATAAAAGATTGATAGACGAACTTTTCTAATAGATTAGGAGCTAATACCTTTGTTAGGTGAATCACAACTTTTATTAAAAATCACTAGATAATCTAGAGGAGAAATTGAATGTTATAGAATTGGTGGATCAATGGCTTGTTAGTTTCGTTAAATTATTGATTAAAATCGCTTAAACTTGAATTGCTTAGCTAATTTAGAACTTTCTTTGCATGTTTAGGTTTTAGAATAGATTATTTTAGATAATTTGGTTCGTAATCACATTTCCTGGCTTTAGATTTCTAATCTTACATGTCGATTTACTTTTGTTATTTTCGTTTTTATTTTGTTACGTGTTAATCGTTTTTATTTTCTTATAATTTTAGTAATAGTAGTTGTGACATCTTTAGGTTAGTTAGATAAAAACTAGGTAAACAACCTCGATTCCCTGTGGACTCGACTCCGGTATTAACCTCTATACTACGATTCCTACACTTGGGGTAAACCGGATTTATTTTTATTACTTGTTTATTTTTCATTAGATAAAATCCGAGACAAGTTTTGGCGCCGTTGCCGGGGACTCGATGCGGTTGTCTAGTTTTACTAAGTTTTTTTTTGTCTTTGGTTTCCAAGCGGGCGTCGGAGTAAGTGGGCGCCCGTCCATCTAAAAAAGCCAACTTCGGTACCGTTTGGAAATCAGGCGGCGTCTGGCTTGCCCCAAGCGGCCGTCTAGTTCTTGAGCGGGCGCCCGTCGGATTAATTGGGCGCCCGTGCATCCTCTGTTTTATTTTCTTTTCATAGGTTTTAACTTTTAGTTTTAGTTTAGACAACTTGATTTTGGTTTGGTTTATGCAAACTCGAAGTCAAAAGGGGCTACTCTCTGTACCCCGACCTCGGCGGACCGTAGTCCGACCAAGCGAGCGAGAGAATCCGTCCTGCGGTTCTTTACGATAAGGCCGATCAAGACCTTGAGAGCGTTTAGGCGAGGAGATCGAAGACATAGTCATTATGGGCTGCGAGAAGATAGAGCGTCGTTGGTGACTACGCCATGCCTGGTGAAGTCAAAGTCAACCCGGCCATCGTTCTACCCGCCATAAATGCACCAACGCCGAACTCAAACACAGGCTCATCAAATGATGCAACAACATGCATCAATCTTCCATAGTTTTCAATCGAAAATCCTCGTACTCACGTACACACATTTTTGGAGATATGTGAGTGCGACTCGCATTCAAGGTGTAAGTGAGGATGCGATAAAGTTGAAGTTATTCCCGTTTTTCCTTGAAAGGGAGGCAAAGAGTGGTACAACTCTCTCTGCTGCCGAATCAATCCACACAATTTGGACTAAAAAAGAATTCTAAGTCAATATTTCCCACCATCGAAGATAGCCCAATGCTTAAGTGAAATTTTCACTTTTTATCAAAAGGAAAGCGAATCGTTCTTTGATGCATGGAAGAGATTCAAAGCTCTTCTTCGTAAATGCCCTCACCACGGTTTGGACTTGCGAGAGGTAAGTCAACACATTTTTCGAGTGGATTGACCAGGCTCACTAAGGGTATGGTCAATAGTTCTTACGGTGGGGCATTCTGAGGAAAACACTGCGAGAAGGGTGGGCATTATTCGAGTCTCTAAATCCAGCGAATCGAGAATCTATCATTTCCATGAGAACTCTCAAGTTACGTATTGTGAAAATTGTTGTCAAGCGGCCATATGGTTGGCGGCGTCAATTATTTCCCGCCCGACCTATCAAGTCAATGATGTCGAGAATCGAGGGCAGTACAATTCGATCACATGCCAGGCATGTGATAATGTGAGAGCACACCTCTAAACACATCTATGAATGGGCGAGAATCTTTGAAATTAATGCTTTCCTTGGCGGCAAAATCGAGAGATTTAACAATCAGTTCTCTGGCCAAAGCAATCTTCAAAACCAGGGTTTCCATCGAATCAAAATCTCAATCAAAATTAATTTTAACGAATCGAATTTCAATGAAACCCAAGCTTCAATCGAACTGAACACGAATTTTTCCAATACAAATCGAGGTTCAATCAAAATTGGCCAAACAATTCAAATCCTGCGTTTGAATCGTTCGGCCAAACCATCCCATGAGAACTTTCGAGAACTCTCAAGGCCCCTCTCACTCTAATGATCTTGAAGCTAAAGCTGGAGGAAGCGAGAATAATAATATCAATCCTTGAGCACAATAAAGAGTCTTGAGAGGCGAGATCGGGCAAATGGGCTGGCCAACTAGCCAGAGACCCTGCAGGCGGTTGCCCGACTTTACGGAGAGAAAAATCTAAGGGTGGTCGGGTAGCTCAGACCGATTTGAATCATGGCGGTGCTGTGACCTAGTTCCTTCAATCCCTATGGTAAAGAAGAGGCGGTGCCATGAATCTCAGATCTGGTACTCAACATAGTGGTCCCCGAACCAGGAAACCACTAACCCCCTCGCTGGTGATGAGGCGGGAGGAAATCGAGCACCCATGTTCCTCTTTTCTGCAAGAGAGTACTCAGGTGGCTGATCCCCTGAGGAATGAAGAATCAAGTGAGAGTCAGGTGGCGGATCCCCTAACAAGTAAAAGTAGTGAGAAAGTGGTGAGGTGGAAAGATTTGGAAGATAAAGCTGTCAGTTCATCCTCGAAGAAAGTCTTTTCTGAGAGTGATTTAAAGAAACTACCATTTCCACCTAGAAAAAGCAACATCTCCTTGCATGAGGACAAGAAATATGAAAAAGTGCTTAATCTTCTGAAAAATAATCGAGTTAATCTTCCATTATCGATGTTTTGGTTGAGATGCCTAAGTACACTAAGTTCATCAAGGATGTTGTTTCTTAAGAAGAAGTTAGAAGACATGGATCGGTTGATTGGTGAGGATTGCTCTATGATAAGTTATGAAGATCTACCAATCAAGAGGGTGACCACAGGAAATTTGTGCTCACATTCTTGATGGGAGGCTTTAGTCTTCCCAAACTCTTTATGTCACTGGGTGCATCCATAAGTCTCGATGCCATTATGCTGTATGTAACAAATGACTTGGATTGAATGATCTTTTAGAACCCACGACCATGAACTACAATTCGATAGATCTTCCAAGAAAGGCTGCGGGGATACTAAGGGCGTATTAGTTCAAATTGATAGATTTACTTTTCGGTTGGTAGTACGTCTAGACATAGAAAAGGATGAGAATGTCCCCTTGATACTTGGAAGACCTTTTTCTTTCTCTGACCCGAGCCCTCGTTGGTGTGAAGGTGGGCAAGTGACCATACTGAGTCGGTGATCGGGAGGTGAGCTACGGTGTCTCCAAAGCTATTCGAGAGACCTACGATTATCAACCGGCTTCTCGTTGAGGATATGTCGGATGACTTTAATGATTACGAAAAAGCAAGTCATGGTTGTTGAGGCCGAATATGAGCGATTAGTTGAAAATTTGAATAATCATGGTTGGGTGAATCTAGAACAATTAGAAGCTGAGTTTAATAAAGTTTCGTCGAAAGGAGAAGCTTTGGCAGTGAGACCACTAAGTAAACTCAGTGATGTTGAGTTCAAAAGTGGAGATCTTAAATCGAGTTTAGAAGAACCTAATTACTCTAGGCGGCCACAAGAACCCTAAGGGGCGTCTTCCTTGTGGTTTGCACCTTTCTTAGATAGTTTTTATGCTTTTTAATTCTTAGATAAATTCCTTCAAATTTATGTACTTCATAGAAGCTATTTCGAGTATTCAAGCGATGCTTAGAGGCTAAAAGCTTTTGGAACAAGCGTTGTGAAGCCGTTCTATCAACACTTTGATTTCACCTTTGGATTATCTTGTGAGTTTTTATTAAAAGTTGCATCTTTATTATGTTTTACTTGTTTTTATGCAATTTGAATCGAGAGATCTTTGCATGTTTGATGTTTAATGTTGATGAGAATCGTGATTAAACCCTAGATCACCGTAGTAAAGATTAGATCTTTAATCTAATTTAACGAGAGTTGTTAGGTTGAATTTCTAGATTAGAAATTGAGAAATTTCACACCTTGGATATAAAAGCGTTAATCTTTAGGATCGAAAGATAAAAGATTGATAGAGCGAACTTTTCTAAGAGATTAGGAGCTCATACATTTGTTAGGTGAATCACAACTTTTATTAAAAATCACTAAATAATCTAAAGGAGAAATTGAATGTTATAGAATTGGTGGATCAATGGCATTAGTTCGTTAAATTATTGATTAAAATCGCTTGAACTTGAATTGCTTAGCTAAGTTAGAACTTTTTCTTGCATGTTTAGGTTTTAGAATAGATTATTTTAGATAATTTGGTTAAGTAATCACGTTTCTGGCTTTAGATTTTTAATCCTCTGTCAGGTTTACTTTTGTTATTTTAGTTTTTAGTTTGTTACGTGTTAATCGTTTTATTTTCTTATAATTTTAGTAATAGTAATTGTGACATCTTTAGGTTAGTTAGATAAAAACTAGGTAAACAACCTCGATTCCTGTGATTTCGACTCAGGTATTAAGCATCATCTACGATCCCTGCATTTGGGGTAAACCGGATTTATTTTTATTACTTATTTATTTTTCATTAGATAAAATCCGAGACAAGAGGCCGCAGACATAACCGAAGCGTACACTAATGACGGTGTCAACCTTGGAGACTTTCTAAACACTTTATTCCTCTCTTTTGCTTGGGTATGGGCCAACTCCCTTTTTGCGGCCCTAAGATTAGTAGCATCAACCATTGCAACTGCAAGAAAAGATTGATCAGTACAAAAAGCACAAGACATATGTAGTAATGTATGGAAACGGAAATGAGAAAGCATTTAAAGACAATTACGAGAAGGTCGCCTCTCAACCTTCCTTTGAAAACTTTGCATAGGGTGGGAAAATTCCTCCCACGATGACACTCCCCTTCTAAGTCCGGATCAGAGCCTTGTGGCACCATAATAACTAGAGGACGTGAGATCGTGGGGCAAGAAATCCTCTCCATGCTAGCGTATCTTTCTCGAGGGTCGATGACCGCCCTCCAGCTAATGTTCTTCTTTCATTGGGTGGCCTTATTGGAATCAATGAGTTTCAAGAGAAAATTGACGAAAGGCAACTCATAGATCTGAACCGGGTGAGGCACGGTCGATTTCTTATTCTCTCTCAACTTGAAATGCGGGAACGGCCACCCAACGCTAGACTCCACCTTCAAAACCCGCTCGCCCTAATTATGAACCTTGTTGGGGAGGTTAAAGAATAGACGATGGGTTTGCGTCCTTAAAGCGATCTGACCTGGGACCTCTGTTCCGCGAAACCTATAGAACCTGTTAAAAAATCCCAAGAGACGGTTCTTGATTATTGGTTCGGCCCAGGATGATGAAGGCTATAATAATCTTCACCGCACCGGAACAAAGTCACTTGGTAAGGCCTCCAGCTGCTCCATTATATACACGAAGAAGGGGTCAAAAGGAGGCGCAAGACCTTGTAGAAGTGATCGAAATGAATGACTAGAATATCGCCTGACCGTCACAAGCAACTGCGGTCCTTGGCCCCTATGGGCTCGCTCTCCTCCGTCTCCTGTAGAAAACTAGCCAACCAGTGCAATTGGGAATATTGTATGGTGCCATGGCAGTAGATATTTGCTCGCAATCCTGGATAACTGCCCATTCTTTCTCAACCCGCTTATCCAATTCATCTCAGCGGCGAGCTCCGTCTTGGCCGGGATTGTTGGGCACCGGCGTTCCTTTTTATTGGCCTTACCATCGGCCCCATCTTCATCATTACCCGCTTCAGCGATGCGGTGTCGAGATACCTTCTTGCGGCGATTGGGTGTCGGTACTCCCCCCAACAGATCCGCTCAGACCGGCCTATTTCTCTAAGGCGTAGTCGTTTACATCCTGATCGTCGCCGGATTGATTACTAACGATATGGTCACTTTCAGACATCCTACAAAATCAAAGGGGTAAGGCGGAGAGTTAATCACCCAAGACAAAAATAGTGAGGCCAAGATGAATGATTTCATCCATCTTAGACGCCTCCCCATCTGATTTTCTAGTCTAATAAAGAAAACAAGAGGTTTAACCCAGAAAATCAAAAGCAAGAACAGACATCGTAAAGGTCCTACTCTCTCCTACCCATAAATTAGAGGATGAACATCGTGCAATTGAATAGGCACACTCTTGGGTTAATAAAAATGAGAAATATGCCTGAAGAACAAATGTGAAGAATTACCAGGAAAAGACTCAAACTTTGGTCTACTACTAACCCAGAAAACACCGGAACAAACTATGCCAAGGAGAAGAAGAGACGAAGTAAATCAAGGATAGATTAAGTGAATTACCTGGAGATTGGATAAATGATCTGTCGGAAATAAAAGATGCCGGAATCCTCAAAGAGCAGCCTTGAATCCACAAACTCAAGCCAGGATCTTCAACCCTTGCAGGAAATCGTTGGAGCTCGCTAGAGAACTTTTTGCTAAAAAACTCGGAAATGTGTAATGCGAATAAGGGTTGCAAAAGCATCCATTATGTAGGCCAAGGCAAAGCGATCCGGCAGTCACGATGAAAGAGATACAATAGTCAGGGCTTTGGTGATCTTTTTGAATTTTGAATTTGAAAATCGCCATCATTCTTTCTGATTATCGAAACGGCGTCTGGAGGGCGTTATTGAGGCGATTTCGTCGGTCGGATGCCACGATCGGCACTCAAAGTGTCCCGTCTCTTAGGGACCAAAATGTTTCCTTAGAAAGCGCATGTAACCGTCAACAACTAAAATTGAGTTGAAAGCCGCCAAATAGGCAAGTCGCACCCTTTACCAATGCCATCATGAGATAAATGCTTCATAGCACAATCCCCAAAGGTGATCCGCCATTAAAGCCATCAAAAGCTTAGGTAATCTTCCACGTAAAGCCACCAAAGGCTAAGGCAATATTCCACATAAAGCCACCAAAAGGCTTAGGCGATCCGCTACATAAAGTCACCAAAAGGCTAAGAAATCTACCACGTAAAGCCACCAAAAGGCTAAGGAGATTCGCCACATAAAGCCACCAAAGGCTAAGGCAATCTTTCATGTATTGACACCAAAAGGCTATGGCGATCCACCACCAAAAGGCTATGGCGATCCACCACGTAAAGCCACCAAAAGGATAAGGTAATCGCCACATAAAGCCACAAGAGGAAGTCGATTTACGACACGAAGCCACGATAAGACCCACTACAAGTATGACACTTAGGCAAAGCTAACGAGGCAATCCTGATAATAGCATACCACCATGATATTTGAGCAATCTATCCATGAGCTAACTTTACTCTCCGCTTTAACAATTTGAGAAAATACTTAAGGCATGGAGTAGGGGGCCATTGATATGCTGAATCATAAAATGACCGTGGATCTCATTCGGGTTAAATACGGCCACCAAAATAGTGGATGAGGCCACGGCCATTATGATCGGTGAACCCACGAGCCACTTTGGGGATCGAGAACCATCGGCTCCGTCTCAAAGCCTTTAGTCTCGCCGAGAGAGGCTAGAGGGCGATCCATGAACCCGCCAGGCTATTAGGTCCGCGGAGGCAGAGCCCACGATATAAAAAGGAGCAAGCTACTATTGAAAAGGTGTCTAAACCCATTCGAATTCGGCCCGAACCGACCGGGTAAAGGTCATTCTGATCTATTTAGTTCATGTAATAACTTTATTATGATTAATAAAAGCACTTTTGTTATTAAATATTTTGTTTATCCTTTTGAACCAATTATGTTAATTGAATATGTAATGCGTCCTTAGTATTATATTGTGATAGAGAAACCATGATAACGATTATGTTTGACGAGATCTCTAATCACTTTAATAAGTTTGATACTTAAAAGTCTCTAGTCGTATGAACTGTCGAACATAATATTGATAGTATGATCAGACTAGCATGTATTGGATGTCTTCTGTCTTATTGAAGATAGGGATAAATCTTGTCTATCGAAGTGTGGAGACACTTGGACTGTACGTGGACGTGTATTAGAGAATGCGTACGTTAGACTGACCGACTTACATTAAGTGTCGCAGTATGTGACAGTTGTGTAGTTATCATGAGACCGGAGTCTACATGACATCACGGTGTGGATTGTCATGCTTTGACACTATTGATGTTTCCCCTAGCCATAGGGCGATCATGCGGTAGTGCTCGGGTATGATATTGAAGAATGCGTAGGATACATGTTTGTTAGTCCGGAAATCGCGTATCTATTAGTAGGAGTGAATATCGAAATGGCGCTTGCTTATAAGGATGTCTACAGCTCTCGTGAATCTTTGCAAAGTGTGAGTAAATGAGTTATTCAAGAGGCATGATATCAGTTATAAGATACGATCGTTGATGTCTTGACACTCAAGAAGCGATTGTATGAAATATGTATATTGTAACATCGATAATATTCTAATTACACGATAGCTTGTTTCACATGAAAGGTAGTAGTCATTGCTTTTGACTCTTCCGATGATTGGGAAGTCACGGTGTGTTCTTTAGGCGCTATTCCGTGATCGTTATGTATGAAAGGCATTTTAATAATTTGCACTTTGTATCACAACCAACATATTCGAAGCTATCGGGTCATACACATAGAGAACATCTAGCGGACTAAAATGCGGTTATAGCGATAACCAAATAAGAAAAGTTTATCTCAACTATAAAGTGTTATAGTGATTAAAATTAATATGGTGGTATGTATTTATTATGAAAAAATTAAATACAAGATATTAATTATAATGACTAATTAAAAAAGTATTCGGAAGCCATTTAATAGCTATATGGGCGCCACTTTCTACAGTGTATAAGATACACTTGAATTGTGCAATTTAATTAATAATATTATCATCTATTAATATTGGAAATTAATGGATTTATTAAAATAGATTCTGGTAATAAGATAAAGATAGTCAATATTAGATATTGACAATATCTTGGATTTATTTAATATGAGATATTAAATTAAATGAGATAAATCTAGAATATCTATTTTCTTTATTTTACTAATAAAATATTTTCTTTCTTATTATTCTACTGAAGCTTATCCCGATGAGGTTGGGACACAATGGGCGCATGTCACCTATTTAAGGGAGGATTGACTAGCTCTTTTGTATATCACAATTAGAAACGATTCTAATTTACAAAATAAATGAGAGCTTCTTAGAGAGATTTAAGAGAGAAAAATTTGGTCTAGCAACCGGATTTTCTAGTAGCTATCAAGGAGGATTCGGCGAGGTGCTCGTGTGGATATTGATAGAGGCGGACACGTGGGCGGCTTGTGCACCTCTTACTCTCTTAGGCGGTCAAAGCGTTGATCTTTTAGATCAAACAAGGTAATAATCGTCTACTAGCTCAACGTGTTTATTGTATTAAACGGAGTCGATCTTGGGATCGGAAATCAAATTTTAATTTCCCCTGCGTTAAACCAGTTGATTTCTTAACAGTGGTATCAGAGCTTAAGCAATAAGCACTAATTAAATTGGCGTCGGCCGGTTGTTTCATGGGGGACATCGATTTCGTTTATCAGTTTTGTGATATTTTGTTGTGCATTGACATCTCTTTCTTTAGTTGGTGTCATGTGGCTAACTATTGGTTCAAATAGTTTGGACCATTGGGATCTTGCGTGACATTATTTAATAATATGATTTGTCTTTAAATAATCTAGGTCTTTCCAAATTTTATTTGGAATAAGCTTAGGCCCTTTTCAAAATTTTGATTTTGAAATGGGCCAAGGTTGGTGACTTTTGATTTTGGAAACCAAAGACATTCCTTTTGATTAGAAATAAAAAATAAAGAAACTAAAGAGACCTAATTTTAATTTTGATTTAATTTGAATAGTTCAATTGATTAAAAGTAAAATTGAAATCGTTTAAAATTAATCGTTAAATTTTATTTCGATTAAAATCGTTTAATTAATTAAAAGTTAATTGATTATTTGATTTGATAAAATAAGACGGAAGGTGGTATAAATAAAACTTAATCTTTTTCATAAGATTTATTATTGTATGAATTAGATGTTGTAGATATAATATGATTATATGGACCTCGATTGATCATGGACTCGACCAATAGGATATATGTGAATGGTTTGTTTTCTGTTGGTTTTTCAAATTGTCCTAGGCCGTTATGAAGAACGTGACCTAGTTTATTTTCTGCATTTATCCCATTCCCGTTAGCTCCCCCTCTCCCGTGTGCGGCGGGTGTATAAATTTATTAGATATATTTTATGTAACAACTGATCGGCCACGTCGGGAGTTGACCTACCTCAGGTATATCATTATATCGAGATATGAGATCTCATGAATATTTGAGTTACAACTCGACTAAGAATTTTGAGGTGATTGGCCACGTCAGGACCGTCTGATTTTAAAGACAAGGGGTTGACTGTCACATAGAGATGTGAATTGTCAAAGAGTTGATTAGTCAACCAATGAAAGTCGCAAGAGATGCGACCGGTAAGTGTAACCACCTTTCGAAATTGACCCGGTCGATCGGCCCACGTCGGGGATCGAGTCAACTAGATTGGATTCCATCCACTAATGAATTAATTAAATACTTGAAAGTTGATAGAGAATAGCTGGCTAGTGGGAGCAAAACCTAATTAAAATTTTAAAGTGCAATTTTACGGTTTTGAATGCATGAACTTTTACTTATGTTATCTTTACTTTATTGTAGAAATGTCGAAAAAATTGAATCTTCGTTTTATCATTGATAACAAGCTTGATGAAACAAAGTTTATCGACTAAGACAGAAACCTCAAAATCATTTTGAGACATGAAGGCATTGGCTATGTTTTGGAATAACCCAAACTAAGGACCTGTAAATTACACCAATGAGAAGTCGGTTAAGAAGCATGCAAAACAACATTACGGCGGTGTGGAGGCTACTGCGACTTGCTTCTATGACACGGAACTTGAAGCAGCGTGAGTCCATGGATGCTCACACCATAATGGCTCACCTGAAGGAGCTCTATGCTTCTCAGTCTCGCACTGAGAGGTACGAGGTCTCGAAGGCGCTCTTTGGTTGCAAGATGGCTCTAGGTACTCTGGTTGGGTCACATATGCTGAAGATGATCGGTTACATAGATAGGCTTGAGAAGCTTGGCCATAAGATGGGGCATGAGTTAGGTGTTGACTTGATTCTGCAGTCTCTACCGGACTTTTACTCACAGTTTGTGATGAACTATCCCATGAATAAGATTGATTCCTCCCTTGCGGAGTTATTGAACATGCTTAAAACTGTTGAGGGCACTATTGGAAAGGGTAAGCAAGTGTTGCTCGTGACTTCTTCCAAGGCCTAGAAAAGGCCCAAAGAAGACCAAGAAGGCGAAGGAGGCTACCAAGCGAAGCCTAAGATAGCCAATGACAAATCCAAGAAGCTGCAAGGCCTTCTTGAGCACCAGAAGAACAATCTTGGTGATGCTTCAACTTTAGGTATGTTCATGATTGAGATCAATATTTCTCCTTCTAAGTGTAACCCTTTGGGTATTAGATCTTTGGATGTGGTTCTCGTATTTATCTGGATATGAATGGACTAAGAAGGACTAGAGATCTGAGGAAATGAGAAGTGGACCTGCGCGTTGGGAATGGAGCAAGTGTTGGCCGTAGGAGTTTATTTTCTTTTGTTGCCCAGTGGGCTAGTAAATAACTGTTATTTTGTTCCTGCTTTCACGAAGAGCAATATTTCTATTTCTGCATTGGATGTTGAAGGATTTTCTTTTACGTTTAAGAATAAATGTTGTTCTTTGTCACGTGAAGGAATATTTTATGGTACTAGAAAACTTGACAATGGTCTCTCTTGATCGCGTGCAAGGCACTTACTAGCAATAGGACTAGGTCTATCGTGGTGATCTTGGTGAGTCAAGGTCGAATCCACAGAGACTCGTAGAGCGTAAATCTTTCAAGATTGGTACATCACAATAACGGTCTACAACCAACTATAATATGGGTAGAACAAAAGTGGTGACAATAAACAAACAAGATTATGCAAGTTCAAGCGGAGCACACAAGAGTTTCTAATGTATTAGTCTAATTACGAGTTATTAGTTATTTCCCCATAACATGCATTAATCATACCCGTTGGTAAATTATAATTCATTGTCGATTTCTGGTGCAAACTCTAACCTATCTACTTACTTTGTAAGGACATCATACAATCTATATGAAACTATCCACCTTCATTGGTTGTATTAGTTCACACGCATTAACTTTTAGAGTTGCCGGCTCGAGACCGAGAACCTCCTGTCGACTATATCGACTATGACTAGCTTACGTTTCTGAGGATCCATCAAGACAATGTCACATTAACACTTCACTAATAGTCCTTCATGCTAATTTATGATGACATGCAAATAGTTGATCAGGCTACTAACATGTAAATTAAATCTATCGATCAATGTAGTGGTGCCGATTATCATAAACTAGTAATTTACTAGGTATTACGATCTAGCGATATAGACCGTCATGAGATCTGAAAAGCATAATCACTATTTCATGATTTCTTCATCAGCGAATCGAGATCTATACATACATGGGGTAAAATAAACTAACTACTACATAATTAAACTAAATAAACAATTAACACATACTAGTCGAATAGAACAACGACATATCTACATCTTGGAAAAGACATAAAATCATACCCTCGAAGATGAGTGTAGATCTCCCTCGGCTCTCTTCCTAGGAGCCGAATCCGTCGACTCCGTGACTAGAACTCATAAAATATATAAATAAGAACTTTTATTGCATAATAATTGTCTTGAAAATTGTACTTTAAATACTGAGGGCGATGCCTTTTATTTATAGCTAAGTAAACTGACTTAGAAAGACCTAAGACTACCCCTCGTCAAGAAAACACATTTTGGAAGATTCTAGTAGCTCGATTAATCGCGGCAACTCCCGATTAATCGAAGGCATTTTTGTCCTTTTTCTTACGCGACTTAACTTAGAAGGTTACGGAATACCAGAAGGCCCTATCTTTTCGTTCGATCCGCTCTGAATCATCACAATGCTTAGCCCAATATTTCGTATCACGAAAATAATCAAATAGCATACGAAATAATATCGAATGAGGAAAATAAATGTGAAGAGCAAAATACTCGACTCACGAACCCGACACATGATATTCAACTCAAATGGTTCATAATTATGAAGTCGAAACAACTATTTTTAGCTCGTAATGGATAGAATGTTGATGTAAGTAGGATATACTATTTTAAGCATCATCATCTACGTATTAGATATGAATGTTGTAATACTTAATATAAACAACAAGAAAGCTAAAACAAGTGACTTGAGCGAATCCTACTTGTGGCATTGTAGACTTGGCCATATAAATAAGAATCGCATTTCCAAACTCTATAAAGATGGAATGTTGGACCATTTTAGATTATAAATCATTTGATACATGCGAGGCTTGTTTACTTGGCAAGATAAGCGAAGTCAGCATTCGAGGTGGCAAAGGGATATGATCAGCGAATTGCTTGAGCTCGTACATGCGATGTCACGGGGCCCAATGTCAATTCAAGCCAAATGAGGATACTCTTATTTTATCACCTTCACAGATAACCATTCTCGTTATGGTTTTGTATACTTAATGAAGTATAAGTCTGAAGCCTTTGAAAAGTTCAAGGAGTTGAAGTGAAGTGGAGAAACAAGCTGGGTAAGGAGATTAAGACACGATCGATCGAGGTGGTGTATACTATATGGAGAGTTTCAAGATTACTTAAAGGAGAATAGGACTCTACCTGAATGGACTCCACCCGGAATGCTTAAGATGAATGGCGTGTCAGAGAGGAGAAATCGCACTTTGTTAGACATGGTATGATCCATGACGAGCTATGTAGTTCTTCCAAAATCGTTTAGGGGTATGCTCTAGAAATAACATCTTATACACTTAACCGAGTTCCATCAAATACAGTGGATTCTACACCATACGAGGTATGGGCCAAGAAGAAACCAAATCTGGCATATCTTAAACCTTGGAGTTGTTCAACTTATGTGAAGCGGATGATGCCTGACAAATTAGAAGCTAGATCAGACACATGTCTATTTGTGGGATATCTAGAGAAACTAGAGGATACCAATTTTACCATCTAGGATAACAAAAGGTGTTTGTCTCTAGGAGTGGCCACTTTCTAGATAAAGAGTTCATTCTAGAGAGGGTCAGGGGGAGTAAGGTTGATATGAAGAAATTCAAGAACCACTTGCGGACAACATTTAGTTTATGGAAGTAGAGTAGACACCACTATCTGAGGATGAAGTGCGTACACTGCTAATGAAACACAGACACCTTGAAGATCCACTAGGGAACGTCGTGAACCTGAAAGGTACATTGGCATGTATCTCATGGAAGATGAGGACAATAAAACATACGAGGAGGTGTTGATGAGGCATGACAAGAGAAATGGCTAGAAGCCATGAATTACGAAATGGAATCCATGAAAGACAACCAAGTTTGGAACTTAGTTGATCCACTAAAAGAATAATTACTATAGGTTGTAAATGGGTCTTTAAGAGAAAAATGACATGGTTATTTGACTACCTACAAGGCAAGGTTGGTGGCAAAAGGTTATAAGCAAAGACAAGGAGTTGACCATGATGAAACCGTTTCTTCAGTAGCCATGCTAAAGTCCATTAGAATTCCGCTTGCTATTGCAGCATACCATGATTATGAGATCTGGCAGATGGATGTGAAAACAGCTTTCCCTAACGGGAATCTGTCTAAGGAAGTGTACAGGACACGACATGAGGTTTTCATGCTTGAGATGATCTTTGGGATGGTGTGCACATTGCAAAGATCCATATATTGGTTGAAGCAAGCTTCTCGGAGTTGGAATCTTCACTTTGATGAGACAATCAAACAGTTTGATTTCATCAAGAACGAAGATGAGCCGTGTGTTTACAAGAAGGTTAGTGGGAGTGCCGTTGTTTTCTTAATGCTTTATGTGGATGACATATTGCTCATACGAAATGATATTCCTATGTTAAAGTCGGTTAAAGTTTGGTTATCCAATAACTTCTACATGAAGGACTTAGGAGAAGCGATCTATATTCTAGGAATCAAGATCTATATAGATAGATCTAAGAGGTTGATTGATGCTGTCACAATCCATCTATATTGACAAGATCTTTGAAGAGATTCGACATGAAGAAATCAGAGAGGATTGTTCCATGTATCACATGGGGTCTATCATGTCAAAGGAAATATGTCTAAGGCAGAGGAGGAAATGGCACATATGAATAAGATCCCTTATAGCCCATTATCGGGTCTATCATGTATGCCATGTTGTGCCACTAGACCAGTTTTTCGTACCCTCACAAGTATGACTAGCGGTACCAGGTAAATCTAGTTGATGGTCAGCTGCGTTGCGATTAGAACATTCTCAAGTACATGAGATGTACTAGGGATATGTTCTGGTTTGAGGAACAATGATTTGGTATTACGAGGTTACCAGGCCTTAAGTTTTCAAGCGACAAGGATGAATTAAAGTCACGATCTGGATTTTTTCACATTTAATGGCGAGAGCGATTAGGTGGAAGAGTTCCAAGCATGAGACTCTGCGGACTCTACTGAAAGCAGAGTATATAGCGACCTCGGAGGCGGCAAAGAAGCGGTTTGGATGAAGAAGTTCATTCTTGAACTTGGTGTGGTTTCCTCCATTGAAGGTCGAGTCCCCTTTGTATTGTAGTAATAATGGGGCAATTGCTCAATCAAAGGAACCAAGGTCTCATCAAAAGTCAAACATGTCTTTGCGGCACTATCACTTGATTCGAGAGATAGTAGATTGAAGAGATGTAAAGATGGAGAAAGTCCACCTGAGATGATAACATAGGTGATCCGTTAACCAGGCGTTGTCTCAAGCAAAGCATAAGAAACATGTTCACATACACGAGGCTTAGGCACATGGGTGGTGACTTTAGGACAAGTGGGAGATTGTTGAGAAGGTGTCCTAAACCCGATCGGGTTGGACCGGACCGACCGGGTTGGGTCATTCTGATCTATTTAGTTTATGTAATAATTTTATTATGATTAATAAAAGCACTTTTGTAAATATATATGTTGTTTATCCTTTTGAACCAATTATGTTAATTGAACATATAGTGCGTCCTTAGTATTAAAGCGTGATAGAGAAACCATGATAGTGATTATGGTTGTGAGATCTCTAATCACTTGAATAAGTTTGATATTTAAAGTCTACAGTCGTATGTCTTGTAAAAGCAGGACATTGATAGTTGATCGGACTATACGTATTGTATGTCTTGTCTTATTGAAGATAGGGATAAATCTTGTCTATCGAAGTGTGGAGACACTTGGAATATGCGTGGGCGTGTATTAGAGAATAAATGCGTTAGAATGGCCCGCTTACATTAAGTGTCGCGATATGTGGCGGTTGTGTAATTATCCGAGACCGGAGTCCACATGGCATCACGGTGTGGATTGTCATGCTTTGACACTATTGAGGTTTCTCCCCAGCCATGGGGTGATCATGTGGTAGTGCTTGGGGTATGATATTGAAGCATCGCGTAAGATACATGTTTGTTCATCCGGAAATCGCGTATCTATTAGTAGGAGTGGATATCGAAATGGCCTTCTTTAAAGAATGTACAGCTCTCGTGAATCTTTGCAAAGTGGGAGTAAATGAGTTATTCGAGAGAGCATGTTATCAGATTAGAAGATATGCTCGTTGATGTCTTGACACTCGAGAAGCGATTGTATGGATATTATATGATGATAGGATTCTATTTATCGATAGCTGTTTGCATGAAATGTAGTAGTCATTTCTTTTGACTCTTCCGATGATTGGGGGTCACGGTGTGTTGCTAGACGCTATTCCGTGATCGTTAGGTATGAAGGGCATTTTCGTAATTTTCACTTTGTGTCTACGGCCAACATATTCGGAATCCTCTCGGGTCACACACATAAGAACATCTATCCAGATTAAAATGCAGTTATAGCGATAACCTAAAAGGAAAGTTTATCTCAATTATAAAGTGTTATAGTGATTAAATTAATATGGTGGTATTTATTTATTATGAATAAATTAAATGCAAGATATTAATTATATTGATTAATTAAGAGTTTTCTTGAAGCCATTTAATGGCTATATGAGGCGCCAACTTTTACGGTGTATAAAATAACTTGAATTGTGCTGATTTAATTAATGGTATTATCGTATATTAATATTGGAATTTTTTTGAGGAAAATATTGGAGTCATATATACACTTTACGGCCAAATTATAGTCAATCATCTTTAACTTGGAGATGCGGGTGGTTGTACTACAACTGCAATGAGCAATATCGTATCACGAGGAATCAATCAAGTATCACAATCACACTCGTATTTAGTTTAGGCTCACAAATATTTGTGAAGTAATCTATTACTAGAAAGATAAAAATGCTTTAAAACTTATGATAAATAGAATAGCTAAACTATGGTCAAAACACTACTCTCGATACCTTACCGAATCACTAGAGATGTGTAACCTACCAACCAACCAACCATTGGTTTTAATGAATGTGTTGTGGGTGCAATCTCTCAGCGGTGATCTAAGCGTATCTGCTTGGCTGGATTCTGCTATACTTGGTTCAGCGAGTCCTACATGGGATTTAATTGACTAATATGATTAAGAACTATGAGATGCCACTGCATCCACGAGTTCGCGGCTTAGCTAGAAAGACCTTACCAAGGAACATGTTGCGAATAAGCTCATTAGTTAAATGCATCACCCGATCACAAAGCTATTTTTTGCACACTCGGCTCGCCAAAATACATTTATAAAGGTCATGTGTGTGATCATGAATCAGGTGATCAAATTAATTCGAGCATTAAGATCAAATTTTAGGACACAACAATTCAAGAGATTTAATTTCTAAATTTCTCTTAAATCTACAGATAAATCGTTTAGCGTTAATTTTAGTAATTTAGTCACATAATTTAACTATTAGAAAATTAGCTACTCATAATAAAATCAAGAACGCAAGCAATCGTAAATAAATTGGTAAACGACGTGATAAAAAGCTAAATAAAATTACTATAAAAAGGTTGAAGCAATCCACCACTTGGTTTGTCAATCCGTTGTGTTGTAATTGCGAAATAGATAAATAAAAAAGTGGTGGTGTTGTTCTTGAAGAAAAGATTGCAGAAAAAAATAGCCTAGATCTATTTCTAATGGGAAGAAAAAAAGTGGCTGTAGAAAAAATAAAAATCTAATGTAAAAACTCTGTGCTAAAATTTGATCTAAGTGGTTTTTTATAATAAAACAGCCGACCTAATTCCCATAAAAATATCCAGTCGACCGTCCCAAGTATTGCTTCTTCTTATCTCCCCCCTCTAAAGGCATGGGCCCTGCTTCATTAAATGCTTCCAAAGTAGTATCCTATTTGCTGCTCCTTTATTTATTTATTTACTATTATTATAATTTACATTTTTTTAAATTTGAAGAAGGAAGCAAACAAGCTCATTTAACTACAGTCTCTTCTAGAGTCCTCTTCTTTTCTCTCGCCCTTTATTACCCCCGGCCCCCTTTGCATAATCTCCTCTTGGCCTTGGTGTCTTGTCTTTGCCGGCGTCCATTACCTCTCGGCTGTTGTAAATACTCCTCTTACAGTTTATTTTCTTTTGTTTTCTCTCTCCTTGCTTTTTCTTGTTTTGCTCGATCTTTACTCTGTCGTCTTCGCCCGGTGCTTGGGTTGGTGGAAGCTATTTGCTTCTCTCTTTCGATTTTCGATCGAGGAGGAAGCGGTTGGCCTTTCCTTTGGCGGCTGACATACTTTCGGCGACTTTTGGTGGCGTTGAGTCGATCTTTGTGTTATAGATCAGGGCTTGGGAGGATGCGGTGGCCATTGCCTCTACTCTTTGTTGTTCTTGCTTGCTTGGCTTTCCTTTGGTTGTTCTTGGTGAGTAGTTCGGTTCGAGGAGTTTTTTCTCGGAGGTTCGATACCTCGACTTTCTACTATCATTGGCGGATCTCGGGTTGTCGATGGTCTTTTCGTGGCGACTTCGTTTCTCCGTCTGTGGCATCATTAAATCGCGGCTCGTGATTTGTCGTTTGGTACTAGGAGGCGGCTAGCTTGCAGGACTTAGCGGAGGCGTGGCGGTGGCGGCGGTTGTTGTGTTTTTGTTTGTGTGAGTCGAATAATAGGTTGCCGAGAGGATTCGCGTGTCGAGCGCCTCGCTTAGAAATTATTTACATTGGAAAGTTTTCATACATTCGGTGCCGCTTGATTCAACCTATTATTTGGCTTTGTTGTAATGTAGGTTATGCATTTTGCGGCTAGGCCGCGTTGTAAATCTTGGTTTTTGGCGCGTTGTAGTGCAGTTTCTGCCGCGTTGTAAAGTTCGGTTTATCCGATTAATAAAAGCTTTCGCATTTCGTGGAAAAAAAAAAAAAAAAAAAAAAAAAAAAAAGGAGGAGGAAGCAAACGAGATGTACTGGGACTTGGCTCCCCATCAAACATCAAAATTAGGATCCCACGAAAGCTGGATATTAATTAATTAATTTTTTCTTACGAAAGCGCTGAACTTGATCCTCGCGTAATTGCCTCATACGAACTTCGTTTTGAACGATTTTTGTACCATTGTGAACCTCATCACGCTCTCTATCACGCCGTGTCTATAATGAACCAAAAACGAGAAAACCAAGTGAGACACATACGAATAAACTGCACACGATTCACTCAAAAATATGGAGATTTTGGACGTAAACGTCTCCCATCGTCTCGTGATTCAACTCGTGGTGAAATGTGCCTATAGAAACCACTTAACTATCCCAAAATCACATCGAATAGGCTATAAATAGAGGTAAAATGCACATGAAATTATAGCGAAGTTGACTTTCATCAATGATGTATTAGATGCATAATGTATTGCTTTCGATCGTTTGATAGTCGTTTTAGTTACCCGAGTCTTTCGTTTTGTCTTCCACCTTGTTCTCGATGTTTATCTCGTAAGGATTACATATATAATTTGATTAAATTTCAATTATCATGTGTGTCGGACATTTTATCGGATAAGAACTCGATATCCATGATAGGGCGTCATAAAATCGGCAGAAATGCATCAGGTTTTTAGGCGCATGCTAAGTGTGCTGTCTATGGCGTGCATTCCTTTGTGTGCTCTAGGTATGGCGGTGCATTCCTTATTTCCTCGACATCCGCCTAGATATACCTTTCAGGGTATGGTCACTTAATGTTTGCATTTATGCTTATATTAATACTGCTGCTAAAAACCTAAGTATATCGGTAGGTAATCACATGCTTTCGATTATGTACACGCTGAGGATTGAGTTAGTGATGATATGCTTAAAACTATTTAGTCCGTGGTGAATTTAATCGAGTATAAGGTCTCATGATTAATATACCAATAATGCAACCGAGAACACTTCAGAATGGTGTGACCGTCTTATCGGACCGTCGGTATAGAATTTTTAATTGGGGCATTTATATATGATATCATCATATAGGGTGGACGATTTGATTTGAATTCTCGATATAATTCCGTGATCGAGAAATCTTATCCAATCACAAGATGATCATATATGGATTAATCTCAATCTGATGTGATCACGATCTCTTTACTTCGGTTCAAAGTAGGGTTTGATGTGTTAGTTAATGATCACTTGGATACATGTGATCGAACATACCGTTAGGTACGATACGGAATGGTGATGTAGTACGTGACTTCAGCGGATATGGAATCCATTCACTTCTACGGGGAGTAGGACAGAGGCAGTTCTTATTTGTTAATCCTAGAAGCGATCGATGGGCCGATTCATAATATATTAGTTATGAACTAATTGAGCACTAGGGGTTAATGGTAAATAAGGATAAGATGTTTTGAGAAGGGTTTACGGATATATCGAATCAAAAGCGAAGCGATCTTTGGAGGATTTATCCGTATGTAATGATTATATCAATGGGTTATTATTTTACTCAATGATTAGAGTGTAAGTATATCTATAATCGATAGAGTTTGATTTAGGGTTTATGGTGGCGTAATCTGGAATTAATAGATTGAATAAGAATTGTTACATTCGATGAATAATTTTATTTAATTTATTGTAACTGCGGTTATAAAGTCAGTGGTCAACGATATGGCTCCACAACATGCATATGTTTCTTGACGTTGAAGCCTACGATGATAATTAAGTAGTTGGATTTATTTAATTGATGTGCGAATAATTATTTAAGTAGGATAAATAATTAAATATATGGAAAAGACATTTTAGGTAATTTCGGCTTGAATTATGTGAAATTTTGTGTGCTAGCCTTATTTGACTAGGGCATGGCGTGTTCTACATGTTGTGATTAGAGAGAAATTAGTTTTCTTGGATAATTCATGTAATGTGATTAATTGTTTATTTGTTAAATAATTAATCGGTAGATATTAGATATTATCTATTATATATATCTAAATTAGTTTTAGAATATATTAGATTTATCTTATATTTAATAAAGGATTATTATGATTGATTATTTAATTAATTATTAAATCCTTGGAGGCGATCAGTTCTCTACATATATAAAGAGAGTTCTCTGGCCTTTTATTATGACATAATACACTGTATACACACAAAATAAGCTTGGAATTTTACGGCCAAGCTTGGGGTTTTCAGTTAGGAAAATCTTGAGATTTTCCGGGGGTAGCATATTGAGGAGTCAAGCATCAAGGATCAACATCCACGGTTGTTGCTTGTGAACAATCATCGAGGAAGGCTGTGGCATCTCAACTATTTGGATCTCGAACTTCTCAATCCTTGGATCTAATCTTTTGGTTGGTAAAATAGATCTAACATTCTTTTAGTTTTAGATCTATTTATTTTATATGCTTTAATTCATATTGATCGCGATCCTTGTTATTCCGGCTGCGTAATCGAGGTAGGATCTCGGATCCGATCGATATTACATGCAACAAGTGGTAGCGGAGCCTCAAATCTATAAATTAAAGTCATATAATTGATAGATCTAAGTGGAAATTGCATGTTTAGATTGCATTGTTTATTCTTTTTTTCCTCGAAAATCATGATGATGAATGCTTTGATATGTTGTGGTTGAAGAGATGGATTGTAAGTTGATATTGTTTACTCGTTAGATACGTAGAAAGCTCATATAAATTCGTTTATATGAGTATGAAGGCCATGTCAATTTTAGTTTCCTGAAGTAGATCACATTTTTTTGTTTCTATTCGGTTTTTATTTATTCCCGGAGATTGAGCCGTTGAAGCGACAATCGCTCAGTCAAGAATGAAGAATAAAAGTTGAAGAACAGGCCCTCAAAATTTCGCGTCGATCGGAGTCCATATCGATGTCAATCATTACAATAAATTTGATGTTGTGTAATCGTAAAAACACTTTGCAGCCAGGTATCGGGATTACCGTCGAATCGTTCTGGAAGAGATTGGACCGTTGAAGCGAAGATCCAACCTTTCAGATTGAAGTAGGAGGAATGAATAACAGGTCCATGCAAGTTTAAGTGACAATCAAAATTCGTTTGGATGTCCGATCATCGATAAAGCATAGCGGCGATAGATTAGAAAATAGTAAACCCTAGTTAGGGTTTGTTTTTTTAATAGAGTTAGATACGGGGTACCAACGATCCATCTCGGTGCTTATTTTCCGTCAATTGCGTGTATGATCGTATTTGTGTGTATAACGGGAAAATTGCTTGTGACATGCATCATATCATGAATTCCACTCCGTATGCATACATGTAGTTATTTAATTACGGATAATTAATTAGGCATGTATTCAACTCGATTAATTAGTTTAAATTTTTTAATTATTATTGTAGGGAATTAATTAATTTGAAACTAATTAAAGAGGCAGAGGAACCGGGTTTTGTCAATCGTTAAGTTTTGATTGATGGATTCTCGGTGAATCCACGCTTAAACGGAGCGAGATTGCGGTTTTGTTCCGTAGTAATACTGCGAGGAAAGTTTGACAAATTTAAGAAATCGAGGAAAATCATGATACATGGGTTGAAATGGTCTAACCATGGTTGGGTAAGTTCAAGTGAGCTACGAAACTCGTCGACTCACCCTCCCGCACGTGTGGCGTTTACGCGCGGGGTTGGCAGGAGCTTAGCATATCCGACAAGCACTTTGCAATTTAAGCGGGGCTTCTCTCTGGCGGATCGATCCGGCTTGATCACATCACACGTTCCAAGCGAATAAGGCGGGTAGGCTTACTACATTGGAAACACCATTCGGTACATGATTTATTGTTTCTAAAATGTTGTCAAGTCAAAACCATGATTAGTAAACCTACCACTTTTTCAAAATATTTTTACTGGGAGGCGAGGGAGGCGACAACCGACCCCACGGCCTCTGCTATAGATGCAAGCAAGTGAAGAATGGTGGCGCCTCGTGCCTCTTCCGATTCGGCCCCCTTCGGATGGTGTTCCACCTGCTATCAAAATTCAAGGCTTGCTCTCGAAAGGATAGGATCTTGAGGACTTCTTGGGTCGCTGACACATACTACGTAAGGCATCACTTGAGGCGTGCCAAAGGTGATATAGTAGGTCACACTCATCGAGGATGTTTTAGGAAATATCTCTTTCTTGAAAAGGAAGGTGTCGGCGATTAAGTATGGGATGTAGGATTCCCATGAGATGTTTGATTCTCAAAGTTTAATCATCGAGAAAGATTGTCTCGATTTAACCGTCATCGTCGTTGATGCCGACCACTGGGCAAGCGATGCGATGCGAGTTAAATCCTTGGAATAGTAGGATAGACTTTTCACGGTTTATAATTCCTAGAAATTTATCTAGTTGTGTATGTATGAATCTTTTACATGTCAATTTTATTTACAACTATCATCTTGTTTGCTGGTTTATACCAGCGATGATAAAATATAATAAATAAAACCGATGTCAACCCCAAGTCACGAAGGTTAGCGGCTATAGTGATAAGCGAAGGTCGTATCGCAGGGGACTTATGCGAAAATAGTGTTTTCTTTCGATTTCTTTTGTAAGGTTGATGACCTCACGATCTTGGATTAAAACAATAATAAAACAAAGTTTGAAAATTGAAAATAAAAACTAGCCGCGTAACAAATCTTCCGTAACAATTATAATTAAACAACTAGAAACACCGTTGATCCACCACCCCTGCGAAATTAACAAGAAAAGGCGCACATTCGTTTGCAAGCCTTGGATTATTATCTACTAAAAATGCGTTTCCTCTCTCGATTTAACACGTTAACTAGTCCCCTCTCGATGCACAACTAGCAATTTACGAACAAAGATATGGATATGAAATCTAATCTAACAATATTCTCCTCAACTTTCGTTTGTTAGAAGAAATATTATCACTCTCCTTCATGGCAATCTATGAATTTATCAACTATCACGTATGTCTAAATTCCAATGACATGCAACACAAGGATAGTCATACACATTGCATATAAATAATTCAAAACATGAAGGAAGAACAAGAAACTTACTAGAAACGAATAAATGCAAAAATCTTGTTTATTCCGATGGTGAGAAAAACCCCATTGGTGGTTCTAGCC